>WBNH01005161.1:339117-669653 GCA_013401255.1 Urocolius indicus | reverse complement strand
CCAAGTCGTTTCCCACACGAAGGCGTGAGGAGGAGGAGGAGGAGGAGGGAAAGGAGACAACAGGACAGAGAATTTCATTTCCAGAGATCAAAACAAAAGGAGGAGCAGGTTGAAGGCAGATCGTGAGCAGCNGCGGGGGATGGGGGGGCGTAGGGCTCAGCACTCACCCACCCGCCCTCCCGCCCGCCGGGAAGCTGTGTCGGGGCGCTGGCGGCGGAGTTGGCCGCCGGGCGGGACGAGGCTGTATCCGGGTGCCCCGCGCGGGGCTTTTCCTCCCGGTAAGGCGGCGGGATGGAGCCGCGGCGGGGGCTGAGGCGTGGGGCTGCCGGGGGGACTGTGCGGGTCAGCGCGGCCGCTCCTCGGCGCTCGGGGATCGTTCTCCCTGGGAAAGTTGATGTGCGCGCCTGGTCTTCGCCACTCCGTGTGCGGGAGTTGTCATCCCACGGGCGCGATGGAGGGAAATCTCATCCGCAGCGATTTACCGTGAACTGTTGCGAGATAAGAGACCGAATCCCTCATCGATCCGGATATAAATACCGACAGCATCAAAGGGAAGCATTGATCGGTCGCTTGGAAATGTTTTGGTGGAAGCGGGAGCTTTTGGCGTTCTTGCTCGTTTGAAAACAGATAGCGAGAAGGTCGGGATTTTTATTTTTTCGAATTAGGGGAAAAAAAAAAAAACCACAAAAGAACAACAACAACAACAAAAAAAAAAGACCGCGCGAAAGCGAAGAGCAAGAGCAGCGCTCGCAAGGTCATCGCACCCACTGGGAAGGCAGAAGTGCTCCCGGTCCTTGCGATCGCTTTATTGATATTAATACTACCCGTAAGAGATTACAACGTGGGTCTTGGTTTTTTGGTTTTTTGTTTTTTTTTTTTTCTTTATAATTTTGTTTCACTGAATGTGCGAGGAGGTTGCCCCGCGCCGCAGCGTGCGCGTGCAGGTGGGTGCGCTCGCCTCGCCCCTCCGCCGGGCTGGCTGCGGGGTGGCGGTGCCGCGCTCCGGCTCTTTCCTTGGGGCATCACCCGGAGTGAAAATGGAGGTGGGAGGAGATAACAAAAGCTGGTGTGCCATCCAAGTCGTTTCCCACACGAAGGCGTGAGGAGGAGGAGGAGGGAAAGGAGACAACAGGACAGAGAATTACATTTCCAGAGATCAAAACAAAAGGAGGAGCAGGTTGAAGGCAGATCGTGAGCAGCCGAAGGTGGGGGGGGGAGGGGGTGGTGGTGAAAGCGAGGCGTTTTCCGCGCTGACCCGAGCGCGAGCGCTCCGCGGGGGCCGGGTGTGCGCGCGGTCGCGGAGGACGAGAGGGAGGGTGGAGGGAAGCCTGGCCGGCGCAACTTTGCGCTTAAAAATGAGTTGTCCGAGCCCGGGGAGATGTGCTGTCTGTGCGGGGGCGAGGGGCAGGGCCGGTGCCCCCGGAGGCTTCTCCCTGCTATTGGCAAACCCCCTTCCCCAGCGAACGGGTCTTTAGCCGGCGGCAGGGGCCGGATCCCGGTGTCGCGGTGCCGGGGGAGCGCGGAGCCCCGCGCTGCGGCGGGGACACTGCTCCAGCGCACCCGGGGCTGCCGCGCCGGGGTACGGGGGCTGCGCTCGGCGCGGTGCGGGAGGTGCGGGCTTCCCGCCGCCGGCTCTGCCGGCTGCTGCTGGAAGGCTCCTCCAGCGTTACCTTTCCTCCCGCACAGCCCGCTTTGCTCTCCGCAGCGCTGCCCGTGCCGCCAGCTCCCCTGTCCCAAGGCATCCCCCCGCCGGGGGTGTCCCCCCCAGCCCCCGCAGTCCCCAGCTCGCTCCCGCTACCCGCACCGGGGAACGCCCTCGCCCCCCCCCGGTCCAGCCACTTGATCCTCTCCCTGCACGAAGCCACCTGCGAGCCCCTCTGTTCCCTGCATCCTTTCCCCAACCCCATGAGCCCTTCCTCTGCTGGAGAGCGTCCCTCATCTCCCGGTCCCCCTCAGCCCGAGCGGGCTGTTCAGACCTCCGAGGTGGGCAGAAACGGCCTGAGAGGGAGGGGGAGGGGGAAGCCTGATCTTATGCAACTGCAGACCCTTCTTCCCCGCCCCTGGAGGAGCCGGTTCAGGGGCTTTTCGGAGGTGGGACGGGGCTCTCTGCCTTCCTAGGACGGAGGGGGGAAGCCTTGGCTGCTCGGACGGAGCCCTGGTGCAGCCGTAGCCCTCGGTTTAGCCGGAGCTCCCGCCCGCCGCGGAGGTACCGCCGGCGGGAACCGCGCTCTCAAAGCCCGCATCGCCCGCAACGGTGCAAGCGGGGCTGGGGGAGGGGGGCGGCGGTTACCGACGACACCGACGGGCTTTTTGGCTGACAAAGAACCCGTGCAGATAACAGGGTAATTAAAAATCCTGCCCTTTTCATTCTTATTGAAATGGGACTACTTGCACACCAGAGCTTTGGCCAATTAGCAAAAGGCCAAATGTATGAATTAATTCCATGTTGTTGTGCAGAAGATGTTAATGTAACAGATGTGCTGAAGAGATACAGGTGCTTCTCCTAGCAATGTTTTTCACAATATTTTGTAGCTAGTGTTTCTGTGGATGGGTGTTCTCTTCCTTCGTGTATTAGAAAGTTCAGCTCTCGGAGGTACCATCACCTTCTGAAGCAGAAAAAGATGCACGTATTTACTAACTGGAATACAGTAAGGAACAGATCCCTCACATTCAGAGAAAATATGTGAGGAAGCTCAGTAAAACACATATTCATTGTCTCTTTCAGAATACAGGCTTACTAGTATTTTGTTTCTATGACACATGTTCAGACTCATTAGTTTTCACTGCTACCCTTTTATTTGGCGGAATGCCTTTTGTTTGTTTGATTTAGAGAACATAGTTCATTTAAGAACATCAATTTACTTGAAAGTTCTTCCAGTACAGTGTTGCAACAACAGTATCCATTTCAGATTTGTGAACTTCGATCAATTTTAATTAAAACTTTAATTACATTTTCCTTCTCCATTCAAACAAAGCATGAAGTGGCCTGGGCTAATGCTACTGTCAAGGAAAAATAAGGAAACATTCTTAATCTTCATTACGTATTATTCCTGCCTTTTAATTAAGGAGGGAATCCTTTTCTTGTTGGGCTCAAAAGGAGTTTAGCCGCAAACTTCTCTGACACAGAACTGCAATACTTAACCAGTTTTCTAGGTTGCCCTATTTAATTTCCCCATACAAATGCATACCCGTACACAGAATTACACAGCATGTTTTTTGATGTGCCTGGTGTTCTGGAACGTCCAGCTCTTGATAGCACCTCAACTGTGTCGTTGAGCAACATCTACTTCAGACGATCACAGCATTACATAACCTCACAGCCGCAGAGCAAACGCCAGAGATGTTCCTGCTGCTGTCAGTCCCGTTGTACAGTTCCCTGTGTGCACCTCCTGATGTAACATGCCAGAGGAGTCATAGCTGGTATTACACTACAGTACTAACCAGAAGGAAAGATTATGCTCTAGCCAAGAGGTGATGCTTAAGTGGGATGTGGTGGGTTTGGGTAGGACAAGGCAGAGCAGAGGGCTGTGGGTTCAGCATGGAAACGTCGAGCTGGTTATGTAGGATAGAAGCGATGCAATGAAATGGCTTTGGTGTTGTTTGGAGAAGACTCTGCACGTGTATCCTGCTGGCTGCAGCATGTCTGTGGTGTGCTGGGGATCCCCGCATGCCTTCTACCATGTTCCCGCAGCTCCTTTCTGCTCTTTCCAGTCTATTGGGAGGGCATAACCCTCCCCGTTTTTCTTTCTGCCTGTACTCTCCACAGATCTTCAGGCAGGATCTAAATCTAAGAATATGGATTCCTTTTGTCAAACACATGAACATGGTGAACTTCGTTATGGGAGCTTCCAAAATTGTTTACTTTTCAAGCTGTTGTCCTGGTTCTGTTGTTCAGTTTTGGAATTCTAATTTTGTGTCTGGCTGCACTGCGCATTCCTGAGGTGTTTTTTTGTATAATGTCTGTGGCTCATGCTTGTATTTTAGGTATTCAGTTTGGTAAATTTTACAGATTCCCATGGATTTCCAGAAGCATTTGTCACTTGGGCAAATAATGCTGGTTCATCCTCTAATTGTAAATTAAACAGCAACGTGCAATAATTGAAATTGGAATTACAAAATTTAAAATATGATAGGCAAATTTGTTTTTAAAGTATTTGGAATTGAAACATATAGCACTTACCGTGAGAAACTGTGCTTCTTGAAGTCTGTGATGTCAAACATTTTCAGCAGTGGTCTTCAGCTCTTTGTTTTTAATGCATGTTGTTTAACTGGTGTGGGTTGGGGCTAAATACCTTTTGTCCTTAGAGTGGTCTAAAAAGAAGCTTGTTTCAGAGTGAGTTTGATTGCCAGTGGATTCTGCACTTTAATTTTTATCTTGCACTAATAGAGAAGAACAACTATGTGGTCTACTTGCATTACTCCTCATATTTAGTTTTGTCTCAGACTTCAGTGTAATGAGCCTAGACCGTTTCATCTGTCCCCATTTTCTTGTCGGTCCCCATTACTTGCATTTACACACCTTCTGCCATTCTATACATACTTGGCCTTTTCCCATCTTCTTTTAGAGTATAATTTTTGTTCTGTGATCTTTGTGTGCCTTAATTGCATCTTTGGGTCACTGTTCTCCTTGCCAATTAACTTCTTCACTCTGTGTTTCCCTTAATCTTTGGGAAAGAGAGTGACTTACTATATAGCTTCTCTACGTGTCATCGCTGAATGCTCTGTTGCCTGGTGCAGGAACAGAGCATGGGTAGGGAAAGCAAGTGAGCATATGTAGTGCTGTAAGATGTAAGGATCCAGATGGGCTCCGATCACAGGGAGGCGCTTTGTTACCTTATCTCTAACCCTTGTCTTTATTCATAGAAAGAGGGAATCTTATCTTTCAAATTTTATACTATTCTGAGAGTAATAGCAATAATTGTTTTCAAAGATAATAAAACACGATAAAAAGGGTACATATTCACGGAATACAAAATCTCTGGGTAGTGATTCAAATCCATATTGCTTTTTAAGTTATTAAGTTGCTACAAATATATATGTATTTTTTCAGTTTGCATTTTAAACTCTATGTGAGTATTATCCACAGGGTCTCCGCTTTCAGGAGCTTTTCTACATTTAGATACGAATGGGTCTCAAAGGACAGTGATACACATGCAGGAAATTAAGGCAGATTATTAGAGATAGTCTGTAGCTGAAAATGTAAAAAGTAAGTGGTTTCAAGGAGGCAGATGAAGAAAGATAAAAATCACGTGATACACAGTTTGTAAAAATATCAAGCTGTCTTTCTTTGTGATTATTCCCCAGAGAAGGGTATAGAACAGCATATGTTTTGTAAAATGGCTTGCAAAATGACCATTAATTGAAATAAACAGTGTTCATGGAGAGTGAGAAGATGAATGCATCTTTTGTTCACCTAAACGTGACGTATTCTGAAATCTGATGTCAAGGATGACAAAAGAAGTGTTACAGATATTATTGAATATTTTCTGCTTGGAACATGAAGTCACATTTTCAGCCCCAGACTGTACAAATTTACCAGAACATACTCTGGCTTCACCAGTTTTGCTGTTTTGAAGGAACAAGAGTTGCCTATATTCTTGAGTTTGTCAACAACCTAAATTTTTTAAAATCCAGATACGTGATAATTTGAGGAAAACAAGTGGATCATTTAAGATTATTATAATAAATAATAATTTCTTATTAGAAAAGTAAAGAATTTTAAAATAATTTTCTTTATCATCACAAATCCATGAGAGGAAGAATACACAGCATTGTGAGAGTCTAGATTGATGTGTAAGGAAAAAACAAGATGTAGTGGTGATTTTTTTAGCTTTTACACAAATATGTATGATACGTTAAACTTTTTATTAAAATGATCTTCAATCACTTTGTACTTAACACAGATTTAATTTTAAATAACTGGTGAGTTCAGAAAACTGTACTTTTTATGCAGCTCCAGTACGTAGTTTACTAAATACCAGAAATAAGTTCTTGTTCACTGACTTTGAATTTCTCAAAGTTCATTGATGAAAATCAGTAAAAACCACCAATGGGATTACTTTGGTAGTTGAAACTTTGATGAAGAATATACTGTCAGCGCTGCACAAGTCAAAATATCTATTCAGGAAGAAAATGTGCTGTGACAGTAATTTACAGAGCTTTTAAACTAATATATATGAGGCTCTAAATCTTTTGATGAAAATTACTTTAATTAGTTTTAACTTGTAGCTAAATAGGAAGTTGTGTTCTAGAGATGAAAGCTTTCAGATTCATAAGCATTTAACTCAACAAGGGAGAATAATGAGAATTTTAACCAGGTGTCTAGCAGAGACAGAGCAGAGAGGTAACATTTGACTCAGCATTGCCTCTGTCTAGGCTTCTGTTCATAAAACACATATTTTGGGAGGGGAAAAAAAAAATCAGTCTTGGTCTAAAGACGACAGATCTCCCTAAGCTTTTCTAATAGTTAATTATCCTTAGTATTAAAATGTACACCTTGTGTCTTGGTTCTGGGCTTCATTACCAGTTCTTGTGCCAATCCATCCCTAAAGTAGTTGAATGAATATTAATCTTAAAAGGTCAGCTGTTGAGTCAGGTGTTCATGCAGTATCTATAACTTGATTTTAGTATCTAAAAATAATTTCACAAAGGCAGGGTGTTACTGGAAATTATTTGTAAAAGAAGACTAGTGTTCCACTTAGTAGAAAATATTTTTACTCAAAAGTAGATATTAAATCATTCACTATAAGATGGAATTTCATGGCAGTGAGGAGAGGCGAGTGTTATCTGTTTTGTGGACTGCGTTTGAGACTATCTGTGTATTTAATCAGACTTTATTCAGAATAGAGTCCTCTAAAATTAGAACATCTTGTTTATAAAGGCTCTTAGAATGCAGCATATTTCTGTGTACACTTATCTGCTATATTTAGAAAAACAAAGTAACTGAAGACTCTTAGAGCGTGAAATTTGCTATGCTAGTTAATAGTTTGAATTAAAGTGCTTTTTTTTAACAAAAGATATATACATATATATAAAGTGATTTTGAAAAGTTAGTAAAAGTGAACAATTTTACAAGGTCTTAGCACTGAAATAAAATCAGTTTATATAATGGAAATATATCATCATATATAATGGATTTCTATAATGAAAAAAGTTATTTGTGCAAGAATGGCTAATACCCAGCACATATTCAGTCAACAGGATACATTTTGTATTTTTTTTAAGCAGTCATTCTTCATTTTAACTGTATGGTTTTATGAAATTAGAGAAATGAGTTCCAACACTCAGGAATAGCCTTGAAATACCTGTTTTGAAAGGCTTTCAGTTTCAAAGTATGATAGTCGGAAAAAGAATTTAAACTTGATACATAAAGCATTGGAACATACTGATAATTTCTGTAAACTGGGCTGATACAGACAAAAGGACTGTATTTACAAATGCTCTCTCACAAAGTCTGACTTATATTTTTCACCTGGGTATTTTTTTTTGCATCTAACTTAGATATGTTAGTACCCTTGGATCTGATCACATGAAATTTAAGGTCTGCAGTGAGCTTGGAATCTGGTCCTTGACGTTCGTGCAGAATGAGGAAATGTAGAAGAATGGCATGCTTCTTGGCCTTGAAATCAGAGTGTTAGATGTATTACCATGTTAAAACTTTTATATTGGGTGTCTTTAAATGAAGAGAGTCAAGGAATCAAAAACTATTTCTCTCATATAAGTACCCATAAAACATACCTGCTACTTCTGTCAGAGAAGTTCTATTGAGACAGCTGTCCTTTTGAAATGCCAAAGTGCTTAAGAGAAGTAAAGCTCCACTTTCCTCCTCAGATACGGTAAGTAGATCACAAAGTAGCCTTACCATTCTTTGTTAACAAGTTGTGTTAGCAAGAGCTGTCTGTTGTTGTGCCAGTGCTTGGCTGTTTAGTTTGATAGGTATTTTTTATTTATTTTAATTCTTGTCTGGTAAATAGGAGGATTGGAAGGGGTTATGATGCTTTACATTTTTCTCAGCTATCTGCCACAAAGAGGTGCTGCTAGAACACAGATCAATAAGTAATACTAGTTTCTACATGGTTTAACAGGTGAACATTGCTCATCCAGGCTTCACACTTTGTTATATGAGAATGTAATCCTGAAGTGTCAGCAGCTACTAACTCTGCCTCATACCTTATCATCCTTCAGCTTTTACTGATCCCTTTTTTTTTCTCCTTCTCTGTCTCTGCCTCCTAACTTCTTTGATTTTGCTCCAGCAGTCTCTTATTGCCTAAGACTTTACCTCTCCTTAACCTGGTTGTACATGTTTCACCATGGTGCATGGCTTCATTTTGTGTGTTAAATATGGCTTTGTGTTTGTTTTTTAAACCAAGAGCTTTATAAAACAAGAGAAGGCTGAAAGGAGATGTGATCACTCTCTACAACTGTCTGAAAGGAGGCTGTAGCAAGGAGGGGGTCAGTCTCTCAAGTAACCACTGATATCACAAGAGGAAATGGCCTCAAGTTGCGCCAGGGGAGGTTTAGATTGGATGGAAGAATTTTTTTCACTAAGAAGGTTGTTAGACACTGGCACAGGCTGTCCAAGGTGTAAGTGGAGTCCTCATCCCTGGAGATATTTAAATGCTGTGAAGCTGAGGTGCTGAGAGATACGGTTTAGTGATGGGCTTGGCAATGTGAGTTTAGGGGTGGGATTTTGTGATCTTAAAGGTTTTTTCCAACCAGAATTCTATGATTTTATGATCTAGTCTTTGTATATGTTCTAGGAAGTTCATATGAATGTACATGGCTATAAGGCTAAATATTTTCATTAAAAATGTGGTAGCATAGAAGAGATACTGTAACTGGAACCTGTGCAGAAAGATAAGGTGCATGTTCAGGGATTTGAACTAATCCATGTCACATAGTGATGACTGAGTCTGTTTCCAGCAAAGCTCATTAGGATACATTTATTCTGCAGTCACTTGGTTGTGAATGAAGTATACTGACATATGCAAAGTAGCCCTAAACCAAATATATTATGTCCCTGCAGCAAGCCAGACACAGCAGAATGGTGCTTAGCATGGCTTCTGTGCTCGGGTCTCTGTCCTGCCCATGAGCAGGTTATGCAGCCTACAGCACGTTCTGTTTTGCCCCGATGGGGCTGTTTGCATCAGCAAAGCCAGCAAGATATAAGATGGCTCAGGCACTTGCTCTGCTCAGCTGCCGTGCAGTGCAGATACACTAGAACATGTTCTAAACAGCTGAGTTTGTATCCAAGTATCTCTAGCGTGTTATTTTCGAAGAGAAGTCTGTGAGAAGCCACAGTGCAATGTGTAGAGGTAGTGAACACAGCTGTCTTCTTTCTGTGTGTCTGTCTGCTTTGTGTGTTGAATCACTCTCTTCAGTGCCCCAACTCCCCATATGATGGTTCAAAGACCAAGATGTAGCTTCTTGTAACTCTGCATAGTAGGAACACAGCCTATGTGTTTCTTGTTTGTTTTTTTTTTTCTGAGTTGTGTAATGTCGGGGTAGGATGATGTGATATAGGAGACTGAAAATGTGAGAATAATTTAGCGTAACACACTGTTTTTTATCTCTATGTTCTATTATCAACAGTTCTGTCAGTGTGTTCATATCACTTAATGTCGTAACATCAATGTTGTTAATGAGCCTAACAAAATGCATTAATGTGAGTTCTTCAGTCACAAAGCAGTTTGCTTTCTTTAGACAAGAATGAGCTAGAGAACTGTTTACTTTTTAATTGCTATAATTTGTGAGATACATTAGTACTCAAAAATATCTTTCACTGAATGTGATTTTTTTTTTCATAATATGCAGCTACAAATAAAACAATTTAGCAAGGTTCTGATGAGAAATACCCTGTAAAAATAAAATAATAAAGTAGTTTGTCTTTTGGTATCAAAACAGTCCTATAATTACTTTAACTTGCTGTTTTAATGTTGGTGAAATACAGATAGTCAATTTAAAATTAAAAAAAAATCCTGCAACTTCATGTTCTTCAAATATGTGAAAAATAACAATTTCTATCTATGGCTTGAGTTTTAGTGGATGCATAGTTGGCTGGGGGGGGGAGACAGAAAGATATTTTGAAAAATCCACTTTCTTCCATATAAACGGCAAGGTGTTGCAAATGCGATGCATTTCAGCTGTATGCATCTCTCTGTTGCCAATAGGAGTGTATTGGTCATGACCAGTAACAATACATCAATGTCGGCTCATCTCCAACTGAAAGAAAGAGTTCATGAAACGTTCAAGGTTGTTCCGGAATTATATCTGAAGATTGTAATTCTCAGTGTTGCCCAGTAAAACCAACCATTTACTGTTGTCAGCACAGATATATTCAGAACAGCTTCAGCATCTGAAGCTGTGTGAGACAACTAACTTATTCCCTGTTTCTGCAACTCTGCGTTTTGTCATTCAGAATAGTAATTTATGAGATTCCTAATTCTAGTAAGACTTACACAGCAGCTAGTTGCCAGTTCAGTCTTGTACTTTGATTTTCCATTCAAAATGCTTTCCAGAAGTCTGCAGAAATTAGCAGGTTTTCATTTGTTCTGAATAATCAAAGTTAATGGTATCACTCTGGACACTTGAGTAATGAGGTATTCTATAAATATTGAATCTAGGAGAATAAAGAAAAAAAAGTAATCATGTGTCAGCTGTGCCATGATAATTGTCCATACTGCAGAAATTCAAATTACAGTAGAAGTGACTTGTTTTGCAGTGGAAGGAAACGTATGCCATCATAGAGTGGCATTATCAGCACTCTTGACAAGCACACACCTTAGGAAGTATTTAGGAGCAAATGGAAGCATAGATTGATGGTGCTTCATTATTAAAAATTCCCATTGAGTTGTATGTGAACTGGAAGTTGGTTTTCTGAATCAATCCTATCCTGAGGTAGCTGAACCAAAGTCCAAGGCCACACAAATATAAGGACTCGTTCTGTGAGCTGATCTGGAAAAAATGGATTGAAGAATGGATTTGAATGGTGCAAAGTACATCTTGAACCACGAAGACATTTCTATGAGTGATTAGATTTTAAATATGTGGGAAAATCTATTGGTTTGAACACATACAGTCGATTACACATGTAGGTGTAAGTGTTCAGCAAGCTCATATATAGCCTAAAGGAGATGAGACTTGGGGAAGAGGAGAAAGTATGATCATGAATCATGTCAGAGATGTAGGCAGGATCAGATCTGCAAAGATTTCGGTGCCAGGGAAAAAGCATGTTAAATAAATCAAAAAGGGGAAAGTGAAGAAAAAGAGTAGCATTTGAAGATAGCAGAAAGCAAAGATGTCAGCATCTAAGAAAGTCTGAGGAGCTGAGAGCCTCTCACAAAAAGGGTGATTAATTAGAAAATTTCCAACAGATTCACCACTTTTCATGATTTTTTTAAGTATTGTGAGAAAACTTTGGTGGGAAAATTTAAATTTCCAGAAAACATTGAATTAAGTGATAAATACAGGTGATTCTTACCACTTTTCTCTGAACTGTCTCTTCAGATATTAATGGTAGCCAAGCTATATCAGAACTGTGCTTAAATGTATGTGTGAGGTGAGTGATAGATGTAGCTTTTGGCAAGGAAGAAAGGGAATTGAGATGGTTTGAAGTCATATACAAATAAGTCCTCAAAATGACCCAGTGCAGTCTCCCTCTAGCAGAGTTCTGTGTGACTGAGGTGGAACTGGCTCATCTAGAGGCATTTGAGACGTGAAACAAAGTGGGGAGAAGGACTGAAAAATAAAATGTGAAGTATTTGCATAAGACTTTATATGTTCTCTCATCATATGATTCATTGATCTTATGACTGAAGTGCTGCTTTTAAAATTCCTGCTTTTCTGCAGTAAAAAACTGTTAGTTTGGGGCCTTGATGTTGAAGTGTTTAAATGACAAGTTACTCATTGTTTTGCATTTCTTATTTATGTGCCTTCTAGTTTTTTGCTGCTGATGTTGGTTTTGAATGGGATATGACACCTAAAATATTGTCAAATTTATAGAATTTGACATGATTTCATTCACGTTATAGTACATGATGAAGCAGAAGGCAGAAACGTGACTTGTCGGTGAGCTTTTAGAAAATGGATGGCAAGACCCTGATTCTCATAGTGAATTGTGGACCATGTTTTACCCATTTGCGTGATCACAGAGCCATAGTCAAGTTCCTTGCATGGAAGGATCTCAGTTTGCACTGCTAGTATAAAGGAGACTGGACAAAACCTCAAAACCCCTATTTCTAGTTGTTACAAGTCAAAGTGGAAAATCTTTTGGCATTTATGTAAATTTTTTATCAAAAAACTACAAGTGTTTTGGTCCTGTACATCAGGAAAGGCCAGTCTCTTCCTCAAAAGGTTTGCCCATGCAGTTTGGTTATCATTCCCATATTGATGATTGTCTTCTGCATCTGGCAGTGAGATGAGTGGTACAAGACCCCATTTTGGGTTTGAAAAGAATGAGGATGCAGATGTAAAAATTTGGATGAAAGCAGTGTCCCATCAGACTTCTGGTGCAACACTGGTCTGTCCTGAGGGAAACATGATGTCTGAAAACTCCAGCACCAGGTCATCTCTGTTCCTGACAGCCAGAGGATGAATGCCACCAGTTTGACTTGAGCTCTCCATTCAGCCCAAACCAAACTTTCTCAGCCAGGTTGACATGGCCACCAAATTATTTGCATCTGCTAGAAGAGGAAACTTTCCCTTTTGCCTCGCTTCCATGTTAACCACCTATTCCTTTGTGGTTTAGCTCACCCAAATGACCTGTGTTTTTCTTCTCTGGGTGAATGGGCATGGCCACTTTTTTTTTTCTTATCCTGCCCTGCGTGTGGCCACAGAAATCATAGGGTATATAGAAGACATTAGGCAAGCAGTTGTTTTCAAAAATGAGAGGTTTTCTTTGGAGGGTATAACCCTTTTTGGCAGCAGAACTGGATTATATCAGATTAAAATCACTATGTAATCATCTTCCCATGGAGTAATGGGACCGATACAGAGCTGTTATTGTTGTCGGCGGCCTGTGATCTGTTCCTGAGGCCTGTCTTTCCTCTTGGCTCTCTGAGGTACTTGGTATGAAGCTAAACAGTGCAGTTTAGAAATATTGTCTGCCCTTAAAAATTCTTACAGAAGCAAGTGCTTGTGTGGTTGATGGACTAAAAATGAAATAAAAGTATTCATGAACTAAAAGTAATTATTACATAGAATCATATAATCATAGAATGGTAGGAGTTATATACCTTAAGTTGAAATGATTAGGCTACCACCTGTCTAATTTTTTAATATTTATAAAGTGGAAATAAGCAGGTATTTACATCTCTCTCACGTTCCTGTGCTTTCTCTGATGAGATCTCAGGTGAGTGGTGGTGTGATAGTGATGATCCACTTGGACTAGAGCTGATGAGGAAGTGAGCTGCAGTGCATGTATCGAGCTCTTTAAGTAGATCATGAGGAGATGCATGTCTCCCTTATCTCTGGGTTTTAATTACATTGGATTAATTACATCACTATATTACATTTGCATACAGTTATTACATCAGTTTTACTTCTCAGTTTAGCCACAGTTCTTGACATATTTTTAGATTTTTACATAATGAAATACAAGTGTCAGCACTCCACTGCACATACAAAAATTACACACACAGAGTTGCCAAAGTACTGAAAAAAATATAAAGTCTCAGATCAGCTTCTCATTTAACATTATCCTTTAGAAAGAACCATGGAACTGTCCTCTTTCTAGTTGTGTGCTTTCTGGCAGACTGAAGTGGTAGAGCTCTCCTCTAATATATAGCCAAATTCCATTTTAGATGGGCTTTGTGGCTTTTCCCTTGAACATGCCCAGAAATCATTTTGATTGTGAATAAAGTGGGACATGAAAGTTTCTCAGTACAGTGCAGTAAACAGGAATAACCAGTTACATTCTGCTAATCTATAGGCTGTGCCTGAGGTTTGTCACTACAGTAAGAGTTGGCAGGAGTGACTATTATGTGTTCTTGCTTGTTTCAGAGGGGAATGGGTGTGACAAAGTAAAGACAAACCTGGTAAAAGTTTTCTTTAAGTCTAAGAGTAGAAGAAAATGAGAGGTAAATACTTTGGTCAACTGTATATGATCATTGCTTCCTATTTATTAGTATGACAAAATATTTAAAACTAGAGCCATCTGAGCACAACTCACAGTGGATATCAGCCAATTCAACTCCATGGAGCTTCATTAAGTTGTTATTAAGTGTTGTCAGCCAAGTCCACATTATGAAAGACAAGAGATGAAAATCCACTATGTGTAAGAGTTGGTTGGACAACTGTTTTTCAGCATAGCAAGACTTTGAGCTCCTTAAACTTTTGAACTTAGGTGTGTGTTCTGAAAATAGAACTTCATAATCTGGTTGTTTTTCAGCTGAAGAGCTTTCCAGTTTTATTCTGTTCCTGTAGCTTCAGACCATTCAATGGGACTTTTTTAGCATTTCAAATGAAAAATTTAAGGGTATGATTTAGCTGAAGCCAAACTTTGCTTTGGCTGGACCAGCTCTACGTCCCGTGGCTAGCTGAAAGGACTCAGTTGCCACTTATTTTTTTTGCCTAAGGTGCACTTTGTTAGCATGTGCCTTTAATATGTCCCCATGGTTTTGCTTGTTCCCAGGGGGCAGATGAACAAGTAGGGAGGAAACTGCTCATCCTGCCTCTCTCCCTGGGCAGCACACATTGATTAGCAGGCAGAGCAGCTCCCTGCACTCTGCCATTGCTGCAAGAATTTCTCAAAATTTCCCTTCCACTCAGCCAAAAAAACAAGCCTCAAGAAGTGGAAAGGCAGGGTACGGCAGGTGGGAAACAGCAAGCAGCCCTTCCTATGGTGAGCTGATGAAGTAGCTGTTCATAGAGGAGGTAATGATAGGAATATGTTCACTAGCATGAAACTTACTCAACCTGTGTAAATTTTTGCTCTTATCAGATAATTTCTTCAGGTTTTGTGTCAGGTAATAATCTCCTGTGCATCTACATTATATATGTATTAGCTCACGTCTAGACTGCTTTGAAGTGAAATAAGTGCTTCCTTGGCTGGGGAATAGGTGGTGTGAAGTACAGAGGATGCTTTTGGAGTTCTGCTTCTGCACCTGGTGTGGGCATAGCCTGCTGGCATTAGGACTGTGCCTTGGGCTGCTTGGAGAGAGCCATTCCAGGGAGGTGCCTAGGAGCTGGGGCACTATGGCAGTCCAGTGCAGTGCTCACCTTAGCATCCATGGGTTTAATGTCTGCCAGCACCTACCACAAATGACATGATGACATTACAGACAGGTTGAATGATAACCCATTTATCCTACGAATCAAACATCCTGCATCAATTATACCCAGGTCTCAAGTTTAACCTCATATTTCCCTGAGGTTTGTATGAAGCTTTGAGGAAAAGTTTCTTACTCAGCTATTTCACATACAGACTCAGTATATCGTTCTGTGTCGATTGGTTCCAGCAGAGCCTAATTTACTTTTCTTTACGTTGTTCATGAAGAAATTTGCAAAGGTACCTTCTACCTCTGTGCAGAGCCTCTGTACAATACAGCTTGGAGTTTATAGAATTTATAAAGTTTTCAACATTTGTGTGTACAGCTTGTGTAGGAATCTAAGGATGGGTGGGGAATCTTTTAAAATAGATTTAATTGAATTTTAATTTAATTTAAATATTTTTAAAGGTTTCTGCAGCTCAGTGCAGAATCTTGAACGATTTTGATTATTTTTATGTGGTAGTCACAGAATCACATAATCTTAAGGGTTGGAAGAGGTTACATTTATTTAGCAAAGTGAATAGCAAAGAGGAGCTCTCCTGTTCCTGGTGTTCTTTAGTAAAGCTATTCTGAAACTGTACTGTAAATACTCTTAGTCTAGAGATTTTTTGTTGTTCTCTGGAAACATAGCTATGTTAATAAGATGCTTTTTCTGAAGAACAAGAAAGGGATGAGAGTGTTACTAGCTTGATTTTCTCAGGAATACCTTTTGTAGTTCATATCCATTAAAGATTTTAGTCTAAACTTTTATAGGTTCAAGTGTAGGCATGTCCATAGTAATTGACTGCTTAGATGTGTTTGAAAGTATTACAGAAACTGTAAAGATGGCAGTTATCAACGCAGTAAAAGCAACTCTTTATATAGAAAGCTAAGCCTGAGACTGAAACCACAGCTCCATAAATGGACTTATTGCACATCATGTTCCTACCCACAAAATCCAGGAGGTAATTACCTGGCTTAATCAGGAACAAAAGAGGAGCTGTCCCAGGAAGAAATTACCTCATCTTGGTTGGAACTAGGACAAAACTTCCTGGTCCTGAGAAAGATGATTTACCCTTCTCACGGTTTTTGTGCTCTGACAGCCTGCTCATGAGGCAGTTCGTGGTTCATACCTCTGTTTTGTCTCAGTGACGCAACCAGCCCCGATTCTTTTTCCAAAAGCTCAATGATGTCTGAAATGTCGCCATGTGACCCGTGGAGGTTCCTGCTTGTGTAAGTGAAGCTTGAAGGACAGCCTATGCAGTTTCCAGGGTGTAGGAAGCATTAGGAAATATTGAAAATATCAGTGTGATGAAAGAAATAGTATTCTCTGGCCGCTCTTTGAAAACACTACTTTTTATAGCCACAGATTTTCCAGGGGGAAACACTGAATGCAGTTCAGGAGTAGTTTTGTCAGACTTCTCCTGGCCCTAGCTCCTTGTCCACTACAACAGTACTAGAAGTAAATTCTGTTTTCTGACAGAAAATCACCTCCTGATTTAGTGCCTAAGGCTGTTAATGCTAGTGCCACATTAGAGATCCACATCAGCTTTTTTTTTTGGTGGATAAATAACTATTGCATTACTTGTATCTGTATCTAATATTGCCACTCAAGCATAGCATTTGTGATGCATTTAATGGTATCTAGTTATCTAAGAAGTGTTCTGTCAGAGCATACCACAGGTATTTGGGTGGTGGATGTAGTTTTGCTATTTATATCATAGTTTTCTACGAGTATTAATAACACTGTGCTTCAGAGTGAGCTATAGCCATAAACCTGTAAAGTAACTCCCAGCAGTTCATCTTGATAGTCTGTTGAAATTGGACTGCTCTAACTATACCCCCTTCAGGCTCACTGCCAATCTCATATTTTAGCCTGAAATTCCATGAGGAGACACTCAAAATAAACACTAGACTAGCAACGGCTTGCATTATCTTTAAGGCAGTAGCTAGCATCAGTTTCACTTTAGCCTCTCTGTGACTTTCTTAATTTGAAAATCTTTGAAATTTGACCTTTTGGATAAATATTGCTCTTATTTATTCCCTCTGTTGACTACGGTGGGAGCTGAATGGATGTAGCTGAGAATAGCTATATCGTAGATGCTAACCTGTTATGACTAAATTATCCCTGTTAGTCCCAAGTTGCCCAGCACCAGCCACTTTATGTAGTGCATATCTCCTCACTAGCTTGCTTTCAGGATAGAAAAATACAGCTGTTAGATTTATGTTTGAATTTTCTTATGAGAGGAAAAAGAAAACCACCAGCCTGGAAACTGCAGAATTATTCCAGGCACCATTTCAGAGATGTTCAGCTTTTTCTTCTGCAAACGCTTTTTCTTTGCTAGTGCTTTTGAAATTAAGCCGATCTTGTAATTCGCTATTAAAACCTAAAGGTAAATGTGATCAAAATAGCCAATCGCCAAGGTCAGTGTAACCTTCATCCAGGAAGGTTTGCTAATTTTAAACTTGTGTGTTTTTCAGAAAGTAGTGTGTTTCGCAAGAATAGAAGAGGTAGAATGTATGATTGGGACAATATGAATGCACTCACATTGCTGCCAATGAAAGCAAAGCTTGCAGGTCTAATTTTAGGCTTTTCAGCCTTGATATTGTTCCTTACAGCACAGTTATTTTCCATATGATACAAAGCAGTCCTTTTTTCAAGTTTTACAAACTGCTTTAGAGAGCAAAAGCAAGGACAAAGTCAGTATATGTCATGGTTGAAAGCAAATCAAAGAAGCTTAACTAAGTCCGAGGTTGTGGATAATTGCATTCCATTTCTATATTCACAGGACAATTCTTTAAGAAAAGCAAGAATTTATATAAATATGTCATGAGGCCTGGAAGTAAAGAGGGTTACACAGCAAACTGGGACCCTCAGGTGTGACTGGATTTGCTTCAACTTGTTTAATTAATTAGATACCTACTAACTAAGTCTTTAAAATGTCAAAATGACCTTTGCTGTTTGGGGAAGTAAGGCTTGCAGGATATCTGCCTCTCTTTCTCTGGGTGCTTGAAACTAAGCATTATAGATACAGTGGGAATTTTGCAAATAATTCCTTATGTAACACCAGATGGCTGCTAATTTCTAAAATTGCCTTTTACTGATACATTCATACAAGATGAGTTTATAGAATTGTAGAAATACAATACTATAGAAATCCTTATGTTCTTTCCTATATTTTAATTATCAAGGACTGAAGCCAGATGGTGCTAAGCCATTCCTCATGGAAGCATCAGCAAGTCAATAGTACCAACTTGTCAAAACTATTAGAAATACTTTTAAAAATAATTAAGATAAGATGGACCCCATTTTTCACCCAGGAGAAGCTTATTAACTGAATGACAATGGCCATACAAGGGCCAGAGTAACCAGAGAACATAAAGCTGTGTGATTTTTGACAGTAAATATGAATCCCCAAAAGGGCTGTTTGAAACAGGTAGGTAACCATCTGTATTGGCAGAAAGATACTTTCTTGGGAAGTGTCTGTACAGGGACTGCTATGATGTCGAGCTGGTATTTTGTCCCAATTTCAGCCAAGGTCCACTGCCTCCTCACTAAGCTTCACCAGTCAGGTAGTACCTAGGTTTGAATCACAACGATTGAGGCACGGTTTGGCTGTAGGCTGTGGTCCCAAACTGAGAGCTCAGTCTGAGCTCCAGGGTTGGAATTTTTGTTTTCATGCCATTCTAACTGTCTAGAAGTTAAATGTTTAGTCTAAACTAATTGTGTAGGCTTTCTTGTTAGTCAAACAAGAGTAGGCATCTCCAGAAAGCAATTAATCAAACATACCTTGTGTGTATATATATATATATATATATATATATATATATGCTTTTAGCATAGGATGAATTGTCTCTTGGTGAATTGGGTGCCTGTTTCTCTCCATTGTGCACTGGAGCCTTGATGGCTAGTTTAGATATCCAACTTCTAATGGCTACCACACAGGTAGAAATAGCCTCAATTAATCACACTGCTGTTACTGACTACATAATAACTTCCTTGTTACTATTCAACCCATGATTTGTGTATGCTGTGTTAGAGAAAAAGTCTTATCTTTATTTTCTTTGCAATAATTTCAAATAGTATGGCATTAATAGTACAATTGCTCGGTTTTGTGTTGTTCTTGGTCATGTGAAAGTTTTAAAAGTGTGACAGATTTTTGTTATTTACTGTCATAATTAATAATAAAAAACCATTTTCATTCTGTTTCTTGAGGGAATACATTAAGTTACAGACTGGCAGTTTGATGTCCTTCTGGATTCTGGCCAGGTTCCAGGAGTCAAAAATCAAACTATCTTCTTTCAAGAAAGTTAGAGAAAAATAATGTTTCTAAAAAAAATCGGAGCACCAGTACTGGAACAGAGTGGGAGTATGACATCAGTGAAGAATGAGCAGGCTGTCAAGTGGCTTTATTTGGTGGCAGGCACTACTTTGACGGAAACTTCAAGACAGTAATTTTTGGTTGTTCAGGGGTTTGCAACTCCTCAGGGCTTTCCCATGCCTGTTGGATTTAAGATTTTTTTTCCTAGTCTGTTTTTTTGTTTGTTTTTTTTTTTTTATTGGCAACAGATCTATATGGCAAGCAGAGCAGAGGAATAAATTGATTGTTCCTCCTAACCTTAAAATTTTTTTTCCTAGATGTTCTGGAAAGGGTTTTTTGAGAAGTATAGCTATTTTTTAAAAGAGAAAGTACAAAGGCAAGTGACATCTCTAATCTCAATGCCTTTTCTATTTCCATTTTATCTTTTTGTCAGGAGCAGACTGGCAGCAAAAAGAGACAGTTTCATTTCTGCATTTATTCTGAGCAAAGAAACAAACAAAACCAGTTCAAGCCTCCACCTAGAAACACAAGTGATGAGATGAGTGGACAGTGATCTGTGCTTCCCAGCTTACAGGTGTCAAACAGATAGATTCAGTCAACACTGCTTTGTTAGGAATGAGGAGAGAAGGGTTTTAGAATAACGTGACAAATGTAAGTAAAAGCCTCTCTCCCTTGTAGTAGAATTCTCTTTGTCTACTTGAGGATATGAAATAATGTCTTTCTTTGGGAATATCCACTCCTCCTACATGTCTTCCTCCTATCCTGCTTTTTCAGTGATTAGATTCACCAAGACCTTTTAGGATTTGAAAACATTGTGCTGCTTGCCTCACTTGGTTGTACTGCTCATGAACAAACTGGTTCTCCTGCCCTGTTTGCCCACAGATGAGTCTTCTGCATGAGTATTTTCTCCTCTGACCAGTCTCTAGTGATTTGAGGTAGTTTGCGTATTTGCCCACGAGACATTTGTATTGGTCTTTCTTCCTCCCTACATCTGCATCTCTTGCCTGTAGATCACAGCGTTTCTCTTTTGGCTTTGCGTTTTTTAAGCTTCATGCAACATATTTATAAGCTGCATAATTCACTTAGTTTAGCAATCTGGTTTTTTAACATAAAATGCTCTCCAATATTGTATAGTGTGCAGCATCATTTAAACCTGCTGAGGCCTGCCTCTGGTCCCTCCCATGCAGCAGCTGGCTTTCTGTGAGATGCTGACAGCCTTGCTGGCAGCCTGGGCCTCCACCCCTCGCTGCTCTTTGGGAGTGGTTGTGTTATCTTTGTGCCTGAAGATGCCAAGATTGTTTAAATGCCAGAAAGATGTTGCCCAGATGAATTAATCTGCAGTTTAAGCCAGCTTAAGCAAACCCACCTCCGCTGGGGTTTTGTTTTGTTTTTTTTTTTTTCCTTAAGCATAGTTTGCATGCTGTGAACATAGCTGCTCTCACTAGTTTCACTGATGAAAAGCCAAAAAAGGAAAAGTAAAAGTGCAAATAAAACACCAGGGGTGATGTAAATTGGCATTGGGTAGGGAGTAAGAGCCAGGTAGGAATGAAGGAGGGAAGTAAAGTGGGAGAAAGAGAACGAGTTGGTTCAGATTTACTGGGACTGGCTTGTCAGGTATGCCACCAGGGACCCAAAACTGCAGAGAGAAGACTCGACAAGGAGGAAAAGGGACAAGCTGGGGCTCAGATTCACAATTTGCTGCTACTTAACCAATCTGCCTTTCGGAGGTAATACTGTGTAGACAGTCTTACTGCTAAGCACGTCTGCATAATAAAACCAGCTTAGCCTATATGTATTAAGTATGTACATCTATATATGTGGTGTTGTTTCTCAACAGCATTATAACTGGCAATTTCACTGGGCTATTCAAGCACATTCCTTACCCCACTCTTTTAATGTGTACTCACAGCTCCCCAGCACTAATGTTAATGTGACATATTGTTATTCATCTGTCTGGCTATTTTTATGAAGAATCAAATGCCAACTTGAATGTTTCACAGTGTCAGTGTGTGAGCAATTGGAACCTTGAAAGTCCTAAGAAGTGTTATCGTGTAAAACAAAGCATGGATGCACAGGCTAACGTTATGAAGTTCAGTGCCTGGACTGCTTTGGATGCTAGTGTGACGTTCTTAGAAAGTGGAAGTGACTAGTTTAAATTGCATTTTGAGAAAGGAATGCAGCAACTAAATACTTCAGGTGAGATTTGCATAGCTATTTAGGCTCTGGGTGAGATTTCATAAGAGCACTCAAAGCTTCTGGAGAGATGGTTGATACATTTATACTGAACGTCACCTTGACTGGAATAGAAATGAACCAAGGCAATTAGATAGCTTATATGTCTTTAACTCTGTCTCCTTGTACCACTTGCTGTAAAGTCTACAGTTTTCTGTTCCAAGGTACACACATTTTTCCAATGAATGCAATACAGATTTGTATAAGTGGGAAAAGAGATTTTTTGATCCTTTTCCATCAGTATATTTTTTGACATATTCTTGCTCCCTTCTACTTTTGCTTGGCCTTGGTAACGGGGCTGATGAAGGGAGTTTTTCCACCATGAAAAAGCGGGCAGATTTCCTTGTTCAATTGTTCTGTATTCCCTTTTATCTTGGAGACTGGAAAACATCACAACCAAAAGTCCACCATTTGGAGCCTTGTTAAGTTCCAGAGGGGATTCTGTAACAGGTTCTCTTTATCATGAGTATTTCTGGAGTAGTTTGGAGAAAGGAAAGGGGAAAAAAAAGTGCTACAACTATAATCAGCTCAAACAATTCTTTGCCTTCTGACAGCCAACAGTTTTTATATTGTGTTCTCTGATTGATTTACTAGCTAATCCAAGTTCCTGGAAAGTGCTACAGTAACTTTTAAGGTTACTCTGTTTCTTTCTGCTGGATTTGGGAGATTTAGAGATTGTTATTAATTTATTTAACTCTACTGTTTACCTTAAACTGTGGCCTTACTTTTTCTTTAACTTGTCAAACCAGGAGAGATAAGAGTTCTACCAGCATTTAGCATAAGTAGAGCCTGATCCAGCTATAAGAGGTGTGAGATTACCTGTCGCTTTAGGGCTTTAAATCAAGACCTGGTGCCTATCTAAAAACCGTATTCTTGTTCAATGACAAAGAGATGAACCAGGAATTTGTCTGTCAATTTCTCCTATTATTTCCATCCTTCCTTCCGTGTTGTTAAAATTCATGAATCAATGTTTTACCAAGTGTCTAGCCTTTAATGATAGCAATGTGTTTAAGCTGTCTTCTCTCTAGTTTTGAATTTTCTGTAGTACTTACATATAGTACATAATATGTTAAAAGACAGTAGGTATAAAAAGAGTTATCATACATTTTTACAATTTATGGAGAGTGGAGAAAGGAGATGAAATGTATTCGTAAATGACTTCTGGATTTGACTAGTGAAGTGAGAAAGGTTAGAGGTTACTATAAAGCGCTACAGCATGATACTGTAATACTGAATATTGGGAAGATAAAACAGTAGGTGGTTTTGTTAGCAGTAAGAGGAAGATAATATCCATGAGACAAAATCCATTGATGACTATAGAATAACTACTAGAAACTGGGAGAGGAACTGGGCATTACTGAGGATAGATCTCTGAAATTACCAGTTCATGACAAATAGCAGTTAAAATGGCTAGGAAATACTAGGACAGAGTAGGAAAATATTGTACTGCATAAGCATGTGGAACATCTTATCTGTAATTATAGTCACCTGTATGATAAAGAGTTAGCAAAATTGTAAAAAGTATAGAAAAAAAGTAAAATTGGTTAAGGAACGTGGAGCATAGGCTAGACAGAGTCTGGCTCTTTCATGACTGATAAGGAGCAGGTGAATACAAAATAGGCAGTTTCTCACAGTACAAGAAATAGGATCACCAATTAAATTATTGTATAACATTTAATTAAATTATGAAACTGATTTCCACAGGATGTTGTAGAGACCAAAATATAAATGTAGTAAAAGGGGATCAGACAAATTCAGGAAAGATAATTTAATCAGTGATTATTAGACATGATAGTCTGGAGAGTCAATGGAGAGAGAACAGCACCTCCAAAGTATGACTCATCCCACCCTAGGAGAAGCGTCTTAGATCAACTTGCTGAATCGCTATCTGGAGATAACTGTGTCTCTGTTGGCCTAAATGACTATCTTGGTGTAGACACCAAAATTCAAGAGCATTAAAGCCAAGTGATTTTAATCCCAATGTAGATATTAGATTCATATGTTGGGAATTAAAGAAGTTGTGGATGCAATTAAATGGTGAAGATGCATTGACTATAAAGATGGGATATTTTTCTATTTGGCAACCAAGATTATTTTTTTTTCTTTCATAGCAGCAGTTTAATTTATGTACCTTATTGCAGAAGTGTAAGAAATATGAAAGAGATTATATCATCCTCAAAGTCACTCCCAGCCTCTGGAATCATTAGAGAGAGCAACAACCATTTTTTGTCATAAACCTTTTCACCGCCACATTCTCTAGCGATGAGTGAAGTAATCATGAGGTAATGCCAAGGAAGGCAGCATTTGATATTTCTAGCTTTCCAGATTCTACATACTTAAATAGTCCAGGGTAGATGTCAATGCACTTGCAGCTGCTTAATATCATAATTGGAAATAAAAATATTTCACCCTCTGCTGTGCCCTCTCACTGGGAGCAGCAGTTACTGTGAAAGGCACAGCCATGTGAATGCTGTCCAGGCTATTCATCTTTGCCAGTTCCCCTTGACTTGGAGAGATATTCCCTGGTCAGCTTTGGCAAGACTCTCAAGGTTGTCTCAGCAACTGCAACTCTGCTTTAAAATGGAACTGTCTTTTTATGGTTGCTTTTCGTTTTCTGTCCTGCACCTTTGTCCATAGGCCTCAACTACTCCCATGGACAATTCTATGACAGACAGCCCTAAGTTAGGAAAAAAACATCCTGCCCCTTGAGAATTAGTTATGTGTCATGCCTTCCAGGATTCATAGCCTATAATGTCTTTTTCTTGCTAAGTTTTCTAAAGCAGTTTTCCCAGGGGGTCCTTATCTACCAAAGGTGGGCAGTGAATCAGAACAAAATTTTATTTTGCTCGACAGTTTAATGGAACTCCAGGCTAATATTTTACATTTGCAATTTTGAGACCTTTGAAAAGATTTTCTTAGTCAAGTTGCCTGTGCTTAGCAAACTTGGTCAACTGCATTATCCTGTGGATGATAAGCACTTCAGGCAGGCTTTTTTTCTGAATGTCACCATCATAGGAATTTAAATGTTTATATAGCTTTCTACCTTCATCATTGCTTTTTCTGTTTTGTTTTGTTTGTAGCAGCTTCCCATGTGCTTCACTGAAGAATTTTTCCATACACTGATGTATTTGCTCACCTTTTTCTATTATCACAAAAAAGATAATTCATAGACTGTATGTCCTAGAAAATCAATGTTTCAGAAAGTAATCTGAAAAGCAGGCATCTCTTTAAAGTGAAAAGAGCCCCTACCAATCGACTGTACCTTGTGTGTTGTCCTTTTCAGGTTGAGCCACTGAAATTAACTGAAATTGTGGTGTGGTACTACAAATGTATGATGCATTGTACAGGTCCTTCTCTGTCCTCAGTACAGATTGTATTATGATTAGCTCTGGTAAATACTGTGGAAGTAGACTCTGTGTGTCTAGTTTTTTTGTCTATGTTGTATTAATTCACCAAAAATCATGTGGGCACACATATGGCTTCATCTGAGCAAGTGTATCAGTTTTATTAGCACAGCCACAGTAACTAGTTGTTATAAAAAATATTCTAGTAGAGTTCTCATAAAAAAAACAATTGGAAAAAATTGTTTCAATTTCTATTAATGTATGAAATGATGTGGTCCTTTAGCATGAGAGGCTCTCTCTCCCTGCTTCACTTTGTCTTGAAAGACCATTTGCTGTGATTTTTGTTTGGGACTTACAAAAAATTGTATGTTTTAGCTTTCTCTCAGAACTATTCTACTGTATAAATCATTGAGTCATAGAATTGAGTAGGAAGGGACCTTAAAGATCATCTATTTTCAACCCCCTTACCAGGGCAAGGACACCTTCCACTAGTCTGGGCTGCTTCATCCAACCTGGCCTTGAACATTTCTAGGGATGGGGCATCTACAACCTCTCTGGGCAATCTGTTCTAGTACTTTACCACACTCACAGGGAAGAAGTTCTTCCTTACGTCTAATTAAAATCTTCTCTTTCAGTTTGAAGCCATTACCCTTGTCCTCTAACTACATGCCTTTGGAAATGAAGTCAAGACTAGAAGATACAGCTAGCAGCATTCAATTATTGCTTATCTAAGATTTTCTCGTTTGTGTTTGTAACTAATTTTTTTGTTATGAAGGACATACACAAGGCTTAGAGGCTTGCCATTAAAGTCATGAAATAATAATGATATTCCTGTACTGGGGATATAGAGTCTCCTCAGAGACAGACAGCTTTCTTTTAGCTTTGTCCTTCTTGCTCGTTTTGCATTTTCTATCAATATTGATGTCAGAGTGAATTCTTTTTTTCCCTCACTATATAACCTTGTGAGGAGCTCTGTCAACTGTAAAAATACTTTCCAGGAAGAAACTCAGAAGAAACAATACAGATTCATCTATATTATTTGTCAGTCTGTATTTGTACTACTGGCATGTGCTAATTAATGGGGAAATATTAGGTAATGGTTATGTGCACTACTGCATTTTCATGCTGGGTTTGTCCATGTAACAGATACTCTCCACTGAAGAACTCCTATTCTCAATGTACATTAAATCCATTTTCACATTTTTAATTAATTGTGTGCTTTACGACAGAGATTAGATTGGTGGCTCTGGAAAGAGAACTGACTAAAGGAGGAAGCAGAAAGAATACTTCTAAATTCAGTCCTGATGTGACCAGTTCTGTTTCACCCTTTCCTAGCCTTGACCTTTTTGCTTCAATGGCCATCACAAGGATATTAGTCCAAGCCAAAAAATGATTTGGAGATCAACTATGATTTGGACTTTATTCTATTATTACATTATTCTGTAAAATAGCAAAGAGGATAGTATATATGGACAGGCACAAACAGGTGAGGTTAGCAGCTCTCCTTTTGTCACTGCTGATGTGACAGTGTGCACTCTTTGCTGGTTGCATGTGTGCTTCTAGGAACAGGAAGGCTTACAGCTTGTTGGTTAACATGGTGTAGCATGCCAACATCAAAGTGCTAAGCTAGATCAGAAGTATCTTATTTCCCACCTGACCTTCAGGTGCATAACAAAACTGTCCTCCTAGCATAAACGGGGAACAGGGGAAAGCAAGCATTTTCCATGTACTCCACAGGGAAAGCCTGTAGCTATAAGCTCAATTAATTATTTACTCTAGATATAAGCTCCATCAATTGATGTAGGTGAGAAGGGTTTCTTTGTGGTGTCTTTTATCTGTTGCCCAGAGAGGTTGCTTTGATGCTTAGGTGGTTTGTTTGGCTCAAGTTAGTTGTCTAAATTAGTTTGGCAAGGTCTCATTCATCTGATCTAGCTGCTTAAGCAGAGGTGTTTAGTGCCGTCTTAAAGGCCCTAAGGTGTTGGAAATACCCATGTGAAACGCAAAGATGCCACCTGGGATATATTGTCTCTAAGCAGCTGAGCTGACCTGAGTGGCTTAAGTCACCCCTATGGGTACTCAACACGGCATCCCATCCTCTCACTGCTCTGAGATGGTTACCAACTTACGTCCTTAGAACTAGATCAAAGGAACTAAGTGTTGTTTCAAATGAGCCATCAAACCATACCAAGTAAAATCATTACAATTATTCCAGACCGTAAAAAACAAAAGTAGTGGAAAAGCCTTGCATTTCATAGTAGTGTGATGAAGAAATCTTTATTTGAAAAAATCTACCTTGAGAGAAGATTTTCATGTGCTATTTTGATATTCAGTGTTACTGCCAGTCAAATTTTAAGTACATTTTTCCTGTTCAAGCTGTTGACACGATTCATTTGTATGAGTAACACTTTTGACCACCCCTCGATGTCCAACTCAAAAGTGTAAAGCTACTGATTTCATTCTGCAGAATTATGATTCATCTTCTCAGTAATGTACTTCCTCTGCATTTAATCATGCTCCATCTGAAGCAGTCACAGGGGATAGCTCTGACGATTCATTTGTTATGAATTTGGGGTGAGCGTTGCACCAATGGATCACTAGCCACAATGATGTAACTGCTTCGTTTTGACTTTGAAAGGTTTTTAGTAAAACAAAATGCTGTAGTCTGTTTTCCTGCTAACCACTTCTGTTAATATCTGTTGTAATATAGTTATGTGGTTTTTTAATGTAGTTGTGTAGCACATAGGTCAAACTCATCCATTGAAATCGGCTCATTCACAGCCGCCACAGATATGTAAGCAAAAGCAAGCTAACTCCAGAGTTTTAAGTATACTTTTTCATGCAGAAATTGAATGGCAGAAAAACATTTAAAATTTACCAGTATGTATTGGATTATATTTATTTCAATTATCGCAACACTTTATAGACCCTATACTGATATCCCTGCTCAGTTTTACTCCATCCTTTGTTGTTACAGTACACAGGAGCATGAACAAGATGAAAAAAGGCTCTATCATTGTGAGTTGAAAACAGAGAGAAAACAATCTAGGCACTGATCTTGCTGCTGTTAATCTCAGCTGAACCTGAAGGAGGGCAATACAGTGCTCACCATACCCACTTCTTCCTGTGAATCCAGAACAATGAGACAATGTCTTGCATTGCTGGATGTGGCTACTGAAGAGGTTGGGATGGATAAAGAGAGTTGGATATTAGAAATGGGATGGAGAAGACCAAACTTTAATATAGCATTTAGATGTTCAGAGTGAAACTTCTTACACAAGAGTACTATATTTAATAACAATAAAAAATATTATTCTTACTCTTTGAGGCCAAGACTTTACTTGGCTAAGAACTATACTGAGGAAAAAACAGGGAACGGCAAGACCATAATGAAACAATCTTGAGCAGCTTGATCTCTGCAGTTCAGCTACTTAAAACTATTTTGGTTTTGGAGGGCCTGGAAGAGAGTCAAAAAGAGTTTCACTGCTTTGATGGAAGTAAATAGCGGTTCAGAAAAGACTGCCTGTATTTGGTGCACCAGCATTTTGTACTTGTAATGGCATTAATCAAACCTGTATAAAGGTTGTGATAAATAGGAATAACAATCAACTGACAAATGTACATGCTTCCCAGTGAGATCAGGAATGGCATTTTGATTCTAGGTTATCCACCGTTGATGAGCAAGGTGGGGTTTTTCCTGCTTCACTTCAAGCATTTATAAATCCAGTTTCAGATCTAAGCAAGTTTTACAAGTCTGCTTCTACAAGCAGCAGAAAGAGGCACTTGTAGAAGGTGATTCATCCTGTCCTAAAATAATCATGCATATATTCATCATGCCTCTTTCAGACATCTTTCTCTCCATGGGGTGAATCACTCCGAAATTTCTGACCACCTCCATTGACTGCAGAGGGACCAAAGACAATGACTTTTTAAACAGCTAATGTTTGATGCAATTAATCCATTTTTGCAGAAAAGCAGAGCAATATTGTTTAAGAGTTGTGACGAGGAAGATGGATATAAATGAAGAGTGAAGTTTGTACTGTTAAGTAAAGCCCATTGATTTATGAGTCAGAGATGCCATCCTAAAAAGGCATGTGGTGGATTCAATGTGCTTCTTGGTAAGTGTACCAGCTTGGAGGATTTGGCTTTGCACATATCAAACAGAAGAGTACAATGACTTTTCAAACTAACAATAAAGAACACTCACAGCAAATGAGATCTGCTGTAATGGAAGTGCAGAGAAAGGATGTATTACTTTTTCATAGACAACTACAACAGAATAAATGAGTATTTGTTTTAAAACAAACAAAAGCTAAGAAAACAAAAATCGATGTGTATATGTAAGTGTGGTCAAGGCAATGGCTGAAGTCTAAAAATCTTTATCCCCAAGAGTGAACCATCAATAGTGGTCAACTCAAAGAAGAGCAGCATTTTAATTAACACTAAACTCTACAATTTGACAAAAATTCTTTATCTCAGGCAGAGGAAGTGTTGATACAGTTTGTCATAACAAAACTAGATGTATGTTTTGAGTCTATGTAAATGTCGTCCCGTGGTTCCAGAAGAAGACTGGAACCTACTCAGGGAAACAAGAATGTTTATGCATGTCTTTTTTATCATCCACCGAAAGAGGTATGTGCAGCAGTTCTCCCAGAAGAGGTGAAATACTGAACAGTGGATAGATCTGTGAAATCTCTATAATTGCGTAAGGCACTCTTTTGAAATGCAAGGCTTGGAAAGTAATCATCAGTTCCAGCAGCCACTCTGAACTAGTGATGTCCTAACCAAGGCATCTCATGAGGGAAACCATCTTCTAGAATAAAACCTCAGAGAAACCAATGAAAACCTGTTATGTTCGTTATAAGGTAAATAACAAACTTGTCACCAAAGTCAAGGCTCTGACACTGAAGCATTTTGGATAATCAGGCGATTGGAATGGCATTCAACATATGCAATATTACAAAAAAAAAAAAAAAAGAGAGTAAATGTTCTGCATGCATTTTAAGTTCATTATTTATGAGGGAAAAATGGAAGAGAATAGACAGGTGAAGAAACTACTCACTTCACCGCTGAAAAATAAGGCTTCTTTTTCCACTTACACCTCCTTATTATTCACTGATCACTGTAGCTGATAGAAGCTGGGCTAATAGCAGTATGAAACTATGGCAACAGATGTACTTATGTGTTTGTCTGACACTCACTATTAACAAGCATATTTTTCTCCTCAGAAATCAATCACTAAACTTTCTAGAGCATGTAAGTCACCAAATTCTGTTGAAAAATTGGAGAAGTGGACATGAAAAAAGAACCAAACCCAAACAAGTTTGAGTTACTGCATACAACAAAGCCAAATAACAGGATTAAGGAGAAAGGAAAAAAAATTCTTAAGGACCACTGATCAGCCAGAGCCTAAGCTTTCTGTAGAGATGTGGACACTCTCCTCCTTGTGGTCTAAAAAGAGACTGAAAGAAAGAGCAAGCAAAAGAGGGATTTTGTCCCTGTCTCTACAAGTCTAAAGCTAAGTGGTAGAGCACGAAAGCATTTCTGAGCACTTGTGTATTGTTGAATGCAGGTTAGAGCTATGTATCTCCTGTTATGTCCACTTCCAAAGGAGGAGAGCCAGCTATGGCACGTTATAAGCAGTTTCCCAATCCAAATTAGATGACAGGGCACAAATTAAGACCATGCAGTGTACTTCAGACTGTGTATCTGCAGGTTATTTTATATCCACTTGAGCACTGGACTTTGAATAGAGCCCTGCTATGACACACACGGGTGCATCAACAGTGGAACTACTAGTGAGTCTGGTATTGCCCTTGACTTTCATGTTGAAAATGTAGATAACTCACTCTTTGTTTTATTTCATATTCAACAGAAAACAAATATGTGCTTCTAATGAAATAAATATTTTTTTTTCCTTCCTAGTCACCTAGAGAAAAAAAAGCCTTACATACCAATAGTAGTTGTGTTAGAGCATCCTCCTGCACAGCTTTTACCCTTTCAAATGTTTTTTCTTTATTGCTTGAATCTAATTGGATATCTGTCTCATTTCAAATAAAAGTTAATTTTTTTTTTTTTTTCTTAAACCTCTTTTCTCCATTTATTGTTCCATTCAGTTGGATAATTGCATTCCTTAATGTCATTACTCTCTATTTTCCCCCATTTCATTTACGTGGCGAAATTGCAGGAGTGAATCTGATCTTTGGTAAAGCCAGTAATCTGAGGTCACTGGATTTATTCTAGTTTTGTTGTAGTGCAATATAAATCAGAACCTAGCCTGTTTGTTTCACCCTTAGTTTGAGGTTTATGTTATCAGCAGTAAATGCTAACTTTATTACAGTGTTACACAAATATAGACAAATTCTTATTTTTTCAATTATGTACTTCCCATCATTTTGGGATGGGAAGCATAACTTTGGCTGAAATCTCAGAATAGACTCTGCAGTCACAGATAGGCACTATACTAATATGAATGTGTATTAATTGCCTGTACCTAATAAACTATTTCTCCTAATGTTACTGTTATAAGAATATCCACTGTTCTTGAGTCACAGAATTTGGCAGGGAAGACTCTCGTGTGAAGCCCTGCTCAAAGCAGAGTCAGCTAGGGCAAATCAACAGTGCTAGGCATTGCCATTGACAATAGTTGTCAGGAGTTACAGTTTTTATCGTAACACAGCTGGAAATTTGATAAAGATCCTGCTCTAAAATAACATGAAATTTAATCTGTTATTGTAAATTATAGACATATTTTTCTTCTTTCTCCAGCATTTAATTGTTTGGGGGTTTGCTACCTCTATATATCAATGTTTAATGTACCTTTTATGGATTTGTATTGTGTCAAAGATTGCAAAAACACCCACCACACTTTCCTGCTCAATGTCTGCATTTCACATGGAGTCCCCAGAAGTCAGCGTGTTCTTATAGGAGATTGTAGGCTGGGAGTGGGTAGAGGGGTGGAGATGAAGCACAGCTTTCCTTCCAACTTAATAATTGCCTGCCAGCACAGCTGAGCTGGCAAAGTGAGTTGTTATTTGCTTCTGGCATAGTCTACAGGACTCATTCCTGTTTCCCAGAGCCAGGGAAGAGCAAGAAAAACATGCATCATACAAACGGACTCATTTAATGCACAGACATCATGAGGCTGCAGAGATGTTCGTTGACTACCCCCTTCAGCTTACTTAATGTTACTGGGAAGACAAGAGTGTGAACATGGACAGGTGTCAAAGCAGCCAAAATATTCTGAGATAAGTTGGAGTAGTCCTTTTCAGTTAGGTGACTGTGCTCAGGGACATAAATCTCCCTACACTCCTTGGAGTCTGTGAGGGAAGGGAGGTGACTGCAGTCATTGTCCCATCTTGTTCAAATTATCCTGTCTCTCTCAGCTACCTGTGGAGAAGGTTTAGTGAAACTAGGCAGTTAATGTGGATACCAAAAGTTAGGTGATACAACCATCCCATTTCCCCCAGTTTCACATAATCACAGAACCACCAAGGTTGAAGGGGGCCTCTGGAGATGCCTACCACCTGCTCAGGCAGGGTCAGCTAGGATAGCTGTTGAGCTGTGTTCAATTTGGTATCTTCAAGGATGAAGACTCCACAACTTTTCTGAGTAACTTGTGCCAGTCTTTGATCAAGTGCACAGTAAAAAAGCATTCTCTTACATTCAGGTGGATTTTCCTGGATTTCACATTGCGTCCATTGCCTCTTGTCTGTCTGGTACCCCGAGAGGAAAGTGACTCTGCCATCTTTGTTCCCCCTGTTGGATATTTAGACACATCGATAAGACCCATTGATTAAGACACATTGATAAGAGAATGGGGGTTTCATAGTTGAATGTTGTTGGTGCAGTCCGCTCAAAGGAATTTGGGCCCCTTTTCAGCACAGAAATGAGATCCTCAGCAGTTCACTCTTCAATAGGAACAGTCAGAGTTCTATTTGTTTGTACTTGATCCCTTTGAACATTGAACAGTTGCTCAGGAGGCTAAAGAGGAACAGAGGAGGGTAAAGAGGAAACAGGTGGAAATGGAGCTGCATTAGCAGCAATTTGGGGGTGTTTTGAAATCATTAAACAGCAAACAGGTTTCCAGAAGTCATGTTTTGCTATTGAACTTTTTTTCTTCTTGTTAGGTCTTTAGTAAAATTTTGGTTTGTAAAACTGCTCATGCTGCCGGTTTAGTAGTGGAAAACCACATGAGAGAGACAGACCTGGTACATCTGTACAGGAATTGCTGTAAAATATTACAGGGAAAAAACTTTGCCATTGACTAGGGGGGGTTAGATAACGTTCACGCGGAGAGCCTAGAGCTTTTGAAACAGCATAAGCATGTGTGGGACACATGATAGTATTGCAGAAATTGTGGTATTGCAGTATTGTGGTTTTATATCAATCAAAATATATAAACAGGGAAAAACCTGTTTTTAAACTAGGCATGGTCTTAAAACTCGAGGAAGTCTCTCTTCCTGCATGTAACCAAATGCCCGTTACCTGCAAAGCCCCAATAAATCATGTAAAATTAGTTTGCTAAGCAATACTGCTGAGTCATTTTAGAGTAACTTCTACCTGCTGCTGCGGCCCTTTTCTGCTTCCTGGGCTGGCTGGTGTGGACCTGCTGAGGTCCAGCGGGGCAAAGAGCAGGCAAATAAATCCTGATGTTGTCCCTGCCAGCTCTGGCACAGGCTATACTGCTTCAAATGTGAGATCAATTGTATTATAACATTCTGTCTTTTAAATCTAACCCTCTTATAGACCTTAAAAGCAGCAGTTAAGGTGTTATTTAGTGAAGTACTGAATACTACTGTACTAAGCATTTCTGAAAAGTTTGGTTTTGTTTTTTTTTTTTTTGTCTGGGTAGCTGAGAGCTTTCCTTGCAGCATTTCAGCCAGGAGGATGTGGTTTTAAACTCAGCCTTCATTGCTGTTACTACTTGTGGCACAACAGTGGTGTAAACACCACTGGGCTTTTATAATCTCTGATTAGGATTGTGTTGTCTTTCCAAATATTAATAAGCATTCTCCTGCCACAGTAATCTCATTGGGAACAGAATTGACACCCTTACCAGTGCTAAGTACCACCTTTGTACCTAGTCCCTTGTTTATCTGGATAGATTGGATGGATTGACAGAGGCCAAATGTGTGAGGTTTAATAAGGCCAAGTGCCAGGTCCTGCACTTCTGCCACAACAGTCCCATTCAATGCTACAGGCCTGGGGATGTGTGACTGGAAAGCTGTTCAGAAGGAAAGGACCTGGCAGTGTTGGTCAGTAACTGCCTGAACATGAGCCAGCAGTGTGCCAAAGCGGCCAATGGCATTCTGGCTTGTATCAGAAATAGTGTGGCCAGCAGGACCAGGGAGGTGATCATTCCCCTGTACTGGTGTGGCTGCATCTTGAATACCGTGTTCAGTTTTGGGCCCCTCACCGCAAGACAGATGTTGAGGTGCTGGAGCGTGTCCAGAGACGGGCAACGAAGCTGGTGAAGGGTCTGGAGCACAAATCTGATGAGGAGTGACTGAGAGAACTGGGGGTGTTTAGCCTGGAGGAGACTGAGAGGAGACCTATTCATAGAGTCATAGAATCATATCACTCTCTACAGCTACCTGAGAGGAAATTGTAACAAGGAGGGGAGTTGGTCTCTTCTCCCAGGTGAGGGTTGATAGGACAAGAGAAAATGGAATAAAGCTGCACCAGCTGAGGTTTAGTTTGGATAGTTAAGAAAACTTCACCGTAAGGGCTGTCAAGTATTGGAACAGGTTGCCCAGGGAAGTGGTTGGGTCACCATCCCTGGAGATATTTAAAAGATGTGTAAATGTGGTGCTTGGGGACATGGTTTAGCAGTGGACATAGCAGTACTGGATTAACAGTTGGACTCAATAATGATAAAAGTTTTTTACAACCTAAACAATTCTGTGATTCTGTGGTTTTCATGATTCTCTCTTTCATGATGGTTTGAAATTGAAGCTTGTTTCTTTTTTGTTTGGGGTTTTTTTTGTTTGTTTTTGTCATTCAGTATCTTTGTCAATCAGAAAATACCACAAAAGATATATAATAGTGCTTGGATTGTCACATTGCATGGTTGAAAGAATGGCAGTTGGAGACAAATTTATAGTTGAAAAGAATAAAATTTACTAAACAAAGAAATGCTTGCAGCATGACCTTTTCTCCTCTTGAAAACTTAGCGATTGTACAGCTGCTTTCTCCTGTCTTTTCCTAATGCATATTCATAGATTTTCACAAGGAAAAACATGTTTGGAAAAGCATGATTATAAGTTAATTAAAAATAGTTTTCATTTTAGAAAATTAAATGTATTGGCAGGAGCATACTCATTTCTAATGGATGATTGTATTTTTTCAATAATAATAAGAGATTCAATGAAACTCTAGAAGATGTTAGAATGTGATTAACTGGATAATCTATGTATTTGAGTTTATATTCCCAAATAAGCAGGATCTCCCAGAGTCAGAAGTGGGAGTTTATATTTGATAATTATATGAGACTCTTGAGTTTTCTTGCAGATTGTAATTCAATTCCATAAGACAAGAACTTTAAAATGAGATGAAAGAATGGGTGCTTCTAATTACAGGAAGGCATTTTGACTGGCTTGGTCAGCTTGTTCAGTCTTTTGTCTCAAACAGAGCCCAGCAGATTATACACCATACTGTGCTCACGCAGCAAATAAAGAGTACAGAATCCATCAGTCCCAAATTATACCTTCCTGAAGTGCTGCTTTGGTTCTGTGGAAAAAATAGTTTCTAAAAATGTTTATCAAGATGTCAGCTGTGTTTTTCATTTACTAGAGGATGTAATATGGTGAAGTTCATCAGGGATAGCTGGAAGGTGTTTAGAACTTATTGGACACCCTATGTCAGAACAAGCAGCTGTATCAGAGAGGCAGAAAACTGTTGTCAAGTATTTCAGAATCTGATGATAAAAAGGATTATGTGTAGATATGTTTCTCCATCTCTTTATTCATACATTTATACATACATGCAGACTCACTCCATTTTCTTTAGTATTTTACGTCCGCATTACTGAAAACAACACAGCTAACTGTGGGAGAAGATGTTGGGATTCCCAGTTCTGTCTGCTTTCACCTCTGTGTAGTGCCAGGTCCAACGGCTGTAAGGCTATCAAGATAAATACAGAGAAATTGTTGGTTTTGCCCATTGAAGATGCGCTTTTTTTTATGTGTAAATGTAATTGAGTTAAATGTTAATTGGCATAAGAATCCAGGACATAAGAATCCAGGTAAAAAAATAAAGTAAAAGCACACTTAGCTAAATTAAGAGAGCCAGAACATGCCCTATGAATATACCCAAGGTAGTCACTATAATTGCTGAAAACTTTAAGGTTCCTCTGAGTCCTAAGCAAAGGACCTTATGACTGCAAAGGGTAACACAGATTAAAGGAGAAAAAAGAAAAAAAAAAAAAAGAAAAAAGGAAAGATGAAGACAAATAAAACAGTCTATGGTTTGACTTAAAAGCCATCTGAGTTGGAGCTAAGGAAATAACTGTCTTAATGTACTTCAGTCTGTATGGAATTTAAATTCAGATTATGCCAAGTTAGGTCAATGTCATACATACTTCTAAATGAAAGAAGTCTGTTGTCTTTTTTGGTACTTTCGGCCTCTAATAATCAAGTATAGCCTAGGTTCCTGTTCACTAGTGAATCTTTGAAGTTATGTTTGATTAGGAACAGCAGTGAGTATGAAACAAGTGATAAGTTTGAACTTTGTTACTAATTCCAGTTTGAAATGTTCATAGCAGCTTGGGTAATTGTATTAATTTCTCTCTTCTTAAGGCAAAATGGGGAAACAGAATAGCAAGCTGGCCCCTGAGGTGATGGAAGATCTGGTGAAGAGCACGGAGTTCAATGAGCATGAGCTAAAACAGTGGTACAAAGGATTTCTAAAGGACTGTCCAAGTGGTAGACTGAACCTTGAGGAGTTTCAGCAGCTCTACGTAAAAGTAAGTCATTCGTTAAGTTCCTCTTATTTGCCTATAGAAAAGGTTGCAAAGTCATTTAAAGCAAACATATGGTCAAGAGCTGCCAGTAATTTGGAATAAGGAATACCTTTGCTAGGAAGGGCAATGGTGAAGACAAGATAAATGGGAATTGCTACTCTCATCATACCAGTGGTCCATGTAGCTACAGTGACCTGAACCAAAGGTTTAGGAAAAATGCTTTCATTTACTCACAAGAAATATATGCTCTACACTATGTCATTTATGAACCTCTATCACCTTCAAAGAGTGGCTGTGGTCCTGTTGAATGAATGGTGCTGTGCCCGTGTAATACCACTGAAATACAAACCATGTCATCTCTAGACCTACTCATACAAAAGACTCTCCTCTGGTTTCTGAAAAGTGGTGAAGTTTTGTGGCAGTATGTCCTGCATATGAATTGTGCTCTGTGCACAATGGACTTTTTTTTTTTTCCCTGCTGTGTCTTTGCCTTTGGTACATGGAAAAGGATAACCAGGTTGCTCAGTTTATTTTCTTCTTCTTTTTCGTTATTTTATTAAGTTCAGTGTAGTCTTATCCTTACATTTATTATATATCTATTCTGTAACAAGAAGAGCACAGGGACAGCACATGAAGTGGATTTATGTTCCAAAGATAATTATATTTTAGTTCAGAATTGAGTGTCCGTCTAAAGGTCAGGGACTTCAAAGTAATTTTAATTAGAAAAAATATTGGATGGAGGTGATGAACAGTAGGATCAAAGTGGTTCACAAATACAATGTGGGGCTGAATAAAAATAAAAAGACCTTTCAAATCTAAGTAATTAATACTGAGCACTCTGACAGTTTCTGTAGACAAGTGGGACTCTGTCTTTTCCCTTAAATGCATACTACAGTCCTTACCTATGTTTCTTCAGCATTGCTCTGCAAATGATTACTGAACCCATTTTTCCTTCTAATGAATGGCCTAACAGAAACTGCTATCTCCAGCTTACCTAAATAAGCTTCTGTCTTCATGTTTTAATATCTATGGCTCAAGATGTTGCCTCACAATCCTTTTCCTAAGAAACAACTGACTTTATAATGACTATTATTTTCAGATGAAAGAATTTTTACTGCCTCAAGTACTGTGCTTGTTACTAACTGATAATTCTCAGCCTCCATTTTAAACAGTACTCAGTGCACAACCAGCAAAATCAGACATCTAATCATTTCTCATACATGTTTCCGAGAGGAGCAAATGGTCTTTACAAAATACAGATTCTGAATAAATTAAGCCACCTGTTTAACTTTTTAGAAATCATTGATTTTCTTATTGGCAAATCACAGTAAGGTGATTTAGGGAAAAATGTCTTCTGAAAAAAACTGTTACAACTTCCTGCCTTCAAAACAATGTTTGAAGCGTTCACAGATATTTCACAAGATATCAGAGAGTAAATTCAATATGATGTTTACAAAAATGGTAGTGCAAACAATAACATGAAGAGCACAGCAACATTTCGCTGGAGGTAGCTCTGTAGTCTTAGTAAGATGCCGTATCTAGCTTTTAGTTTTATGGCCTCATATATTTTCAGTTATGCACTTCAAATAAGATTGTCTTCCTCACTTTGACAGTTACAAGTTCTGAGATCCGCTCTGTAATGGTACTCTCATGTATTTAGTCCAATTTATTGTCATTCTATATGTAATGTCTATATACAGGGCAAAATGCTAATTTCATAGATGAGAAATACTATTAGCTGTGATAAATCCAGAGCTTTACTTGTCTTTCTGTCACAGAAATGCATGTAAAATAATGGCCATGTAGCTAATAGTCTGTGTATTGGCCATGGTGCCAACTTCTACGTAGGACATTCTGCTTGCCTTGGCTGCTGATGCAGACAAAACCCCAGATGCAAAATTTGATCTTTCCAGGAGGAGCAACTGGCACGAATGACAGCAAGACCTAAATCACGATGATTGCCTTTACAGCATTTCATTTCCTTTAATGCATATTCAGGGTGAAAATGTATGAGGTGCATATTGATTGGCAGTTTCTCTGCGTGAACTCATTTGGGAGGGATGACATTTATCTCTTGGTCTGAACTGAATTCTGTTGAAGAAGACTTCCATAGATCAATATATCTGTAAAACAAATACAAGATTTACATTCAGTTCAGATTTATGTTTTCTTGAGATAACAATTTCTTTGTTCATGTTTGCTCTGTGGTGCATTTTCATATTTATTGATAAAAGGGTGTTGGTCATCAAAGATGCAAAGAAAGCTCTTCTTTTCTTTTAGTGAAATGCAATAGAAAATATCTTCAACTTAAAGGTCAAAAAGTTTTAGATTATATCAGGAGAAATACTTTGAGGTGAATTTCCTGGTTATCTCCACTTACTTCTCTTCCATGGTAATTATAGAGTGGAGTACACTATCTTGCTGCACAGAAACTGCTTTTTTAGGGATTGAATGTAGCTAAGAGATATGTCCTGGGATCACAATATATTACTGTATCAAATACCTGCTAATAAGCTAGAATTGGTCTGAAGTAAAACACCTAGAACAGGTATGATGTGGATGTCAGGTCCTCAACAGTAACTCTTCCACTCTACGTACTTGCATCAATTATATTGTGCTGTTTACTGATGTAGATGAAGACTATATTGACTAAAGAGGGAATTACTGTAGCTTGGCTTGAGAGCCTTTGCTATTGAAGTTTCCATTATGAATATAAATCATGCAGTGCTTAAAATAAATAGCAGTTAGAAGAACAGGCTCTACAGAAGAATTATTTGCAGCACTTCTGGTGGAAGCGTCTGTAAAGGTATTTGGTTAATAACACTTCAACACCGGCAAATGATAGGCATATATGATATATTGTGTGTATTATACTGTTGCATGTTTAGCATTGTCTTCAATCTAACAAGTTTGTTAAAAATATTAGTACATTTTTGGTTGGATAGATTCCTTTTGGGATTCAGAATCTGGCAAGCTGTTAGGGTTCATCTTTTCCTTCATAGTGCTGAATGAGGTGAACGAACCAGTAATTTTTAATATACTTTATTGAAGAGTTGTTTATATACTATAAGCCCAGAGCCACAAAGAGAGCTCAATGCTGAAATACAAGAGTTAGCTGTCCTGATAGTCTGCTCACAATATGGGAGAGGGAGAAATTTGTGAATACCCTTCTGAGGAAGCTGAAACCCAAACTGGCATGTTAACAAATCTGCCAATGCAAAACCACAAGGTAATGCTCCAGATAGGAATTTATATTAAATTCTACATTTCTCCAGGGTATGCACATCTGTTTTAATATGTAAGTTGCATCTTTCAAGATTCTCCTGCAAAGAATTGTCTAGGACATTAGGAGTCAAAGCAAAATCAAGTGACTAGAGTCCTTTTTCTTTCTCCCTTAATTGACAAAGATAATGTGAATGCCTTCTTTGCCGCAGTGGTTTAAGTACTCATCAAGCTGTAGGAACTCCCAATCAATTATCATATCCTTATGAAGAGTCTAAATCTGTACTCTTTATCCTCTCAGTTCCTCAGTTGTGACAAGATATGCCCCTCTGGGCTGCTGACAGTATCCCAATTAACCTCTTTTTCTGCAGGAAATAGTGGTAAGTAGCATCGGACAGGCTAGAACCTAGTTTCCATCTTCAAAGAGAATATCTTAACTGTTAAGCTTAATCCTTGCTTCCTTTCTTCATCTTCCATTTTTCTATCTTAAGAAGTCTTTAATTCTTTTATCTTGCATAAAACATCATTAGCACTGTGGGCAGAGACCTGAAGGAATTACTACACCAAAGCGTATAGTAAAATATACCAATAAAGCATTCTGGAATGTTCCTATCATTCTTCAGGGTTTCTTGCAGACTAAAGGGCCAAATACATTTTCCTTCAGATCTTTTGAATTCATTGGGTTTAGATGAATATGCCCTAGAGTGTGTAAGTGTGCATAATCAGTGCTAATGTTCGCAGGAATGATGCATGTTTATTAAGTGGAAAATAGGCTTCTATATTGTGATACTTCTTGGAACTGGGTCACTGAACATGAAAATAATATCCTCTGGATTAATAACAGAAACAAGTACCAGTGGTCCTTTAACTGGAAGGGTAGGGTTGAGAGTGGTGACGATATAAAGCTAGCATTGAATAAAGTAATTTACTTTGTGAATTTATTGCACATCTATTATTTAGCTATGTTTTGAGGTTTTATAGATAACATTTAAAGGAAAAAATAGAAAAGTAATGCTATTTGATTAATTACAATCAAATGATTTGTCATATTTTTGGCTTCTGTCTCACATTTCCTGCCTTGAAGGGAATTGATTTCTACTCCATTTTAATATGTGTAGAACAAAAGAATCTCAAAAATCTATTGAAATTTAAGTGGGTATATTTGCAGCCCTTTTTTCTCTATCCAGATTTTCAAGACAGACTAGCATCTTTCTAAAGATGGCACAGGGCTCCTGAAAGTGTTAGTTTAGAGCCATATTTCAGGCTTTTAGTGGCTGTGTAGGATTCCAGACCAGCACAGCTGTGTTTATAGATGCCACTAACATAGATGCAGTTGCACTGGCAGGAACTGATTTTCCTGGGATCATCTCTTTTAACTGGAAGAACTTAGTTGCTTCTACAAGTGCAATTTGGCCAATTAAGTTCTCCCCATAATAGGAGTAACTTTTAGGTATACCAATGTTAGGTATGCTATACCTAATATAAATGATATATTTTTGTTTATTGTTCCAATCATATACTGTTAAAGAACAACAACATGTTTTGAAATCATGCAGATTATAAAAAATACTAATGTATCTGTTCATGCAATGATTTTAGCTTATGCTGTTTCTACGTTCCAGCCGATCACATCTGGGATGCTGGACAGTGTCTTCTTGGACAGTATGTTTGCTGGATGCACTACAACACAGAAAACATCATCATATGCATTTTTTTATAACCATGACTTTAAAAAAATACTACAGCCATGTGTGGTGGGTTACCCTTGGCTCAGTGCCAGATGTCCACCAAGAATTACTTTGTATTACTTGCCCTCCTCAACTGGATAGGGGAGAGAAAAATATAAGGAAGGGCTCACAAGTCAAGATAAAGACAGATTACTCTGTAATTAGCATCACAGGCTAACAGACTCAACTTGGGGAGAACTGGTTTGATTTATTAATGAACAATCAAAACAAAGCAGAGAAATGAGAAATAAAACCCAAATCTTGAAACACCTTCCCCTACCCCTCCTCTTCCTGGGATTCTCCCTCCTCTCTGCCAGTGGCATGGGGGATGGGAGTTGCGGTCAGTACATTACAGATGAGCTTAGCTGCTGCTTCTTCTCAGGGAGAGGCGTCCTCACACTTCCCACTGCTACAGTGTGGGGTACTTCCCATGCGAGATAGTCCTCCAGTAACTTCTCCAATGTGGGTCCTTCCCACGGGCTACAGTTCTTCACGAACTGTCCCAGCATGGAGCCTTCCCACAGGGTGCAATTCTTCACACCCTGCCCCAACATGAGTCATCCACTGGGAGAACAGTCTTTCAGGTACCGACTGCTCCAGCCTGAGTCCCTCCCAGGTCCTGCCCGGAACTTGCTCCAACCTGGGCAGTGGGCATCCACTCGCTCCAGCATAGGGTCCTCCACAGGCTCCAAGTGGATCTCTGCTCCCCTGTGGCCTCCATGGACTGCAGGGCTACAGCTGCCTCACCCTGTGCTGCACCACAGGTCACAGGGGAGCCTTTCTTTCAGGACCTGAGCACCCTCCTCCTCCACTGACTTTGATGTCTGTGGAGGTGTTTTCACATTCTCACTCCCTTGTTACTGCTGCAGTATAGCAACTGCCCAGCAACTTCTTCCCCTTCTCAAATATGTTATTGCAGCCTCCCAGTACTAAAACTTGGCCACAGAAAACCACTACAGCATGTTACTGAATTTTTAAAATTGACACAGAATAATAAAGCTATTATTTTTATATTAGTGACAATTAGAAATAGCACTGGATGCAAACAAGTACAGTAATGAATTGCAATGGTTCAGGGACATTAGGAGGTGGCTCAAGAAGAAGCAACACATATTTAGATATACAACTAGAGGCTGGAAAGAAATAATAATAACAATGTTGGCATCCGTGGAAGTTTTGCTGTGGGGGTTTTTGTAGAACAATCTTTTAGGTAAAGATTCTTAATGCATTTATTAAGCACTTAGTAGAAATCTGCACATCTGAGACATTTACAGTAAAATCATTAGAAACAAATGTTCCTAAAGAGTAAAAATCCTGTCACCAGAAGTGCAGTGAAAGTTTCTGTGAAAGGAAAATTAATATAGCAGAATCCAAAAGGCAGTGTGCTGGAAAGCAAATGAGTTTGTGTTCCAGCATTATCACAGGGGAGTGCTTTTCAGGATGAGGTATATGCTTAGTGCCCCACAGTTATATTAAAATTAGGTTCTGATAACTTGAAAAACAAAAGAAATCACAATTGCTTTTCATAGAGGGCTTAGTTTAAAAAAGGGCATTGTCTTGTTGCCTGGATGTTTTCTGTGCAAAACTGCTTTTGCCATTATTCCTTCTCTTTCTTCTTACAAACACGAATAGCCAGATGCTGTGCCAAAATCCAGGTCTACTAGAAAACCACATATGAGGCTTATTATACGTTTCAATGGGAAGCTGAGACTGTGCTGCATGAATTCTAAAACAAAGGGACAGAATACTTTTCTACATATAAAAAAAGAAAAATCAAACAAACCCCAAAGGCAGTGTTAACTTTGAAGCTGACTTTTAATGGTTCAGGGAATGGGAGGATGCTGGGAGCGTGCTCTTCTGGTGTATTTCTGTCTGCCCTGATCTCAGGAAAAATAATGACTGGACTTAATAGCATTTTACAGAACATGTTTTAAATTCTGGTTTTAGGAAACAGAGCTTTAAAGATCAGCAACGATACTGACAAATAGAATACAGTAAATATACGTGGATACTCATTTAAGCTGCAAAGTAAAATCAAACTAGTAATTTTCAGGAGAGAACAAGGATTCTGAAAACATGGCTGTAAATTACAACAGTGGATATTAAAGGCCTTTAACGACATAGAGCAGAATCAAATGAGATTGAAATCCTGATCTCACTGAAGCTAGTGGAAGTTTTCATTCCTGATGCTTATTTAAGTGCTTGGAACTGCAATGACTTCTTGAAAATTGTGATGCTTGAGTCCTCTGGTCCTCTGGACCTAGAGTCTGGAGAGCTCCTTTCATCAACTGTGAAAATTGTAGATGTTGCTAGCTGTCATTTAAAGGCAGCAGCTATTTAAAGTCTAAGTTTGTATGTCTGAGTGGTGAGAGGAAGGGTCCTGAAGTTAGTAGAAAAACACTTTCATAAGTGAAGAACAAACTGGGTTTGTTTTTTTTGCAGCGTTACTTAGTGGCTAATTTTAAAGGCTAAAATATATTTTTCTTTGTTTCTGTTGCAGAGCACATAATGGCCCATATCCTCCAGACAATCTCTGGAGACTCTAAATCTAGAAAATGAGGAAGTCAGGCAATTCGAAGAGACGAAATCTAAATAGCTAATTGCTCCAAGTAGCAGCTTGTGGAGTATCCAGGCTAGTGGGATGAATCTTCCTGATGCATGAACAATTCAGTAACATATGCTGACACCCTCTCTGTGAGAAGTAGGAATGATGGTCACATGAATCCATAAAGCAGTCCAACTGTATCCAATGACAACTCCTAGGCAGATGCATGGGGATATGAAGGTTTAGTCCAAAGCTCTGATTATGATTAAGTATTCAATAGTTTTGTAATTCTGGGGTTATATGTGCTTCCTGGAGGCACTCTAAGCTAACATGAAGTCCAAAGCATTGAAGAGAATATGTCTAGCCAGGGCTTAAGAATGATCCAGCCTGGAATGCTTAAAAGTCTCACCATGTACATACATGCCCTAGTTTCCAACATAGCCTGATAAAAGAGTCCAGCCTGGGTAAATTTTCCAACAACAACATGCAAATTACTTTTACTTCATCATTTCTTTTGAAGTCAGCTCACCAGTTCCAAAAACTGTCATGCATTTTTACGAGAGACCTTATTCCTTTACAGCTCACCTTTGCTCTGTGTTAGATTCCTCAGAGAAATCAAAATGATGAATTTTGGATGCTATAACTTTTCTATATCAAAAGGATGAATTCATTAATACAGTCATGATTTCCCTGAAGGGTAATATGGGAGTGGTGCAGCTTGGACAGATAGAGCCATTGTTAACATAGAGTATCAAAGATCTCAAAGAAAAAAAAAAACAACAAACTTTCAGTGCAGAGTCTCTTAGCTGTTATGGTGTTCAGATCTACAATTTCTTTTAACAATGATTATTTTACTGTTGTTAACTAGTTCTCACAGTAGTAACAAAGGCTGATCAGTGGTTCACCATCTTTACCCAACTTGTTTCCAAAGTCAACTGTTTTGGACTTTATTCCTCCTGAAACTTCCTATTTCCTGTCTCTCTTCATGCCATCTCAGTGCTTTCCTTCTCATCAGAGGGAAGAGTGTTTGAAAAACCTTGAGGATGTGCAGTGGAAAGAGAGAGTGGTGATACTGTCTGTATTTTTTTCAGAGGTATTCCATTTTTTTGTAATTCAAATAAAATAGTTTTTAGTGAGGCATGTAAAGTCTCTATATTATGTATGTACAGTTGAGAGACAAAAAGGTTAAAGCACTTACTTGATGTCTCTGGCAAGGTCAGAATTGAAACTATTTTGTGGGTCAATATATAAATGGCTTTTACTTTTGTTTCTTTGGAGTGGGGTTATTTTTTTTTTTTTCTACAAAATGGCTTGAGGATGACTTCCTTCGTACATGTAACATGAATGACTTCATGGGTACACATTGTACATACACATTATAGTATGACACTGGACAGATTTTAATCAAATGTCTCTTCTAGACCTACACTGTGATCTTCACTCTCCAGTTAAAGTGTTACTGTGTCTTCATGGAAAGCCCTATTTTAGGTCTTCATTGACTTTGATTTGGAAAAATGGATCATCCTAAAACTTCTTCGGAAGGCTAGTGAGCATGTATTTTTGTTACTTGAGACAAAGTGAACTAAGGTCTTTCAGGGACTTCAGCTTATTGCATTTCTTGAAATACAAACATTTCTATTTGTTTAAAATATTTTAAAATTTGTTTGATATTGGAGGATTCCTGAGGGAGCCCTTGAAACCAGGGCACTTAATTTCAGCACTGGAGTGAACTGATAGGATTTAAAGCATTTTGTTCTAAAATATTGAAGTGTTTTCCTCCAGTATCAAAGCCTGCTTCCAATATCTCACTTGTACACAAGGCCTGGGGTTAAAAAGCAAAGTTCTTGCTTTCTGAGATATGAACATCCCTTTACCCTTATGTGATGTCTCTGACTCCACACCTCAGCATCCCCTCCTCCTCTCCTCACAGGGAGCTCATCAATCCTACAAAAGTGATATGTACTTGCAGAGCTCCCAAGCTGGTAGTTTCTATATCCGGGTACGAATGCTCCAAAAATGGAAGGGGTCCAATTAGTCTGGACCGTGGCTCTCACAGCTGTGCATTGTGTCTCTGCCTACTCCATCTGCTTTGAGATGGCAAATCAATATCACCACTGCAATGCATGCTGCTGTGGGTAGCTGTAGCTCTGCCAGTAAGGAAACATCAAGTGTTTTTTCAGTGTTCTGTGGTACAGAGAGACATTTAGGAGCTCACTGAGTTACCCAGTGAAATGCGGTTTTTATTATCACGTAGACTTTAGTTGAGATTCCAGTCAGGTTTCCACTAATCACAGTCTGAATGTTTTCAGTACCTTGGGATATCAACTTTTTTTTTTCTTCAGTGAGAGAAAATTTCCATCTTTTCATGTTTAATTAAGGCTCATAGGAATAGACTATTTGCACCGACAAAATTATTGATTGCTGAATTGAGATGACTTGCCACCACTTGGCATGACAATTAGCTAACTATCTTAATCTTATATTCAATCACAAACAAAAAATGAAAAAAAAAAAGCACATGATATGGAGTATAAATTAATAAACACAAAGAAATTCAGACTGAAGAATTTGCCATTTTGCTGAAATACATTTTAAACATTCTCAGAAGAGATTAGTGTGAAATCCACCTGTATAAGAAGTTGTGAAGTTTAGCTGTCTGGTTATATGAATAAACCAGAACTGAATATGCAACTTTAAGAAAAAATAATCTCCCTGAGGTCTAGAGAAACAGTAGTGGAAGCAGAAGCATAAATGAACACTACAGTTCACCTCAAAGGGTATATAAAAATCAATTGGGGATTATTTCTGTTTTAACAAATCTATTTTTAAAAAAATAATTAAAAATTCTAAGGTCATTAATTGAAATAAGATGTTACATCAGCTGTTGTCAGCAGCTTTCAGCAGAAGTATATTCAATTACAAAGTTATTTCTAGATATCTGTGTCACCTTCCATTTGGAAGGATATACCCTAGAATTGCTGTTATCCCTTAGTAGGAAATGACACACCTGTATGAATACTCAGGAGTTTTCACAGCTTTCTGTGACAGATTTTCACTAATTTGCTCCTCGCTGTCAAATGGATCAGGCTAGGAGACAGTTAAAACCCTATTCCAAGATACATTAGTTCTGACTATGTGATTCCTGTCTCTAGTGCTAATGTCAAATACACAAGAACTGACTAAAAAGAGCAGTCCTTGAATTTCCTTTCCTATTTGCAGGCTCCAGCTACCACTACTTCTTTTGTCCATGTTTTCTGTGTCTCTCTTTTTTCTAAATACCTTTTGGTGCTGGAAACACTTTTATTTGCATTAGTGTTTATTAACATAGCAAATACAGTGACTAATTTTATAATATATATCAGTGCATATAATTATGTAATTTAACTGTGCAACTGAAATAATGGAGTTGTCTAAGAAAGGACTGGTTAAAACAAGAAATTGTGCTTTGAAGGCCTGATAAAACACCAGAGGTGAAACTTGACTTCAGCAGACGTCCTCGCTCCTAGCATGGATCCATTTTCACCAGAATAACCTCCAGTCAACTGGAGACAGCTGCCAAACAGAGGTAGCTGAAAGGTGATGCTCTTTTGATGCGGTCTTGGTGAAATGCAGATGTCCTTAGTTTCTTTCTGAATCTCTCTACCTGTAGACACATGCCTTAGCCACAGCAGGAAAAGATGAAGTTGTTGCTCCAACTAAATCTCTGCTTCCCACTTTCCCTCCCACAGAGGGAAAGGCACTTTGTCAGGCTGAGTGCTGTTCCCTTTACTCCATTAACACTTCATTCAGGAATAAAATATGTCTCCTTTCCTCAGGATTTAATTTCCACATTTCAGAACAAAACGTCTTCACTGCATTGTCTTATATTACATGTTAGTGGGTAAACTTGGTACTAATGTGATACACACACATTGTCTTCTTCCTATTTCTTGATTAGGACAAGTTGCTTAGGTGGTAATCCACCACTCTGAGTTCACAGTTGCTTAGTCATGACCTAATCCCAAAGCTTTCTTGGAGGAATACCGTTTCACGTGTGTCCAAAGCCACAAAAAGTTGCAGCTGAGCATCAGTTTCACGATAAGGTTACTGCACAGATAACTTCCATCTTCTGTCTTCTGTTCCTTATTTGTGCAGAACAAAGGGTCTCAGAACACTCCATTTATTACTTCAGGAAGCCATAATTCCTCATTTTGACTTTTTAAAATATAATGTCCATACATGGCATTTCTTTGGTTTTTTTGTGTGTTTTTTTTAAACAAAAAAGTAATACTTCAGATAACACTTGGCCTAAGAGTGGTACCTTTTCTGAGTTCCAGTATATGGTGATTCTTTAAAAGCCAGCAAGAACACTGTGGTTTAAGTCTAGAACAGCTCTTTAAAACATATCTAATGTCTTGAGTTTTTTGAGTTGGAAGAAATGCTGGTATAGAAAATAGGATTCTGAAAGTGGGAGTTTATCATAGTAATAGTCACATTTAATTTTAAGGGTGCTATATTAATCTTGTCTTGAAGAAGCAATTATTTATCTATCAATTAGTTCTTGCTACAGTTAAATACAGTATATGACAAGGAAATCCAGCAAATTAGTAGCTGTGTGTTATAGTTGCAAACTCTGCTGCAAATAAGCCCCTACGGTGTATTAGTCTATCTACTCTTTTAGTTTTAAGATTCCTTTTCCCTGGAGCTTTTCTGTATAGCAGGAAAATGATGTTTAATGGGCCTGATGTTATTTTCACAAAGAAATAAATTCTGCGGTTATTCTAATATACATCCAAGAGCAGGAAGAACAAGGACAGTTTCTGCCTCCTGTATCAACTGCCCTGGGGTATCTTTGAAGCATGAAAAGTCAGGAAAAAGAGCACATGCTCTAAAACAACTTGCAAAGAAACCCTATTTCACTCTCAGGAAATAAAGTTGCTCATACAGAAACTCACCAGCAGGTTCAGGGCAACGAAAATGAGTAAAAAAAATAATGCTAACAAAAGGTAGATTCTGGTCTTTCTATTCAGCAGTTTCTTTTAAAGTGATGTACCTCTTTGCTACCTCTCTGTAAGAAAAATGACCTTTTGCCAAAGAGATAACATCTATTTCCAAAGGCTGAATTTAACACATTCAGTATAAAAATTACATTAATGCATAGCCAAACTTATTAAAGACTTTTCAAAATGATTAATTTGGCACACAGACTTCTAATAGGCATCCTATAGAAGTGGAATATCAGTGACAAATTAGCTCTTGAGCTCTATCCAGCAGGCAGTTGTCAATGTGAGAGAAAAGAACTGCATTCTGGCTATCCGAGGGTGGAATTTTTCCTGCACAGGCACAATAAATAGTTTTTACTAGCAAAAAAGAGCCTGCCAAATCAACGTATCTGAATAAAAAATATATTGTACTTTACATGTGGGAAAAGTGCTCCAGAACAGTTAATCCCTATGAAAACATTATCCCTGCATTATCGCCAATAGTACTTGCCTTCAGGCAGTTTTCAGTTATTTGTTTCCATTTTCTATACATGTACCCAATGTTCTTTATTTCCACGTGATTGTTCATCTCAATTGTTTTCTTTGCTCTCATCTATTCTGAGCTCGTGCGTATGCATTTTACATACTGCCAGAATAGTTTGGGCTATATTTAAGTTTCCAGATTCACAGAAATACTGTTCTACACATAATATGAGAGCAAGTACGTTGTCCTAAGAAGACCACTGATTTCTGTGGGATGGCCCATGTCACTGAGAAGTACATCAGTGGGCATGAATACTTTTTAACCTTTTCTTCTTCTCTTTTATGCAAAGACCTGGAATGGTATAAAAATCCCATGATAGTCCTATATATGTGTGATGGGAGTGAGTTCACATAGCTCACTAGTTGAAGAAGTCTCTCCCAGGCTTTATTGCCAGCATGTTGATACAATAGCTGGATCAAGGGACAGCTGAAATCATGTTACTGTGCAGACAAGATGTCTTGGAGCCAAAACAACAAGAAGAGGAAGAAATCCCTAGTTACTGCATAGATCATTTACCATATAACAAAAGGGAGCAGTCACAGTGCACAGGTCACATGTATAGTGAAGTAATGGTGGAGGATAAGAGTTTGACCAAGGTGAAAATAGTTCATTTATGTAAGCCATGATGGACTAAAAATGTAATTTTTGAATAGTTAAAACTCATTTATTGTATTAGGGCCTCAATTCTTGCTATCACAGGGTAGATTCACAGAATGCAATATAATGAGAAAGAAAAAGTTTTCTTCCCAAAGGAGCAAAGTGGCTCATTTCTTCCTCAAGTGGGCCAGAAGATGCAACTTTGGCATCCGCAGAGTCCTGCACAATTCTGCCTGTCAGTCGTGCAGAGCCTTGAGGTACATCCCCATCTTCTTACCATAATCAGTTTTGCTTTTCTCCTCAGATAGCCAATCTTTTTTCCTAGGGCTAAATGAATGGTGAAGCCTGATGTGTTGTCTGTACCTTTGTTGTTTTCTTCTCCAGCTTTTGAATTTTTGCAACTCTGCCTTGTTGGGGCAAGGGATGCTATGACTTCACCATAATGAGAAGCTTATTAGTTGATCTCATTCAGCCTATGATGTGGTCTTGATCATTTTGTTGGAATTCGTTTTTACCTTTAGAAAAGGGCAGTCTAACATCAGAAAGCCAACCCCATCCTTTATGCAAAGGAGGACCCTATAACTGAAAACTTTTCTGAGATACAAGTCTACAAGCTCTGGAAAGATTCTGCATAGTAAAGCAAAAATGAGTGGGTATAGCTGGGTATGTTGAGATTGCTAGTAGACATTGTGTTGGCATTTCTTAGCTCCACTGCTAGTGGAGCTGAGAAACACTTTAAAAATGGAACTAGCCAGAATCTTTTGCTTGAACAAAAATGAAGTATCTTCAGAAATATTTTTGAAATGTTTTCTTTTTAATCTTTGAATGTGTATATGGTTCTGAGAAGAAACTCCACAAAAGAATGATACATGACCTTACAACTAATTTTTCTCTGATGAGAATGTGCTCATCTCTTTTTGTCTTCTGTATGGAAATTCCATCTCTTTTGGTAGCTTCCTACCAAGCTCCTTCTGAAATGACAAATTCATTATCTGGATGTGCACAAGAGAAGATGCTGAACTGGGCACTCCTGGGAACTCCCATTCAAGCCATTGTGTGTTTTTTCAGTTCATTGGCCAAACAAATCATATTACCACATCTGTTTAGCCAGATGTTCTTTAAAGTGTCATGAGGCAAGAACAGTCAAAATACTGTCTACAAGTAGGACAAGGGTTATATTGGCAACTTGCTGCAGAAAATGAGTTGTATGATTCAAACCCACTGTTGATGGCATTTGATGGTGATTTCCATTCCTAATAGGCAGATAAACTGAGCACCGTGTGCAGCCATGGCTGAGATATGCAGGTAGTAGGTGGCAACCTACAATACTGAGTAGTGCTCTGATTGGCTTCTATTAGAAACATTAATCTTCCTGTTAATCTCCTATAAATTTTGGCCTGAACTACTTGGTATTATCAGATCTTTTCTCTTACTTATTTCTTTTCCCAGCAGCTATCAGCAATATGGTATTGTGTGTATTTTGGGTTCGTTCACCTGCTTCTCTTTCTTCTCATCTACTTGTGAGTACATTACTACCACTAGATCTCAAATATGTAATTAAAAAATAAGCAATTATCACAACAGCTGTGCTTCCAGCTAAAAGAAACTACTTGAAAACCTTCTCCAAATTATCATTCAGTTGTTACTGCCGTATAAGAAAGCTTCTTCCAACAACTGACCCAACTGTGTTTAACTCCTAAGAATAGTTGGTGATGGGCTATTATGATGGAGCCAATTGAAAGTTAGGATGTTGTATGACACTTTTGTACAGGTAATAAAATAGATATTATCCCCATAGACCTTGAAAATTCCAGGATTATAGGAGAAATGCATGAGACTAGGTTAGCAAAGGCATCTCCATTGGGCAAATTACCTCATTGTAGGATAGTTATATGAGAGAGGAGGCAGAACCCATTCTTTAAAGGAACCTATCTATCTACCTGTATCTAAAGAATGCCAGTAAGCTGTTAGAAGGCTAGAACTGGGAAGAAGAATCCAGACTCTGGTGAGAGGTATTTGAGAGAAAAACAGTTTTACATAGTAAGTTAAAAATTTCACCAAATTATAGGATATCATAAAGACTTCATAGTATTGTTTGGAGGATATATATAATCTCAAGATCTCATAATGTTTTCCCAGCAGATGCTAAAAATCACAGAGATAAACTCAATTCACACACTTTTCCCCTGCATAGATTATGTCAAGTATCCACTGTGGTCACTGGCAAGATTTTCTTCCCTTTTCGTGGAAGCAAGATTAAATCCTGTAGACTCAGATGGACACAAATAAAATAGAAGCTGAGATACCTGAAAAATAATGTGCTTTTAGGCATTTGGAAACTCTTTGCTTAGCTCAGAGCACATCCAGTATTTGGTGGGGAGGAATAAAAAAAACTTTGTTTCTGACCTTTTATGAGTTTTATGATAATTACAGTAATTACTTTAAAAGTCACAAGCCAGGAAATTCTAAATGAGATAGTATAATTATAATATATAACCAAAATAATACTTCCTTCCATTCTTCAATTGAGTAGTGTGAGACTTAATTAGTTAATATTCATAGAGTAGTAAAATGCAAAACACCATAAAAGTATAAAGCATTTTTCTTGTTTCAGTTCTTCAGTGTAACTGTTGTCTTTCAAAAGGTTCTTAAAGGGGATAATTTTAAATGTCCTGTATAAACCAAACTGTATTTTAGATCTCTCCTACTGGTAGCTGGAGTGGCAAATCAGTTGCATCAGTAGGTCTCATGAACATGCTGACACCATGACAATGGATTTGACCTAGAAATTTTTGTTGATTATCATATTTCTAAGCCTCTCAACAAAAATGAAGTATTCTCATGGGAGCCAGAGACACGGCTGATGGAAATGAATAAAGAATAAGTGACACAAGCTGATAAATCTTTGTTGTTTAGAAGGGGAAAAAAAATCACAAGTTAATAGTGTTCAGTTGGAATAAAAAAAACTTTTTGTCAAATATTTTGTATAGAAAAATCTGTTATTTCTCCCTTTCTGCTATGCAGAGTTCAGTGAAGAAAACACCTTGTGCAGTGTGTATATCTGCAATTTGCAAGTTAGAGCTCTGGGAATCGGGCCCTGCAGACTAAACTGTGATGGTTTAAATAATCTTTAGGTCAAAGGAGTTCCAGACAACATCTGGATATCAAAATAGCTGCTTTACAGACTTCTACAGAATCATTCTGGGTTAGAGGTGGAAATGGATTTAAGTTAATTTTCAGGAGATTATTAGCACCTTTAGGGATAGTAATCAAATCCTGTTATTTAAAATCCAGGATGTTCTCTACTAGATCATTGCTGTTTATTCACACTCATCCTGCCATTGAGCTTCAGCACAGATGTAAGGGTTGGGATTAATTTTGCCATCTGAAAGCTAGTTTGTCATTTAGGCTGTAGTTGAGTCAATGGAAAGAGAGGCATTTCCGGTGGATTATTCATTTAGTCTCTAAAGGGATTCTCAAGTTTCATAGCTTTCTTCTAGACTTAATTCGTAAGATAAATGGCATCCTATATGTGCCAGGTATTCAGCCTTAAGACTGTAATGATGAGCATGGGCACAGCCCTGCAGCATGCTACATGCTAGTAATGCTGAAGATACTTAAGAACATGCAGGAAGGAAGAGTCCTCATCATTGACCAGGGTCATTCTCAAGTCCATTTGTTTCAGTTTGGTTCCTTTTTACTTATGGTACCATGGAGTTAAGAAGCTTCAGTTGTAATCTACATGTTTCTGTGAGCACATGGACCTGTCAAATATAGAGTAAAACAGATATTTTTTTTAAGCAGAGAGGGAATGCTAAGCACTTAGCTTTGAATTCACATGAACGCTTGAAATGGTACTTTCAAAAATAAGTTTCTATGAAAACCAAAATGAGATATTTTGAAGTTCCAGTTCTGTAAAAGCAGCAAAAGTTTTGCAATTGACTTTCATGAATCCATTATTTTACTCATTAAATGAAATAGAGTGTGGTCTGTGTTACTGGTAATGATATGATGGTTAAAATACTAAAGTAATCAATACATAAAACCAATCATAATTAAATATTGACTCTTACTTTTTTAACCTCAATCTATTATTTAGGTTGTATCAGGCTGGTTGGCTTTCTATTAAAGACTGTTTGTTTGGAAAGAATTTTTCTAATTTAATACTGCCACTTACTCTGCTTCCAGACAATTTATAAATACCCACTTTTAGCAGGGCAGAGCTTTCCAGTTGCGTAACCACGAGAATTTCCTTTATTGCATTTACATGTGTCTCAGCTGCTGCTAAGCAACAGCACTGAGTTACCTGCCAAAGCTTGGCTTTAAATCCAAGGTCTGTAAAAAGAATGGATAGGAATACAGGTGTGTAATATACTTAAGATAACAAGTGAGGAATGTGGTTTGGAAAATATGTAGAAATGTGGAGGTAGAAGAGTACAATTCCATTCTAGAAATATGTAAATAAGGATAATATAATGAGTTAGAGAAAATTTAGAATCAATCAGTTTGTGTATTTAGATGATTTATCATTGAAAATAAACTGTTGTCAGATTGTTTTTGCTTTGACAAGTCATACCACAAAGTGTTGGTCTACGTGCAATGTTAGATAATGTGGAGCAGGGGAGAACTTTAAGAAGAAAATTTAATTGAATGCATATGGTATACCTAAATAGACCAAAGCTCTTTCCTAGTGCTTTGTGTAGTGATTTTGCTGCTTCTTTAAAGACATATCTGTTTATATTTGGGTAAGAAATGAGCCACTCTCAAGTGTTTTTCAAAGACTTGATTGACTTTCTGTTCTGTTGGTGTTTCTGGTCTTATACTTTTGACTTGACAGTGTGAGACTATTTGTAAGAAGTGTTTTTGATGTTAGAAATACTGTTGGAGTTAATATCATCAGTGTTTAAGTCGAAGAGTGCATGACGAGTGGCGTGTACCGACACAAGGTGCAAAGATGGCCTTTCCCCTGCAGACCTTATAATCCAGATTTCAGGAGGAAGTTGCAGATGGAGGAAAATGACCACAAGAATAAATGTGAATAGTGAAACAATACCAAGAGCCCCAGAAGTCACAACCCAAATTCCAACTGACCATTGACGTGTCTTGGATAGCCACAGACAAGCTGCAAGAAGAGGACGAAACACTCTGCAATGGGCATGCACTGGAAGAACATGTAATGCTGCTTGCTCCAGTACTGTAGATAGTTGAAGGCAACATCACTACTGGAAGTGTAGAGCTGGTCTACGTTAGTGCCTCAATACAGTGAAGAAAAAGGTACCATAAGGCTGCAGTTCAAAGTGATGGGACAGGTAAATGAATTTTGCAGCAGTGTTGGCATAATGTTAACAGTGAGAAGGTAAATTTTTGTAGGACAGAGAACATTGTCAATGACCAAGTTCAAATGACTTGGACAGAGAAAATGTCAGAATTTTGTCATATATAACAGAAGTTCTTTATTTTCTGAAGTTTTTTAACATTTTTCCCTGTTTCTGAAGGCATTATAATTCTTTAAGGTGTTCCCTCCTTTATAATAACACTACAAGCCAAATAAAACATTTCACTGTCTTTATTAAAGCATTTAAGAGAAGTTTCCTACAAAATAGTTACTCCTTTCTGCACTTCAGAACACAGTCTGATGAGAATATGTCATCATAAAATGTCATTTTAGACAGACAGTTTATGCAGTAAATTCCTGATACTTTCTTTAGTTTGCTTGGTTTGCTTGGAAATGATGAGTATACGTGCAATCCTTTAACACTAGAGTTGTTAAAAAAGAAAGTGTTTTCACATGTACTGATTGTACTTTGATACATACTGTTTTACTGAGAAAATTGTTGGAGTGAGGCAACGAAACTGTTGTGACATTTAGGACAAAATATTTATGATATGAAAAACAATGAAAGAAAGGTTGTGGAGTCGCCTTCCTTGGAGGTCTTCAAGACCTGCCTGGGCATGTTCCTATGCGACCTGATGTAGGTGAACCTGCTTTTGCAGGGGGATTGGACTAGATGATTTCTAAAGGTCCCTTCCAACGCTACCATTCTATGATTCTATGAAGGCAAATACTATGCAGAAGAATAGTACACTAACACATTTATGGCTGTCGAAAAACAAGAATAGAATTGAATTTGTAACAATTACATAATAAATGTAGATTATGTAATAAAATAGTACTTTTTTTTTTAGGGAAAAAATGGCAAGCGACACGGAAAAAGTGACATATAAGAAACCATATTAAACCAATATTTCATTCTTAACTGAATACAGATTTTTTTTTATCTTCAGTACTTAGGTAACTATGTCTAGTTTAGCTAAATTTCCCCTGTCAGCATCACTAGCTTGAAGTCTGCAATTTATCCATTGGGATTTATGTATTTATAGTCTGCTGGGGAAGAATCAACACCATATATCCCTTCCTCACCTGTTAAAGGTCTCTGAAAAGGTAGGTGGGCACGTATATAAGGTTCATCTATTTTATACCGTTTACTTGACTTTCCAAATAATTGGACAAAGCCCTTCATCAAATGAGAAATGAGTGTCTCCTAGATTTCTTTGAGTGATGGAGAAGAGAAAGACCCCATGTGAAACCTGTCTCCCTCTTTTGGCCATGAAGGGCCTTCAGGAAATGAGAACCCCTCAGATAACCCTAGCCTTTGCAGCTACTCCCTTTAGTATCCATTCTGGGTCTTTAACTTTATTTTCTGTGTCGGTACATCTCAGTATGCTTTGTTATTATTGTTGAATATAATATGTTAACGCCGTTTTAAAGGGCAGTGTATTCTTAGCCTTAACGAACTTTTCTTCTGGAGACATATTTAAACCTGGTAGGAGAAGCAATGGTTATCTCATTTGAAAATCTTACTGCTGTTCTCAGACAAGTAATTGATATCTCACAGAGTGTAGCTACCTTTTTCTTTTCTCATGTGTATTATGATTCAGAAAGGAGGATCTTATTACTTCTTAAATAGCAGCGCCTGAAGGCAACAACCTGAAGTGCTTGGAATAAAGAGATTGTGTCATTGGCACCACTGGAGAAAAGCCATGGGAAGAAAAATAAACCTCTAAATAATTTGATTACTTCTCATGCCAGTACTTCCATTAAAGCTCTCACCTGGGCTTGTGTGTTTTAATTTAACTGGAAGAATTTGAGCTCATGTACCCGGGGAGAAGTTGAAATGCGAGATAAAGCTAAGACTAAATAGCATCAAGGGTCACAAATACAAGACTTGTAAGTAAAACAAAAAGAAAACAGACAAAGAAGACAGGTAGATGTGGTGCTTATGGACGTTGTTTAGTGATGGCAGCATTACATTTATGGTTGGACTCCGTGATCTTATCCAACCTAAATGATTCTGTGGTTCTATAAACAACATATCAGTGAGGATGACCATTTATTTTTCTTTTTGGTAGCCTTGTTGAGAATGGAGGAATTGTATCCCTGAGTTAACTATCCAAGAGAAAGAATCCCTTAATCCCAGCAATTCTGGAGAGCAGAGCCTATTTGCATCTGCTCTGACAGCAGGGAGTTCTGTTTGCCAATGGTTGTGCTGACAGTTGTGCTCTCCATGACCCCAGCTGGGACTCCCTGAGAGACAGAGATTGTCATATCACTCCTGAACCAGCAGCATTTGAAGCTGGAACTTTAGGGCAGATCCAGAAAAAGCAGCTAGTCTTTATTCGTGCTCTCTTCAAACCATCACCCCAAAGTGTCCTTGCAAATTGCTACTCTGTGCTGAAGAAGTAAGAAACTGATCTGTGAAGATGGCAATACTGTTGCTCTTACAGATAAAATATGATAAGTCTACTGGTAAAATAGAAACAGTCTACTAATAGAGAGAGAACACAGACTCGGAAAGTTCTGGCAATGAATAGATAGAAGGGAAAAAAAAAGAGACCAAAAGCTGTGATGGTTTCAGTGAGCTGTCAAAACAATCTTTAAATGCTCTGGAGAACCACCTACCACTAAACTAAGAAGAAATAAATCAACTGGTCTTGTGACGCAATCTTTGAACTCATTAAGGACATGTCTTCCTCTCATTGGCTCAATCTTTAAAAGGTATCTTCCTTTTGTATATAAGAGCAGTCAGTGGGCTATCCCCACATGATGTTGTGCAACCATGAACACATGGTGGTTATTTTCCCTTCTGTTGTTAGTAGAGGGCTCAACACGTGATGTGTGTAATCAATAATCTGTGTGATCTGTGGCTGTTTTGCACAACAAGCCTTATTTTTTACAAGTCAAGGTCCCATTTATTACAACGTGTTTGCTTGAAGTTGATCTTTTTTTTTTCTGTACCAACATAATAGAAGATCATACTTGATTTGCCTTTTCTAAGAAGGAGAGGCCTGGGATAGATGATGCAGTGCTAAGGTCTATGTCTTAAACATCCCTGCATTGTATTCTAACAATCTGCATAAAAGAAATAAAGCACTTCCCAAGCAAGAGCTGGTGGTTGCTTGTGAGCGGTCTGATTTGGCAAAAGTAATATGAACAGTCTGCAAAGAAGGAAAGTACTATTGGGCAGAGTTTTGGCATACAGGCAAGAGATCCTGGTTCTATCAGCATGATATTAATGAAACAAAAATATATAATTGACCTAAGAAACAAAAAGTATATAACAAAAACATAAATACAGATTCAACAGGAAATAATTTTTCTTTTTTTCTTAACACAACGTATGTGTGTAGGTGTTTCCTCAAAACATAGGGAAAGCTGAGACACTTGAGCCAATATTTTCAGGGAAGAGATGATTCTCTGAACAGAAAATATTACCTCCTGGAACCTGGGTGGAAAGGTGGCTGTGTCTCTCAGTTCTTGGTTCCCAAAGTAGAAACCCCTTCCTGGAACAAGGCACCAAAGCAAATTCAAGCCTTTCCACAAAGACAGTATTTCTGCCTCCTTTATAGCACCCAGTGTAATAACCTGAAGTATACTGGGGGCTGAGGTGTAATCTTACCTCTCCCTGCTTGGGAGTATTTAAAATTAGTTTCCCAACCTTCCATTGACACTTGGTATTAACAGGTCTTTGTCAGTCTCCCTCAACCTCTTCCACATTATGCTGAACAAAGGGAGCAGCCAAGGTCACTGATTGGTCCTAGAGTTAAGTCTGTAATATCTCTCTGGATAATGTTTGCTGTCTGCTTTCTTAAAGAAATAAAGATGATATGATTGAGCTGTGTGCAGGTTTGCATCTGTCTTTCTGACTTTCTTTAGTGAGTTGTGAGTCTATGTCCATGACTCATACAATTTGGACAGAGAAATTAAAGTCTCAATGCAAAAACAAGCAAAATTCCTAGAAGTTTTATATAATATATCTACATGAAATCATAAAATCCTGTTGTGGTTTCAACCAGCCAGTAATGAAGCACCATGACATTCTCTTGCTCCATGCCCCTCATCCACCCCCACCCTCGTTAGGATGGCGGAGGCCCCAGAAAATGGGAGGAGAAAAGATAACAAGGATGTTGTGGATCGAGACAAGGGCAGGGAGGGCTCACTGCCAATTACGGTTCCGGGCAAAACAGACTCCAGTACTCGACTTAGAGAGGGAAGTAGGAAAGTTTATTCTAATACATACAGGAAATAGAACAGAGCAAAAGCAAAAAAAAAAGTGAGTAAGATTACTGAGAAAATTACAACCAGCACTTCAAGATCTCCTTCCCCCCATCACTCATTTCTTCCCAGGCCCAGCTCACTGCTCCCGATACCTCTACCTCCTCACCTCTCAACAGCGCANAAGCACCATGACATTCTCTTGCTCCATGCCCCTCATCCACCCCCACCCTCGTTAGGATGGCGGAGGCCCCAGAAAATGGGAGGAGAAAAGATAACAAGGATGTTGTGGATCGAGACAAGGGCAGGGAGGGCTCACTGCCAATTACGGTTCCGGGCAAAACAGACTCCAGTACTCGACTTAGAGAGGGAAGTAGGAAAGTTTATTCTAATACATACAGGAAATAGAACAGAGCAAAAGCAAAAAAAAAAGTGAGTAAGATTACTGAGAAAATTACAACCAGCACTTCAAGATCTCCTTCCCCCCATCACTCATTTCTTCCCAGGCCCAGCTCACTGCTCCCGATACCTCTACCTCCTCACCTCTCAACAGCGCAGGGAGGGGCAGGGAATGGGGAATGTGGTCAGTCTCTCACAGATGGGCTCTGCTGCTTCTCTCTTCTCAGATGAGGACGACTTCTGACATTCTTCCCCTGCTCCAATGCAGGGTCCCTGCCATGGGACACAGTCCTTAACGAGTTTCTCTGGTGTGGGCTCTTCGCAGCAGATACAGCTTCTGCAAGTATTGGGTCCTTCCCATGAGACATGTCTTCCTCAGGGCATAGCCACTGCCCCTGGTGTGGATGGTCAATTCTCTCTCTCTTCCAACTCTTTGCATCACCACCAGCCAAAAAAGAAGGAAGCACAGAACAAGAAGGAACAGGATAAACTCTCCTCATCCAGCTTCTTCTTCTTAAAAAGGGATCGTGACGGCACCTAATTGGCTCAGTCCCAGAAGTGGGTCTGGCTCACAGCTGGGGAGAGTTTTGAGCAACTTCTTTATAGCCTCTTCTCCATTACCAGACACCACTCCACACAAAACCATGACAAACTCTCATAGAGTAAAGATACCAATATGCACTGAAACCTCAGAGAATTAACGTAGGCCCTTGATTGTGAGATGCCGTGATAAGTTTTTCTGAGTCTGCTGCTCAGGAGGTTATCTGTCTCATGTTTAATAGCTCATTCAGTATTGTACTTAATAATGAAACTCAATTATTAAACAGTTTCAGAAAGTATTTCATATTAACAAATTAAGATTATGAAGCCTGTGAAAGCAATCAAGTTCTTGTTTCTCACCCTCTTAATAAATTTAAAATAAGATAAAATATATTACATCATTTTTTGTGATATCATTCTGATTTTAAATTTATTGCTTAAAACCTAGTAGGTTGTAATTCATAGCTTTACATATGGATCTTGATAAACCTCCCTGTATATTATAAATTTTTAAATCAGAGCTTCAAGTATGCACTGCAGACTATTTTCATGGCTTTTTAGTTCTGATGTATGCCTTAACACTCCACTGATGTGATACAATGATTGTGTGTGGAAGAGGATTTTGTTAATAAAGGCACTTGTTCAAATGCACCCAAATGTTAGAAGCATTGTTAGACTGACATATATCTGGGGTTCATGTCTGATTTTCAAGGAATCAGTTCAATGCCTCAGATGCCATTGTGTGTGTTCATTCCTTCCAATCATGAATTCACAGATGAAATATAGTGACTTTCCTCCTTAGTATTCCCCATCAGTCATATCTTGAGCAGCATCACCTAGTTTACTACCTGATGTAATGTGTATCTTGTATTAGAAAATAACTGCTAGAAAAGCAATATTGCTCATGCTTAAGTAGAAATAATATTGGCAGCCAATATCATATAATCTTTAGAAACCACGACCTTGCTAAATGACTTTTGTTTGCATGACAGCTGAGTTTAATAGGTGCTTCACTACAACACATCAGTCTTTTAGTAGAGAATAATCCTTATACCTTGCACTGCCAGAAATCAAGTCTGTTAGTACCCATGTAAATTCAAGTGTTTGAAAGATTTTGCCAAAGGAGACTGGATGGTTTTCTGCATCACTTGTCCATCAGTGTCACATCCTAAGTGTATATCTCTCTTTGTAAAACTACCCAAATCATCTTTTCTCAGGTTATGTCATTATCTTTCTTTCTAATCTGGGATGATCAGCTTTAAATGAGGTTTGGGGTTAAAGCTTTCCTTTTGCCTTCTGTTACCAGCTAGTAGTGATTGTATTGAAATTAAAGGGCTCTACAGCTAAGCCACTAATACCCAAAATGATTGATTTATTATCACTCTCTGGAAATTAATTTGTCCGGGAAGGGAGCTTGAGAAATCTGAAATCTCTCCATTGCAGACTGAAAGGGACAGGCTCTCAGTTAAAAAAAAATAAAATAATTAAAAATCAGGTAAGTATGGATATGTCAGCAGAGTGGTAGTGGTAGGGAGCACTCAGAGGAGCCTGAGCTCTGTGCTCACAGGCAGGGGCAGCCTGGACATGAAGGAGGAGTAGTGCCACGTCCCAGTATGGTAAGGAGAAGTGCTCTGGGTGCAGGGACAACCGCAACTGGTCCAAGTGATCACACAGGAGTGGGGTTCTCAGCTACTCTCTGTGGAAGGATGTTCTTCTCTCCCTGTTCTCTCAGCCTTCCCCTGGTTAGCTGTGCAGGACCAACTGTGATCAAGTCTGATGAGGAGTGTCTGAGTTTAGCCTGGAGAAGAGGAGATTGAGCGGACACCTTCTTGCTCTATACAGTTATCTGAAAGGAGGTTGTGGTGAAATGGAAGTCGGTCTCTTCTCCCAAGTAATGATAGGATGAGGAAATGGGCTCAAGTTGCACTAGAGAAGGTTTAGATTGGAGGTTGAGTCTCCTCTGGAGATATTCAAAAACCCACTTGGACAAGTTCCTGTGTGACCTACTCTCTAGGTGGTCCTGCTCTGGCAGGGGTGTTGGACTTCATGATCTTTTGAGGTCCCTTCCAACCCCTAAGGTTCTGTGATTCTGTGATTAGGAAGAACTTTTTCACTGGGAGGGTTGTTAAGCACTGGAACAAGCTACCCATTGAGGTGACAGAGTCATAATTCCTGAATGTATTCAAAAGACATGTAGATGAAGTGCTGAGGGACATGATTTAGTAGTGGGCTTGGCAGTGTTAGGTTAGCGCTTGGACTTGATGATCTTTAAGGTTTTTTTCAAACAAAATGATTCTATGACTGTAACATTCCCTTTAACATCTAAAAGGCCATGTTGTTATTTCAGATCAAGTTGGGATGAGAATTTCTGAGGAAGATGCGTATTTCAGAAACAGCTCTTCAACGTGGAAGAGCTCATGTCTACACAGCCTCCCTCCACCCAGAGGCTGGATATCTGGGGAACATGGCTTGCAGAATGAGATGTGTAATCTAAATCTATATCAGCAGCAGAATTCAGAACTAGGCTGCCAATTGTAGCACCTTTCAGAATGAAGAGCTTTTAAAATGCAAAATGCAAGAAACTGATATATAGGAAGCTCTAGATTACATTGTGTTTGGAGAAGTAGTTTCACTTAATGCTGAAAAAGCCTTTGGGATACAATCCCATTTCATCCAACCTGTTTGCAAATTAATTATGTTAAGCGGGTTCTTTTAATTACATTGCTTGAAGGAAGAGCAGCAGAACATGCAGATTCCACAAGAGAGAAAGCAAAGGTTTCCTCTGCAAATTACAGAGCTAAATTCAACAAAGGCAGCTGTAGCATGATGGACAGAATGTGAATGTTTCAAATGAAATCTAGAGAAATTCCTCAATTCCTCATTTTAGTTTTCATCAATGTCCTGCAGCGCTCAGATGTATCACAGTGGGCATGGCTTTCCATACTTTTCCAAAGTATTAAGACCTGTTTTTATACGGGTTTCGCGAGACAACAGCCTGCAGCAAGTTAAAGCGCTTGGCTCTTGTTTGACTTACACCACTGTGGAAGTCTGTACACTGGGCTGAAATGTTTCTCCCTTCAGATTACCAAGAAAGCCATGCAAAAAGCATCAGGTAGCTGGTGTGTGTATACACCACCACCATCTAGTGGTTACCTTATAGATGGATGGATAGTTGTCTGGAAAATACTGGACAGAATTCTCCTGGAAAATTGGAAAACTCTCACCTGGGTCTGTTCTGTCTCAGTACATTTCTGTATCATTTGTTCACTTGGGGAGTGTATTGAAAGAAAAAAGAAAAGCATCTAATTCTGTTGATAAATCATCAGTATAGAACTTGCACAGTTCTAAAATACAATATGAAAGAGCACTGTTCTTTATAAGAAACTGCTGAATGCAAAGTATGTAGAAATGTGACTCTTGATTGTCACACAGTTCCAAAAGCAAGTGGAGGAGTTTTAGAAGGAAAATACTTTTAGAAACGTCAAAACATGACTCCCTTTTTGGCATGTTTATTGTGCTGAGCAGGTAAAACAACACTGGTAGTTGTGAGGAAGAAACTCTTAAACCTATCATTTTAAACAATTTTGATATTTTGTCATTTTTGCCAACAAATATCTTCAGCTAATTTGAGTACTACATGTAAAAATGCTGTGCTTTATACAATAGCACTGAGTTCAAGGTGTATTTTAAAATAGCCATGCAAGACTGTCCATGAAACACATGAGGAGTCACTCTGGTTACAAAAGATTGTTTTAAACTCACTTAAGTGTTGTCAGATTGGAGTCTAAGCTAGTTTTACAGCAAACATTTCCTAGGAGGTGAATTTATTTTACTTGTTCCAAGCATCTTCTGATTTTAAGACAGATGAGGCTCCTGTTGGAAGTGATAGCTTCTCTCCAGTCACTGTTGAAGGAAACCTGGATTACTGTCTTAGATACGTGATCTGGGGACAGATAAAGTGAGATAAATATTGTGTAAAAAATGGGGGCACGGTTATTAGAGAAAAAGAAGAAATTACCATCTGCTTATATGGATGAAGGTTGATTTTTTTTTTAAATCTGCAAGCTGTAAAATAATCTCTCACTTCCTCATGCAAAAGTTATATATTTCACATGAGCTTTGGAAATTCAGACCTTTCTCTTACTGTAAAGAGAAAGTTTTGAAGAGGTGTCAGTAAGGAGTTCTGTTTTGTATTCATCTCTTCATCTTTATTCCAATTAGGTGAATTCCAGCTTCATCCATGCCCTATTCCTTACTTCTGGGCTATCAGGTGGTTGTCTCTGAAGCAGGGCCCTGGGCTGAGGGGCAGTGGGGGTTAGTGAGATGTGGCCACGCGGGCAGTTCCTGCAGCCTGTGGTGCCTGCTGTGACCCACCTCACAGGCAGCAGTGGGACCAACACTCTACATCATAAACTCTTCACTTGACCCAAATAGGAAAGACTCTTGCTAAGGTCATCTTCTGTGCTGTCATCCTCTAAGCTTGTTCAGAGATCCTTCTTCCCTCTCGATTTCTCTTTTGTGGCCTTGGTCAGCTGTCTGCCTTCCTTCCCTGGCTCAGTAACTCTGTGTGTCTGGTCTCTCATCTTCCGGGTCAGGCTCTTTCATGTACCTGTTGTCAGTACCGAGGAGAAGCCCTAGGCCAGCATGAGCTGGTGCAGTGCTAGCACTTCAGTGGAAGCACCAGCTGGGGAGCTGGCCCATGCTCTGGGTTCAAGGCAGCAGTTTCCCCAGCTCTCTGAACTGTTTTCTGCTTTCTTTATCCTCTGTTCCTTCACAAAGATTTATTACCCTTGAGATAGCTCAAGTCGACGTTAATAGAAAATGAAGCATTCCGGTAAGGAGGTAGAGGTCCTCTCTCAATGCCCAGTCAGTCCTTGACCTTCCTGTCTAGACTTTTAACAGCACTGCAGTTCTGATGATATGCTTTATTTTGCAGATACCACTAGCAATTAAACCAGGACCACCATCTCGTTCTACATCACTGCCAGACAGCTGTCAGATATTAATGACCAGAGTTTGCTATGACCAGAGCTGGATTAAAACGGGTGACCTACATGTGAAAGACTTTGTATCTCATTACCTCAAGCTATTCACCCCAAGATTTTTTTGAAATGTAATGCTGTTCTCTGGCTTGCTCTTGTTAATCACGTTTGCTGGTGTCTGCCTGCCTACTTTATTCAGTCTGGGGATCAATATTCCATGGTCCTCTGATTTGTGTTGCAAACAGTTTTCACCCCTCCTAATTTTTGCTCACTCTGATTGACCTTAAGAGACCTAGAAACTGGATAATAACCCAGGAATAAGAAGATCAAAGCTTTTCACATCTAGGTCACTACTAATAATCCACTGATGGTCATCAGAGCATATGTTTAGTCGCTGATGTAGATTCTTTCATTCCCCTTTCTTGTGGTCTCAAAATAAAGTGTGCCTTTATTCTTATTCACACTTTTGGTGACTTTGATGGGTGTTTGGTTAATTAAGAATGAATCTCTGAGCAGGGCACCTATGTAAGATTTGACCCTGGCTTACTATGCTACTTGGTTGCTGCAGTCATTTCTGCAAGATGGGAACCAAATAAAGATCCAGTGTTGGGAAATTGCGATGCTACAGTCTGTCAATACAGCTTAGACCCTGCTTTGCTTCTGTTCTGGGGGAAGATTGTTGGTATGGGGTCCTACAGCTGCTGCATGTTTCTAGAGAATACTGAATATGAAGAAATAAAGGTTCTAGGCAGAGATCCAAAGCAGGGATGATGCCAGGGTTCAGTCTGCATTTTAATCCACTAGCATACAAATTTTCCAGACAGACTGCTTCAGAAATTCAGATGGTCCCACCCTGACTCCTGGACAAAGTGAATGAGACACATGACACATACACATGTAAGAGGGAACTCTGCGTGCTTCATGGCTACTGCCAGATACAAAATACCATGAAGGATCAGAGAAATGCTTTCAATTCTGTCATGCATGCTTGTGGAAGGAGAGTGATGTTATTAACAGCGAGATTGTCTCCTGAAATGGAAATACATAATTCAGTTTGTGGTTCAGTTAGTTCTATTAAAATTTTGTCTTTATTTCTACTGTCAAAATACATTTAGAACAAAACCTTCAATTTGAAGGCAGGAGAGATTAAATTGCTCTTATCTTTTCAAGTTGAACTGAGAAGAGATGTGGTGGAAGCAAGTTCTGGAGGTAGAGAAGTCACATAGCCTCTTTGTGTCTGCTCCCCAGGCACAGGGAGGACAAGCCTCGATGTGAGCTAAAGCACATGGGGGAATCTTCCTTCCAATCTCATAAATGTTTCCAGTGAAAACAGTCACCATTTTCAGGGCTTCGGAGCTGTGCCAGTTCCCTAAAGCTTGTTTGGATGCTGCCTAGCTTTTAGCAGTGGAGAAATGTTAAGCAGCATTAGACACAATGAGCAATATGAAACTGGCCCCCCACTGTGGAAGTTCCTACCAGGTCCTTGATGCTGCAGACCCCATCTCAGCTTTGGACAATCTTCAAGTAAAGCTGAAAACCTGGCTTTAAATAGTGCAATGTAAAGCAATGAATAATGCAGTATTCAAATGTGAATGAGTAACTTCAAGTTAAATGGTTGAGACTTGTTTGGAAACATAACACAGACATTAAAGCTTCATCTTAGCTCATTGTTTAGCCTTGGCATTTCTTTCTAATGCCTCAAACCAAAACCCAGCCTTTCCATGGAGAATTTGGAAGAAGACCATATTCATGATCCAAGGTATTTAAAAAACAAGGTCTCACCTGCTTCACATGGAAACTGCAATTCCTGGGCTTTTGGAGCAGCCAGAAATTGGCCTGCCCTCTCAGTAGTGCACTGTTTGCTCTCATGGCTCGAGAGCTGTGGATGATTCAGTCAAAGCAATCTTGCCAATATCCCAAATTCAAACAGTGCTCTTTCTCATAGCTGTTTTTGGATGTCTTGGTAGTTTCATGGGGAGAGTTAAGTGCTTCCTCACCATGCGATGTGAATAAAAGGTCAACATCTCCTAATGTCTGTGTGTTGTATAACTGATGTCTCTATGTTGTCTAAGTAACATCTATATGTTGTGTAACTAATTTGCAGTGAAACGATGAGTTTTACACCTTCTGGTGTCAGCCCTGGACGTGTTGTACCTGTGCAGATTAACTCTACAGTGCATAAGCAACCCCTCTGTTTTGTTGCCTTGCTTTGCTGGTACTCAGGTGTCCTCCCATGTGGGTAGGTTTGTGGAATTACATTGATGCTAGCAAAGCACTTGGGGATCACTCAGATTTCCCTAGGTGTGAAAACAACAGTTTTTAAAATTTAAAACCTTTTATTAGCCACACATCCTACAAACTGGTATAGCTATCTAAATCTAGGGGTTATTACCTCTTCTGAGACAATGGGACCATTGATATCTGTCAAAGGAAAAACACAGATTACTTTGCTATGACTGGAACATGTACCTTGCCTTCTTGTGAAAATACAGCTCTGCTACAGCAGTAGAAATGTCCAAGGATACATTTCAGTTGAAAAGTCAACATACTCTGTCACTCTGTAAAAATAGCACAGGTCAGTCACTGCTGTAGACTGACATCTCAGAGACTGTGGACAGCAGAACCAGATCTTTCCTATGTATGTATAGAGGGTTGGGAAAAAAATTGCTTTATTTTTCCCTTGGCTCCGCAGTCATTCTGGATTTTAATCACTTCGTCAGCATGCTGAACTGTACTGCCACTGTCACTGTGACAGCTTCACTTGTATTTTAGCTTCATGACAGGTCTCAAATGCATGATACTGTGGCCTCCAATCCTCATTGTGTTCAAGCTGCAGTGCCATCCCTTTCTCTCCCTGTCCTTTCGGATTGGCAGTTAGAATAGTTTGTTATTGTAGGAAATGCAACAGGACTGTCTAGTTCATTGGTAAATCTGGAAAGGTTATAAGTACAAAATCAGTAAGAAATCAGGAGAAAACAGCACTTTATATTTTAGTTGAGAATTAAAATCCTGCTCCTCATTGGGCTGTTCGTGTTTTCAGCCTTTAATCATGCAATCTTGTATAACCCAAGAAATCACACGCTGCACACCTGGAGTGACATTCAGGTCATTCCTGCTGTTGGGATATATAACCTGTCTTTCTTGGAGTATGTCACCCCATCAAGATACAGCATCTCTTTCCATTGATGAAGAAGAATGAAGCATTGAGCTTTGAATTGATGTTTGTTCAGCTGATGACTGTTAAACTAAATGTGATAGACCTTTTAAGCACATCGGCTTGCACAATTTTTTTTCAGCAAACAGTGCTACCCAAATAAAGGTGATGCATTCACAGATGACAAATGCAGGTGCTGTGGTACCGATTAGATATTAGAACTGACCACAGCTGAGAAATCTAGTGGATAAGAGAAGCCAGACATAAACATTTTTTGAGATAGGGCTGGAAGAATTATTGATCTTGACAGCAGGTAGAAATTATTAAATTGAGGACCTTCTTTATCTGACAGCAGGGCCTTATTTAGATCGAGTTTAGACATTTTTCTTTATGAACAACTTAGACAGCTGTGAAAAGTCTACCTTCATCTCTACTTGCCTTGAGTATGCTCTTACTGTTCCCCAAATGAAGAGAGCCAAAACCTTGATACAACAAGTCTCCAACTGGCAGACTTCTCCCATTGAGCTCTGGGGCTTTCCTAAGAGTTGGTGGTCTGCTTACACTCAAGCAGGAGTGACTGAGCTATCAGAAGTTCAAACTCTGACACTTCTCTGAGCAGGCAAGAACAGAGCTACCTTAGAAAGCAGTTTCTAATTGACCTTTGTAGGTTTCAATGCTTTCAGAATTCCCTCTCCAGCATACTCAAACAACCAAAGATACTACTGCTGCACTTGCTGACGCTGTTTGGTTGGGTGAGTGCTTAAAGTGTTCAGTTGGAGAGCTCTGGTGCCATGGTTTAGGATTTTACCTTCTTTCTCATGAGCTGTCTCTGCCCAGGGTATTAGCAGATGCTGCTGCAAAATTTGCCCTGGAAGCTGGAATAGGTAGCCTCTAGGCTCCATCCCAGGTGCAGGAAGAAATGCAAATGTTGTGTTTTCTGGTTGCACTCTAGACCCTGTCCTGGAAGACAAGCTTCTTCGTATTTTGACAGCACTGAAAAGCACTACCAACCATTAGCTTGTTTGACTATTATTTTTCCTTAGACATTCCTATGATTCCATGATTCTGTGTCTTATCAAAGGCTTATATCAAGTTTCTCCTTCAAGTTTCTTGTTCAGTATTTGTTATGTCCTCAGAGACTATATTCCCTGGCTGGTTTGTTGAAGGTCTTAGCCTGGGCATTGTTATCACCCTTAGGTGGTTTGTCTGTCACTGAGGAAAGATGCAAAGTATTTTGAGACTTCTTTACAAATAAATCTGTTGGTAACTGTAGTTTTGAAGATGCTGCCATCTCTCTACAAAGATCTCACACTACGAGAACGGTGGATTTGCCCTATGTTTTAGAGCATGGACTCTAAAACAGACAAAATCCCTCCTGTGATTTTTAAAGATGCCACGTGGAGTCTCTGTGAAAACTAGTTGCCTTCTAGAGGTTGCAGATGATTTATAAAGTGTTTAGAGGCTTGAAAATCCTTTGACCATCAAGAAGACCCTTTAAGCCAGGAGTATGTTGAGAAAAGAGTGCAATAGCAGAACAGATTCAGAAAAGCCCCTATGATGGAGAAGATGCCTACCTGCTACTTGTCTGATATTAACACCCAACTGAGGAAACGCTGCCTTCTCTTATTCTGATCTTGTGGCTTTGGTTTAAATTTTATTTTGTTTTTGATTATTTAACATCTTACTAGAATTAGCTCATTATTTTTAATCCTTAATTATATCTGGTGTGAAATGGGAGACCATCAAATAATTGTGAAATATTTCACAGAATTACAGAATAACAAAATGGTAGGGGTTGGAAGGGAAAGCAGGTTCATATAGATCAGATCACACAGGAACACATCCAGATGGGTTTGGAAAACCTCCAGAGAAGGAGACTCCACACATTCCCTGGGCAGCCTCTTCCAGTGCTCCCTTACACTCACATTAAAGATTTTCCTTAACTGGAACTTTTTGTGTTCCAGATTTTTCCCATTATCCCTTGTCCTATCACTGGACACTACAGAAAAAAGGGCTGGCCCATCACCTCTTGAATACTTAATTAAGTCCTCCCTCAGTGTCCTCTTCTCCAGGTCTCAGATCTTGCAGTCTTTCCTCACAAGAAAGATGTTCCAGTCCCCTGATCATCTTGATGGCCCTGCACTGGGCTCTCTAGAAGTTCCCTGTCCTTCTTGAGTTGAGGAGTCCAGAACAGGACACAGGGCTCCAGATGAGGCCTCACCAGGGCAGAGTAAAGGGGGAGCAGAACCTCGCTCGACCTGCTGGCCACACTCTTCTTGATGCATGCCAAGATGCCATTGGCCCTCTTGGACACGAGGGCACGTTGCTGGCTCGTGGTTAGTTTATTTTCAACCAGGACTCCCAGGTCTCTCTCTGCAGAGCTGCTCTCCAGCAAGTCAATCCCCAGCCTGTACTGGTGCCTGGTGTTGTTCCTTCCCAGGTGCAGGACTCTGCCCTTGTCCTTGTTGAACCTCATGAGTTGCCCAACTCTCAAGCCAGTTGAGATCCTACTGAATGGCAGCACAGCCTTCTGGGGAATCAGCCAGTCCTTCCAGTTTGGTGCCATCAGCAAACTTGCTGAGGATACACTCTGTCCCCTCATCCAGGTTGTTGAAGATGTCCTTACTGTTCCTCCTAAAATAACATCTCTAGAGAGCATTATGTGCAGTCATCTCATAGAGGAGATATGAAAGAACTTGGAGATGTCAGGAGCTGGGCTATATCTCCCAGCTGTTAAACTTTGAAAGGCATTTTGGGAACTGGCATAACCAAGAACAGTGTTCCTGGGAGGATCGTTCTTGGCAAGCATATACCACCATCCTTCTGGAAAGCAGTTGGTAGCAAAACAGTTTGGTCATGATTACGCAGTTTATTGTTTAACCATTAATGTTGTTAGAGCTTTTTATTCATCGTTATTGACTCTGGAGTACAAGAATATTCGAGATGATGCAATCTACTGCTCACGTAACATGAGAGCTAATTTATCTGAAGGCATGTATGACTAATTCTCCTTCAAATTCTCATCCCAATACTGAACTCTTTTTTGCCATTATTGTTACTGCATTGTTGCGTGCTTGCAAAGGACTGAGTTGCTACTGTTGTATATTCATGAGAGCCTACAACCTGATTTATTTAACATGTTTACCAGAAGACTTGGAGGAAAAGTCAAATCTATTACTCATATTCATTACTCAGTGTGGAAAAGCAACAGTTGTTCCCCCGTGTGAGCTAGTTGTCATAATGACACTGCCGGGCAGTTTGAATTGCATCAGTCTACATTTTTTAGCATGTTTTTGAGGTAATGTGTATAAATGGGAAACATTGATTTTGGCACATCCCTCTAGTTATGCTTTGCCATAGCTATAAATAGACCTTGTATTTTAGTTGAGCTTTTGGTTTTTAGAGGTTTTTTTTTTTTTGGTAGCTGAGGGGAACAATTCAAACAGATCTGATTTTGAAATGAAATTGCATTCACCACTGATGAAGGCATTGGTTTTACATTTGTCACTCTCAGAATTTTGTGCACAACTGAAGTTGTACAGGTATCTTCAGCTGGTCTGGTGCACAGAGAATGACAATGCAAAGGAAAATGTGTAGCTACACTAAGCTCATGCGATAACTTAAGCAGCAAGGAATCAACAATGGAGAAGTGTATTGCTTAAATGCTTTTTACGGCGTCTTTTTTCTGTCTGACTCCTAATTATCTTATTGTAACATCAGTCATTATAATGGTGTCAAGTAGTGCATGCACAGAGATATTCTGATGTTGGAAGAATGGGCATGGGTAGTGGCTTTCTTTTAAGCATGCATATTGATACATCTTTTTTGTTAATATAGTTTTGTTCACCTATTCAGATAAAGATCGCTTTTAATTAAGGGTAGCTTGTTCTCTGCAGGTTTTAGAATATTTTTATACTATGTTTTTGCATGGTCTTATTGTGTCATTTCTAAACTAGATGTATGAATGATAATAAGATCTTGAGTGAACCAAGTGGCAAGTAAGCTCTTAGCTACTGTGTGTATCTGTAACAAAGGAGGCTGCTCTACCCATTGTAGCTTTTAGCTTCTGTGGTGCTTTTGTCATGATGAAATGGAGCTGAAATTGAAAAGTCCCACATGCTGAGCGATTTCAGTTACTTTAGCAGGAAAACGCAGGAGAGAAGTCAACCCTGCTTCTCCTTTGCAGTTCTTTGAATCAGCAAGTGGTGTGTTGTAGTTTATACTAATAAGTTTATGGATTTGGCATCATAGAATCAATCATAGAAGCATTTTGGTTGGAAAACACCTTTAAGATCATCAAGTCCAGCCGCTAACCTCATACTGCCAAGCCCACCATTAAACCATGTTCCTCAGCACCTCATCCATATGGCTTTTCAATATGTCCAGAGATGGTGACACCACAACCTCCCTGGGCAACCTGTGCCAGTGCCCAACAGCCCTCTCAGGGAAAAAGTTCTTCCTATTAGCCAATATAAACTTCCCCTGACATAGTTTGAACACGTTTCCTCTTGTCTTATCATTTGTTACTAGAGAGAAGAGACCAACCCCCACCTCACTGCAACCCTCTTTAAGGTAGTTGTAGAGAATGATAGTGTCTCCACTCAGTTTCCTCTTCTCTAGACTAAACTTCCCCAGCTACCTCAGCTGTGTCTCATAAGACCTCTTCTCCAAACCCTTCACTGGGTTTTTTGCCTGTCTCTGTATGCGCTCCAGCACCTGAGCACTTGTGGTCCTGTCTCATACCTGGAAGAGTGGATAAAACCACAGAAACCCACTGGAAGGTGGGTTCACAAAGTTACAGTACTGAGGAAACAGAATCTGTGGATAATTTTCCCCCTCCAGACATCTGATTAATAGTCTGCATCCCCCAAGAGCTGATTGAAGTAGGAAGGATGAAACCAGGGAGAAGTTCTACTCTGTGGGCTGTTACTGTGTTGTTTACCTGCCCAATGCCTAAAAAAGAAGACACTTTTGGGAAGCATCTAGTGCTGAGTATGAGTAGTATCAATATCCATGTGTTGTTTGATTTGGCTCGTGAGCACAGTAAGTACTAGCACAGCACGAGCATATCCAGGGAGATGGATGAAAGTGGTGATCCATATGGCCCAAAGGCAGTTTTTTCTTCATCTCTTTATACAGATGGCAAAGAATGTAACTGATGTGAAAAAAACAGTTTGTGTACGATGAGGATTTTCCCTTCTTGCACCATTTTAGACAAGGAAAAATAATGTAATGCTCCTTTACATTCTTCCCATCATTCTTTGAAAGTGTTTGATCAAGATTCCTTCTACAGGAGTTGATCTGTGGAGCCAGGAGACAATGAGATAGTGTAACTGAGAGCTGTCGTTGTTTAAATACCTGTGATTTACTCTAGACGTGTCCATACATATTCTTAATTTCCATAAGATGACACAATGAAATATGTTATTCCCTTCTCCTTTCCTACCTTTTGGAAAATCCACTGGATTCAAGTCATAAAGAAAAGTCTTCTAGGCTCCTTGCACTGACTTTTCCTCTTTCTTTTGTTTCTTCTATGTTGAGCTTTATGTGTTCTCCAAATGCTGCTCAACTAAGATTCCTAGATCACAGAATCACAGGGTAGGGTTGGAAGGGACCTCTAGAGATCATCTAGTCCAACCCCTCTGTTAAAGCAGGTCTATCCAGATCAGGTCACACAGGAATATTTCCAGCTGGGTTTGGAGACCTCCAGAGAAAGACTCCACACCTTCCCTGGGCAGCCTGTGCCAGGGCTCCCTCCAGGCTGAACAACCCCAGTTCCTGCAGCCTTTCCTCATGAGGAAGATGCTCTAGTCCCCTGATCATCTTGATGGCCCTGTGCTGGACTCTCTCTAGAAATTCCCTGTCCCTCTTGAGCTGAGGAGCCCAGAACTGAACACAGGACTCCAGATGAGGCCTCACCAGGGCAGAGGAGAGGAGGAGCAGAATCTCCCTTGACCTGCTGGCCATGCTCTTCTTGATGTATCCTAGGATGCCATTGGCCTTCTTGGCCATGAGGACACATTGCTCGCTCATGTTTAGTTTATTACCAACCAGGACTCCCAGGTCTCTCTCTGCAGAGCTGCTCTCCAGCAGGTCAGTTCCCGGCCTGTACTGCTGCATGGGGTTGTTCCTTCCCAGAAGCAGGACTCTGCCCTTGTCCTTGTTGAACCTCATGAGATTCCTCTCTGCCCAACTCTCAAGCTGGTCGAGATCCTGCTTGGAGTCATAGAATCATAGAATGGTAGGGTTGGAAGGCACCTTTAGACATCATCTAGTCCAACCCCTCGACGTCCTACTGAATGGCAGCACAGCCTTCTGGGGAATCAGCCAGTCCTTCCAGTTTGGTGCCATCAGCAAACTTGCTGAGGGTACACTCTGCCTCATCATTCAGATTGTTGATGAAGATGTTGAACAAGACTGGCCCCAGAACCGATCCCTGTGGAACTCCACTGGCCACAGGCCACCAACTCGATTCCATGTCATTGATCACCAGCCTCTGGGCTCTGTCATTCAGCCAGCTCTCGATCCACCTCACTGTCCACTCATCCAAGCCACACTGCCTGAGCTTTCTGATGAGGATGTTATGGGAGACAGTGTCAAAAGCCTTGCTGAAGTCAAGGCAGATGATATCCTCTGTTCTCCCCTCATCTAACCAGCCGGTTATGCACTTATAGAAAGCTATCATTAACAGCAGTAGAAATTCACATGGAGCTACAAATGCATGCAACACTTCATATAAATAAAACTGGGGCTTTTTAAATGTCAGTGAGCAGAAGAGTATTGTTCTCCAAGTCATTTTCTCTAAAAAAGAACTTATTCAGTCCACTCCTTTGACATAAATCTCTATATAGACATATATGTATGATCTTTTGCACCAGAATGCTGACATTTCAAAGTTCTAATGTACTATTACAATTGTAAGTCTTGGTATTGACATTTGAAAGGGTTTGTGTATTAAGAGAAAGCATAGATGCAGAAGAAAAGACATTGTCTTGTAAAGCTGGAATTTCTAAGAATCCCTTTTTATCATTATTCTCCATGAGAACAGAACTGGAAGGGTTACAGAGGGACACATCTCCTAAGTAGAGCTGTACAAAGTTCTCAGAAAGATACCTGAAAACCTATCTGCTCACAGCTTCATTGTAAAAGGAAAGCTTTGAGATAGGCCTTGCAGCAAATAGATATGTGGACCTATTTCCAATATAAAATTATTAGAAACTTCCTTTTACTGCAGATTTCCTATGAGTTGTTGGATTGCTTTCAAGCTCAGTATTTAAAATAAAAGTCAACAAAATATGCCTAGGGACAACAGGGGGACAAAGATGATAAAGAGTCGTTGCCCACCGGCACTGCTACCTCTGGCTGTTACTGCTACCATCCTACCTGCCTGTCACCTCTAACTTTGGGATCTTTTCCATTCCTTTCATCCTTTCCCCTTTTGTCCCACATACAAATCTTATCCTGTTGTTACCAACTCCAGTCAGATATCTCTGTCTGTTCCAAGGTCACAGGAGTTTAGGGAGTTGTACTGTCTCCAAGCAAAGAGATGTCAGGATTTCCCCAGGTGGGCTGTTTGTGTGGGTTAAGTCTGCCCTTGGGCACTCTTAAATCTTTTGGGTACAACACCAGGAATAACCACTGCAGGTACATTGTCTGGGGATGATTGGGCACAAAGGGATGAAGTGCAGACCACTGCATACTGACTGACCTAAACACTGCAGCTGTAGTCCAGTTATCCTCTCATTTGTTTTCCTATTGCAACTGACTGCCTGGAAACACAGGAGGTGGTTCCCTTTCCCAGACTGTAATTGCAATGAGCAACAGGGTACACTGATTTGAGGGGCAATCAACTCTTCCTTCATTTTGTGTCCTTGGATATTCAGTACTTTTCTCAGCAAATCAGGTTCTCCCAATATGTTCATGGTACCATACAAGTGTTCTCTGTGCTGTCTCTGGATTTCAGGTTGTTAGTTTCCTTCCTTCAATGGCAAAGTTTATGGATTGCATTATGGGCCAAAGGCTTTAAGGACTGGATGAGTCCACCAATTCCCAGCTTACTGGAGTGAGCTGTGCTTGTAAGGGAATTGATAGTTCTGCCCAGAAGTTAAAGCTATTTCTTGGTAATTCTTGAATTGGCAGGTTTTACATTTGATATCAAGAAAAGGATTTTGGCAGTTTAGCACTCACTAAGATCTTGAGGTTTGAATCCTCAGTACTCTGCTACACTCAGCTGGAGCCATTTCCTTTCTCTCTGCAGTTTCCTTTCTGCAGTACTGAGCTCTAACAGCTCCATATGGATAAGAATTTTAGGAGAACATATTACATAAGTATATGAGACAGTCAGATATTTCAGGCACAAGATTTTTTTCAGCAGTTCCATCTGTATGTTCACAAGATGGTTGTCTCAGACTTTAGTGACTCGTGTTTCAGATCCCTTTTTGGCTAGAAATAGCACTTACTGATGCTTCTATAGTCCTTTTGGGAAATTTGCACTAAGGACTTCACAACACAGCAGGCACAGCATTCAAGTTGATACCCTGAACCTTTGGAGCCAAAACTCACTGGGAAAACAAAGCGGTTTTTTTTTTGGTTCTTTTTTTTTTCAGAAATAAAAAAGGAGTCAGATGATCTTTACTGGGGAAAATAAAAAAGGAGATTAAAAAGAGGGGGAAAAAAAAAGTCCCAGATGAATGTATTCTCCATCTGGAATGTTCTCAGATTCCTAAAGAGATAACATGGTGTCAAGAAAAAGGATGCTGTAATTAGGCCTGGGCATAGCTACAGCACAGCAGGATCCTGACATTATCATATCCCTGTGCTATCACTGACCTTGGGGTAGAAGAAGACGGTGCCAAATGTAAAATAAATAAAGTGTTCCAGTGCTGCTGCTCAGTTAAAGAAGATCAGAGATAAATAACATTTAATCAGCAGTAGTCGTGGTGTTATGTACTAGCAATACTAATTGTTTTGACGACAGTTGTCTCTGAAGACTTTTTTTTTGTTAGCATTGGGTAATAACTGATCTGCTTGTGTATTGACCTATAGCACTACCACAGCTCAATTAAGTTTCTTATTGTCCAAATCTAATCAGAGAAAAGCCAAGATTGAAAATCGATTCATTTCCTGCTAGCTAATGACTAATTCTCCACAATGTGAATATAGAGATTAACTTTTCAGGTTCAGAGATTTTTTTAGAGGTAGACTCTCCCAGATGAATGTTTGAGAAGAAGCAGAGTGGCTTGTTTTTTCCCATCCATCTTCTTCCAGCCTCTTGGCCTATGCTGTTTTTTTTTCCTATGGGTCTTGCTTTATCATAGCCTGTGATGTGTGCTTGTTCTCTGGTCGCATAACCCATGTCTCACACAATTGCAAGGAACTGGTATTGATAATTAGAGGTCTGCTCCTAAATTGTCAAATATTTCTTCTCCATGTGCTTCAAATGAGCATTTCTGCAGTGGCTAAAAACATCTGCAAGACATGGTGACTTAGCCCTTAACAATAATATAAGAGCTGATCACAGTGTGTGGAGATCTGAGTAAGACACCAACTCTTCTCTGATTCCACTTCAGCCTGTACAAGTTGTGAATTTTCCCTGTGAAGGGGAGAAGTTACATTTCTTGGCTCTTCTAAACATTTCTTCATTATGTAAAGAGCTAACAGCTGTTTATAAGCCTCTCGTGTCTATGCCTGCATACATGTTCACAGCATTATAGCTGCAGGAACATAAGCAATAAACATCCGTGAGATTTGGCAGTGCTCCCCAGCTCTTGCTAGTTGTGTTTCTCCCACTGCAGCAGGATCTGAAAGAGCTGCCTGCAGTTCTTTGTTGTGTTTACACTCACTGCGCACCTCTGAGGTGGAGACATCTCACAGCTTTACATATGGAGAACTGAGACCTAGATCTAAATAGCCATTAGACTCAGATCTTTGGTGTCCTCCAGATTATCCCTTCCAGATGCTCAGCCTCACGATTCAGCTGCTGCAGAAACCTATAGACCTGTGACTGTGATTGGTGGACACTGCTTGGGGACCCTCTAGCAAGATAAATCATAGAATCATAAAGCTATTTGGTTGGAGAAGACCTTTAATATCATTGAGTCCAACTGAATCCAAGTGTCTGGATGCAGTTCTCCTAGGTGGGAAGTTTCTATCTTACACTGCAGATGTGCTTAAGAGTGCGGCTATACCAGACTCAACATCAATGGGGCAAAAGGCTAGAAGGCTTTTACCATGAAGACCAGCTCTGGGACAGTATGTTAGATGTGGGGTTTTTCTCATGTTTCTGTACCATGTCTGCTCTGCAATTGGTGCTTCATCACTGGTAGTTTCTTTGTATTCACCTTGCTGCAGAAAATACTGTGCTGGTTTCTGCTTAGCCACGATGAGTTTTGCCAGTGCTGAAAGGATCAGGTCTGTCTCCTGAAGCCTGGACTCGTGTCAATCCATGTGTAATCCTATGCAGTAATCTCTTCCCCGATACTCAGCAAAACATAATCGGGGTAATTTTTTTTGGCTGACTTGAGGGAAGAACTTGATTCCTCGTAAGGAAACTGGCCGGTAAAAACTGTGCAGACCTGCAGTACTGGGTTGTGGCATTACCTGCTCTGATTCCCCATTTTCCCACTGGCTCAGCCCATTGGACCTTTTGCTTGTGTAAAGCACAATGAAATGGCTAACACTGAGACAGAAAATGGCCTTTCTCCCAGATACTGAGCAGGGACTTAAATGCTTTGGATGTGAAGTGATTTGGTACACATACGACAAGCTGAAAGGAAATAGTAACCTTTCAAAGGCTGAGTAGAGGGAGAAACAGGTAAACTGATATTTGCTCCCATAAAGGTAGCTGTGGGAGTAACACGAGTCTGACTTCTGAAGCCATGTAGCTACATTAACATGCAATTAAAAAAAAATACATTGCTTCATTCCATATCCTGTCAGCAGAAGCTGCAGCCCTGCACACGAACAGGCTAAATATCAGTGACTATTTTGATAATCTTGCTATTTCTTGAGTTATATCAGTGCCTTAGAGTAGTACATTGAGCTTGGATTTTGAAAGGCATACACTGACACGGCAGTACCGGATTTATCCGTTTGTCTAGTTTTTGGAAGGCAGAGGAAATTCAATTCACTAACCACAAACAGACTTTGTTTAGGGCTGTATGTACTCTTTCCATTTTCATCTTAAAAGTAAAAATATCTTAGCAAAAGAAATTTTTAAGGTAACTAGCCTGGTCATACACACAAGATGGGTTAGGCAAGGCTTTCAACTTTGAAACATATTCCAGAAACCCCTGCTGCTGTGCCAGGCGGTTTTACACCCCTCATTAACCCACAGGACACAACCAACTTCCCCCTTGTTGTCTGTACGTCTAGTGGCGCAGAGGTTGTGGAACCAGATTAGCCTCATTAGTGCAGCACCTGCTTCAACTTCGGTGGAGATCAGTGGTATCAGTGCTGTAGCTGGGAGTGAGCTATTGAGAGAGCTTTCAGACCTCTCTTAGGGTTTCTTGCATAATGGAGTGGGGTGGGGAGGGACAGAGGATAAGGAGAAGGTTGAGAAGAGGGTCCCCATCTGTACCACAATTCTGAAGATTATGTCTGGATCTGTTACAGCATTCCAGTTCTAGTGCAATACAGAAACATCATACAATCCCACCCCTCGGAATTTCAGTAATGAAATTACACCGTCATAACCCTCACTTCATTTTCAATGCATGTGAAGAAGATAGCCTGAGACCTTGCAAAGGCATATGCTGTGCCTTTCTGTGCTGATGGGCTGCTACTCTGTGGTTGAGAATTGGGAACAAGACAGAAACGTCTGTATCTCTGGGATCCAAATCCCTTAACATTTGATTAAATTGTTACTGGAAGTATGCATAGCCGCTGAAATTAACTCTGCTTCTGTGGAGTAAAATTCTTGGGTGCTCATTCATTGCTTGTTTTGTCTCTGCAGTAAAATTAAACCTCAGAGAGCTCTGAGACTGAAATCCTCAGTGGTTATCTAAATACATCTTAATGCTTTTCATTTAAAGGGCAGTTGGGGATAGGAACCACAGAAGGGCTTCAGCACAGTAAGATGTGCTTAATTGCCCCTGAGAACAGAGTCTCCAAAATCTAGACAGAAGAGTTGTGTAAGAATAGCCCTTGGAAATCCACAGCCAAAACATTTGGACACCTTAGTGTGATGGAAGTCCTGGCTATGGAAGCAATTGTTCAGGATCCTTCATTGCCTGTGTCCCTTTGTAGGTTTTTGCCTTGTTTGTCTGAAAGCCCTCCGGGGTCTAGACTTCAGTAACAACCTTTGGATGTGTTTCAGTTCATTAAAGATTTCATCCAATGAATAGTAACTCAGGAAAAACCTTTGACAGGACTAGAAAGTTGTTAGGAAATGCTTTGAACATTAGGTATAGTCATAGGCCCAATTCAAAACCCATTTAAGTAAGTGGATTGGTTGCACTGGCCCAAGCTGCTAATAATATACATTCAGCTTAGTATCAGTGAAAGGAAAACTATGAAAATTACCTGAGATACATTTCTAAATATATTTGGCAGTGGCAAATACAAGAATACAAGTAATCTCTTTTCTGAAGCAGTTCATCAACTCCAAATTTGTTAAAGTTTTCTAATCCCTTTAATGGAGGTAGAAATATCAGGAGCAGGAGCTGAGCCAAGGAGTTGGAGAGGGGTGGAGGAAGGAGATCTTAAAGTAGTGGTTGTATTTTCCTATCATCCTGCTCTGGTTTTCCTTTCTGTCTGTTCTGTTTCTAGTTGGTAGTAGATTAAACTGTTCTTGATTTCTTCCCTGAGTCAAGCAGTGGAGTCCGCTTTGCCTGGAACCATAACTGACAGTGAGCCCTCTCTGCCTTTGTCTCGATCCACAAGGTACTTGGTCATCTCTTCTCATCCCATGTCGCTGGGGCCTCCGCTGTCCTGCAGGAGGTAGGGGAGTGTGCAGGGAGTGAGGAAGCAGCTGAGTGGTGCTTTGTTGTCAGATGAGCTTGAACCATGACAGCAATGCACACTCTGGTCCAGGGCAATGCTGTGGCTCTCACCCACAGTATTGCTGCTCACAGCCACATCCTGCTCAGCCTTGCCAGGTCCTACTGGTCCCCTCCCCATCAGTCTCTACCACCGTTGGCAGGACACTCTCTGACAGCCCTCTCTGCTCCAGCATGAGAGCAGCTCACAGCATTTCACGTTCATTTCCCTGTCATTATTCCGGAGAATAAGGGAGAGACAGAATTTGGATAAGAGGAGCACATTGTGCTTTATCCGTTCTTTATACCTCCTTAGGAAGTCTTGTGTCCTTATTTATTTGAAAGGTGTATCTGTCCTGCCATAACATTGAGCTGTGTGTTCCCAGGTCAGTCAAATCTCTTCCAGAAGTGGCTGTGTCTTTTTCTGCTGCTGTGATTATGCTCTTGTTATATTAGTTTTCAGTTTTGCACAAAGAGGTGCTGCAGGGACAGGCTGCAGACCTGCAGGTGACACTGGTGCCAGAGCAGCACAACCTTCCCAACAGGTCCCTACTGCTGCAGACTGTTATCTGTCTTCCCCTTCTTGTGCCTTAACATGTGAAGTGCAGTGGTACAATATGTTATAGTAAGTTACAATCATTTTTTTTTCTAAAGGAAAAAGCCTTGCTGTATTTTAATAGTCAAATAATGTTTTACCAGAGCTGGCTTCTTTTGCTCTGTAATTGTTTTGGTTGTCTTTTACTTCATTTCTTATTTATGAATTATTTCATAACAGGCCAATGAAGTCTTCAAGCAGGCTTTTAAACAAGTGTTGACAATGTTTTTTAGTCATTCTGAGCTAAAAGTGATACAAATCAGCAGGTAGAGACTGCAGTAGAGTGCCTTCAGTCCCTAAAGGACCTTTTGCTGCATTTGCTTCCCAGAGGGAGGCAAACAGAGAGAAAGGAAAAAAAAAAAAAAAGCAACAGTTCCATTTGTTCACCTTCCTAGGCTGTAAACACCAAAGCTGAGCTCTGAGCACTTGCCGCTGCCTTCCTCCCCTCAGAAGGGGAAAACTCATTGTTTTGCCCGTGATGACCAAGGTTAGAAGGATGTTTTTTCTCCTTGCCATGAGAAGCTGATGGTATGACGGGCCCAAGAGGTAGTCACAGCTTGCTTATGCTCCTCTAATGGGAGACTGAATGATATGGTCATGTTTCCCCAAGAATAATTTAGAAATAGCATTCAGCATCTCTAGCCTTTGACCTCTCTTAATCCCTTACTTTGTTCTTGGGCTTTTGAGTATTTTTGGGTCTCTGCCACTTCTTAACCATTTTTGTAGGTGAACTCCTTCACTGTATAGTTCAGTTCTTTGGTACCACCAGTACATTGTGCCATTCTCAGTCTGGATCCTAGGAGAAAGCATCTGAATGTCTGTACTGGGTCTGAGGTGGTGGTGATTTTCCACAGCAGCTCTTACAGTGCTGTGCCTTCAGTTGGTAGCTAAAAATGTGTATTGGTAGCACATCAATGTTGTGGCTACTGCTCGCACAGCATCAAGACTGTCCCTCCAACATTCCTTCCCCACCTTCACCAGTAGCTGTGGTGGGCAGGATCCTGGGAGGAACCATGGCCAGGACAGCTGACCCAGGCTGACCAAGGAGATGTTCCATATCATATGACATCAGCTCAGCAATTTAAACTCAGGGAGAGGAGCAGGAAGGGGGAGGCATTGGTGATTCACTTTTGCCTTCCAAAGCAACCGTTACGTGTACCAAAGCCCTGCTTGTCGGGAGGTGGCTGGACATCGCTGCTGCTGATGGGAAGTAGAGAGTAACAGCTTTATTTGCTTTGCTTCTCACTTACATGGCTTTACTATTTCCTTATTAAACTGCTCTCATCTCAGCCCATGAGACTCCTATCTTATTTTCTCCCCTTCCCGACTTGCTGAGGAGAGGGGTGATAGAGCAGTGTGGCAGACACCTGGCATCCAGACAGGGTCAAACCACCACAATGTGTTTTGGTTCTCTGGATGGAAAAAGGGACACTCTCACTCTCCTCTAGCTACTTGCCTTTTGAGAAAAGTGCAGCTTTTAACTGCGATGTTAACCTGGACGAAACATCACTGGAATAGGCATAGTGTCCCTCTGTCTCAGTGCCTCCACACTGTAATCAAATATCTTCCTGAAAAGATACTTGGGAATTGAGCGTATTTTTTACCTATTCTGGGATAACACAGTGATTTGCATTCCCTTGGAGGTGGGCAAAATTTAACCCCGCTCTCTTTTGAGGGGAAGAAGAAGATTTTACAATGACTGTAATACCACTGAACCAGAGGAGTGATTGTATCAGACCTCTTCGGCAGTGCAAAGGTTATCCAGACTTGTGTCTGAAATGTCGATATCAGAGAAAACAGTAAGTTTAAAGGAAATTACCAGGTTAGGACCCTTTGGCAACACAGCAGTGGCTCCCACCACAAGCCGCACAGACACATTGTGCAGGCAGCTGTCTACACACTAAGTTTTGCAGTTTTAGGGCAAGACACAGTATCCAAATGATCATTTTGCCTCCTCAAAGGAAAAGCGGCAAAGGCTTGCCATGTTCTACATCTGTATTTAGTCAGCGGATTAGTAGCTCCCATTTCTGTATATGGTGTGAGATCCCTAAGATCCCTCGTGAAATTTGAGTGTATTGTTGAAGAGCTTTCACAGCTGACCACAGCAACCGTCAGCCTGCAGTAAAAGCTCTGGAGGGGAAGACGGAAAATTGTGAAACGCAGATCCAATTCCTCAGCCGTCACAGAAGTCTTTCCTTCAAACTTACGTTATTAAAATGCAACATTTGCTAGTAATTGGAATTTGAAGAAGCACAAAATGAGATGGCTCTCAGATTGGGACTAATGCATGTTTGTTTTTTATGAGCATGAAAACCTCCATTGAAATTGTGCTGGGAACATAGAAACAAATATTATTTGTGTGCGGTCCCTGCGCCGCAATGAGACTTCATCACTGGTTTTAAAACTTCCCTTTTCTTAGGAGGCAAGTGTTCTTGAGTCTAAGCCACAGAAGGAACAACTGCTCTCTCAAATGTCTTAATAAAATACACTTCCCAAGGGAAAAAAAATCTCAGCTGAAAACCTACACGTTATGGTTATTTAAAGTATTTTGTTGAAGTCAGTTGCAGTATTCACTGATAATGGATATTAAACATGAAAAGTATTGTTCTATCTTGTTTAACTGACTCTCAGTTCTCACGTCTATTGGCAGAAGATAACAAATGTTGCTGGTTCTCCATGCTATGTGTGGATTATTTGTGTTAAAATAAACAAAGTTACGTAACAACAAGCCCACAGATCTACTTGGTTTGCAACATGTCATGGGCTGGTTACTCCAAGACAGAAAACTGTTAACATGCCCCTGGGCGGCTGGAATTTCAGTCACAGAACATTACATACAAGCTCCCATTTGCACCCTACTTCATTTTAAGGTTTATCTAGCTAATTTAGCTTTAAATTAGCGTTCAATGTTTTTGCAATATAGTTTGCAGTAAGCTATTTTTGTGGAAATGACTTTTTAGTAATCATTACACTGTGACTGTTACAGAGCTTACATTGGCTATCTTCAGTTTCACATAAAGCCCACGGCCAACTCTTCCTAAGTGCCTCACTTCAGTATTTTGCAGGCAGGAACATAGTTTGCTCCCTTGCATTGCCCACAATTCTGTCTATGGTTTTCTTTTGCAGTTCTTCCCCTATGGAGATGCTTCAAAGTTTGCCCAGCATGCCTTCCGAACCTTTGATAAAAACGGAGACGGGACCATCGACTTCAGAGAGTTCATTTGTGCTCTGTCCATCACCTCACGGGGCAGTTTTGAGCAAAAGCTAAACTGGGCTTTCAACATGTACGACTTGGATGGTGATGGTAAAATTACAAGAGTGGAAATGCTGGAAATTATAGAGGTGAGATCAATATGGCACTGAAAATTAACACGTTTGAACAACATTAATAATATCTGATTACTTGCTCACATTCCCTTCAGATTTTAAGCATGGAAGAGGCTGTTCTGTACCATTAAAAACATGTATTACATATATTCATCCTATACTAGCTCCAGCCTAAGTGGTACACGGACACCGATATAGATGTAGTCATTGAGGATCGCAGAGAAAACGTATGTGCATATAAAGCTTTTAAATAACCAGAGGTAATTTTTTCTTTCTCTGATGAAAGGATTAGCCATAAGAACAGCCCAGCAAAGGATTTACAAAGCCCATCTCAAAATCACTTGACGCCCGTGAAATTACTGTTTTGTAGCTCAAGTAGCTGAAACCTCACAGGAAATTAACTTTAGATGATTACAGAAATTTTCAGGGATAGCAACACACTATTTTAAGCGAGCTCCCACAGATGGGCTTTAAGATGGCCACAGCATGTGACAGAGGAATAAAGTTTATCACCCTCAGCATCTGCCAGCGACTCGCCACAGTAGTTAATACCAGATTTTGCTCACATCTACACATAGAGAGCTATTAAAAGGTGATAACTTCTAAAAGTGATTATACAGAATTTATGTGAAATATTTCAGTGGGGTGACTAAAAGCCAAATAAACAGCTGATCAAGAAAACAGGTTACAACAGTTTTTTCACTGTGAAAGCCAGAGAAATTCATTCCAGGCTGCAAAAAGCCACCACCAAAATCAAAGAAAATAAAATGTATTGATAGAATCACAGAATGATAGGGTTGGAAGGGACCTTTAGGGGTCATCTGTTCCTCCTTATTGTAAGTATATGGACACTGGATTCTAAGAAAGCCAAAATCTTTATGCAAACTAGCAATCATTTTATTGTTAGAATATCTTTCCAGAATTTGATCACATGAAAGAAAAGAACAGGTTAATTGGCATGTTGAATTTCTCATTTGGTTTCTTTCCAAAGGCCATCTACAAAATGGTGGGCACTGTGATCATGATGAAAATGAATGAGGATGGGCTGACGCCTGAGCAGCGGGTAGACAAGATCTTCAGTAAGATGGATAAGAACAAAGATGACCAGATCACACTGGATGAATTCAAAGAAGCTGCAAAGAGTGATCCTTCCATTGTATTACTCCTGCAGTGTGACATTCAGAAATGAGCTCGTGTACAACGTGTCATAGACTGCACAGAAGTTTAATGTTCCATTCAGTTTGCAGCTATTTCCACACACACAACAATTTGCTTGGACTACCTATAAATGGACTTGCTTCTTGTGTTTGAAACACTTGTGTGCATGAGAATGTCATTTGCTAAAGAATTTTAAAAGTATATATTACAAAAAATAAACTGCCACAACGTGACGTGTGCAATGTCATTTCATAACAACCCTCTTCCTCTGAAGCCTGTGCAGCAGTCCTGTGCTGCAGTGAATTATATTATTTATTGTTCATGTTTACTGATGCTAGCTCTGTGTCTCCTAGACTGAAGTAATGTTAGTGACACTGAATTCCCACGGTAATGTTAACTGTTTATTATAAATCATGTCACCATTCTGCTGTAAAGTAGTACTGGACAGACAGAGGGGAAGAGTTCCTCGGCTCTTAAGTCTGATCCACACATGTGCTTGTATCGTCAGTGGATATAAATGTACTTCATTTGCATGCCTTTTAGGTTTGCCTTAATTCTTACCTCATTCGCATCCCTTCAATCTGGAAAGAGCTATGGCAGAGGAATGCAGTATAAAAAAGAAAAATATCCTGCTAAAATGATCCCTTTAATTAAAACTCTATATAAATATATATATATATAATGTTTAAAATATTGTTTTATTGGAAGTTTAAAGGTTTTATTGGAAGTGTATTGATCTTTGCCTGAATTTTCAAAAAGCTTCCACAGAGGTTGCAATATATATGTCCCAAAATAAATTTATAACATTTGACCTTTTCCCCTAATTCTTATTTCATGTCTTCAGCATGGTAACAGAACAACAACAGCAACAATCTTTCATTATCTGTCACTGTAGTACTGGGAAATATGTACTTCATTATGAAAGCATGAAGAGACTTCTTTGCACTTGTTCACTCTCTAGGAGAATATTCTAAGAAACCTAAAGTTGTAGTCTTTGTATTTACCAACAGAGCAGCTGTTTATCCTCAAAGATGCTGAGATTTAGCAGCATACCTACGAGGCCTGTGCTTGCTTAGCTATTTAAGCCAGCTGGAAGCCAAATACACTTTATTTGCTTGGCCTAAACCCGGTTCTAATGTTTTTCCCTCCTTAAGGGCCTTTCACCTTACTGTATGACACTAAACTACCCCAGGTTTCTATTAAACAGAAATGTTGCTAAAAATCTTTACTGATAAATTAACCATGGAATATGATGATTGGGAAGGGCCAGTGAAGAGAAGCACCTTCCTCCTCAATTCTGTGTGCATTAGTCAAGTTTATATCTGTACTGTGGCAAGTACAAATTCTGCCAAGCCCTGGGAAAGTATTGAGAACTAGCAGGCTGCAGAAATTGCAGACGGAAATCTTTCCTACACCACGTTTCCCAGTTGCATTAAACAGTTGGTTGCTTGCAGGATTAAAAAAAAGAAGTCTGAACATCCTACAGTTGCATGTTTGATATTTCTTCTTGACCTTATGAAGAAACAAGACAGTACTTTTAAAAGTTAAAAATCAAACAATAAAACATGACACAAACGAAATCATTCTCTGTATTTTCAACTTTAAAAAGTGAAGCTTCTCTTAAAACTGAGGGGGAAAAAATGAAAAGCAGTTTTAAACCTTTTGCTAACAAACACGCTGGGGGGAAATACAGAATCAATTGTTGCCACAACCAGAGCCATCCTCTTATATTTACATTTCTTCACGTTCCAAACAAACAGCAAAAGGCAGAAATTTCAGGTACATTTTTTTAAAACCAGAATTTTACTGGGTCTGCAGAGGTGTTGGTCTTTGCAGATGTGGCAGTGGCACACTTTGGTCATTTGGTTGCAACTTAAAAATAAAACACGTGTTCTGAAAATGTGGCATACTTCTGAGAGCGAGATGCCTGTTGTTTCCACTTAGGCTTCAATTACTAGTTAAGTTGAGTATTGCTGGGAATTTCTATCTCCTTGGTTTACATATACTTTATTATACAAGCAGTATCTCATTCTGCATTTCCCTGCACCTCGAATTTATGTAGCTGGACAGGCTCCATTTACTTTAATACAGCATTAAGCAATATTTCCACCCGAAATGGCCACCACAGTCACAAAATGTAAAATCAGCACTGTAGTCCTCTCTCTAAGGTCACTGGTACAGTAAACTCTGCATTTAAAGTACCAAGAATAAGGCAGTTTTGAGACCTTAGTAGGATCACTGCAAAAATAAGTGCATCCAAGCAAGTGCTTCAGTAATGGTTTATTCAGAATTAATCCTATACTGTGAAAACAGTTGCTTGTAATAATTATACAGGCAGGCACACATTTTCATCACGTATAGTGGTGGATTAGAATAAATACAATATATCGACCTTTTCCAAAGACAAGAATTGTTGCCAACTGCTCAAATATTTCAAGTAAGACTATAGAAAACTTGAGAGAAAGGTGAAGTGTTAGCTCAGTAGGAATGCAGTAATCTCCCTCAAGTTCTTTTCTCCGCATAGCTCTTTATCAAAGCACTAATGAAGATAAATGCTTTTCTCTCTCCTGCCTCTCCACCCGTGCGCTTTCATGGAATCCTAGAATGGTAGGGGTTGGTGTCACTTTATTTTTTGGATGCTGAAGAAAATCAAGAGGAAATAATTCTACGGCATTCAATCATTTCATATTATAAAGGGGTCTGAAACTTTTGCGAGGTTCATCATAGAACTGAGTCAAACTGATCATGTGGTTCGTCATTATCAGGCTTCCACCACAAGCTGGGCCTGTGTTGCAGGCAAGTTTTGCCTTCGCATGGTGTGTCCTGTTTCCCCCTCAAGTATTTTCACATAGTCTTCAACAAATTGTAAATATCTGTAGCATATATTCCATCAAATTCCACAGAATTGTGAAATCGTTTCGGTATAGGGACCTCCAGAGGCCTCTTGTCCAAGCCCCTGCTTGAAGGACGTGCCACAGTCTATTAAAACTCCAAAAGCCTCTAAGGATGGAGATTCTGCAGTCTGTCAGGAGAGAATGTTCAGATGCCTCATATCCTCATCGTGAACAATTTCTCCTACTGGTTTATCCAGCCACAACCTCCTCACTTCGACTTACAACCGCCGTGTGTCTCTATTTGCCACACAGTACCACAAAAAAGCCTAACCCTGCTTTGTGAGTAACCTCCTCAAGGCTGCTATGACTCTGTTGGCCTATGAACCTGGGCTTCCAGGAGTAAACATCTGAAGCCTTTGAAAGATCTCTAGACATAATTCCTAAAGTTAGAAGGCACCAGAACTAGCTGACTTTCTCAGTGGGCTCCCTTCAGGTCTGCGCTAGCTGCAGTATTGTAAGGATTCTTCCAAGGTTAACACATGCTCACCTAAAAACTTTAACACGTGAAAGAACACAAAATACCGTGCAGTAGCTGAGAAGAAATTCGGCTACAAAGTCAAGTTAAAACTTACATAGGAATTAGGTTTTATTGAGGAACTGCTGTTCAGTAAATAAACATAGAAACTACAGAGCTGTTCATTGAGTGGTCTCAATGGCTTTTGTTTCCTCTGACTTCAAAAGGGAAAAAAGTATGTCTAATGGCTGAACTTGGAAAAGTGACTGGTTTTTAACAGCTCCCAACAATTTTAAGTTGGAGTAAAAAAGTGATAAATTTGGTACAGTTTGAGAAACCTGGTTCTTCCTTCTCCCTCTTCTCCCCAGGGAATGCTTGCGTTATTTACACAAAGTCCAAACCCCCTGCAGAAGCAGGTTCACCTAACAAGTTTATTGTATTTTAACTATTTTAGTGTAGTTCTGGGGGAGGGGAGGGAGAGGCACGGACATCAAACAAAACACAGACCTACAATGATGTAGAAAAGTTACTCCGTTATTTCCCAAAATTGTTATTCCACATCATTCCCTTCTATTGGAAGGACTTCTGCCACTTCAGATTGTTGCAAGGTAACAAATATCCACAGATTTTGCCTATACCTGCTAATTCAGACTGTGCAAGAAATGAGTTTATTGGAAGTAATAATCTAAGTTTGTAAGGCCATAACTTCCTAGGTTTGGTAAGCTCACATCCAAAGAAACCCAAACTCCTCCCTGTAAACAATTCAGGAAGAACCAAAAGTACTTTCTACCTGCCCAGAAAATACACTGCAAAAAAATTCCTCACTTCTGTAATTATTTAAGTATACACTGTAAGTACTGACAGCTTCTCGTGTTCAGCTGCTGTGGTTCCACTGGAAAAAAATGAAATGCAGGTCTTACTGCATATATTAATTAGCCCACATTTAACAATAAAGCAAGACTAGGAAGAAATCACGTTTTTAATTTAATGCTAATTTTGAGCGTGTAGAGATAATAAAAACATTACAACTATCAGTTCTAACTGTTTATTAAAATATTAATCCAGAGTTATATAAAACATATTTAATCTTTTCCAGAAGGACCACTTGTAGTAAAAAATATCACGTGAACATTCATGACTTTCTCATCATCAAAACTGTGCTTATTCTTGGTCTCTACTTATACAGTAACTTTAAAAAAAAACAAAGAACAACAAACTAAAACCAAACAACATCAAAAAAACCAAACCAAAAAAAAAAGAGAAAGAACCCACGCAGAAGTGGAACCTCTTGTTTTTCTGAAAGTCACTAACATCTTATTTTACAGCATCAGGAAGTAATAACTTTACATAATCATGACACATTTATCCTCAATAGTATGCCGTATTCATACACAGAGGTACTTATTCATCTTCCTCATTGTCTGTCTGTCTTTGAAAATTCAATGTTCTTTGGCCTCTTTCAGGGTCTTGCATTCGGAGGATTCGAATATAGGAACTCGTAGGCAGAGAACTAAAAATAAAGGATGCATCATGGAAATCAGTGTTTCTTCTCCACAAATTTTAGTGTTTCCATTTGATTCTTTGCACTACACATTTTACTTTACATAACTCCATCTTTTTTGATAGTTTTAAGAAACAGTAACCTGGGGTGAAGTTCTGGCTTCACTGAGCTGATACTGGAGCCAGACTTCAGTAAAAGCCTGAGGTAAAGACAATAACTGAGTCAATCAGGTGATTTCTAACAGTTCTATGAATTATAGAACAGGTACTTTTAAGAGAAACTGCAAATGAAATCATGATTGAATACGGTTCATATTTGTCTTCCAGATGTTGAAGTGGCACATGCTTTACCCATCTAGAATCATTTCACACTGAGAATTACAAATGTTTTTTCTGAAGGTGCCTCCATACTTTTGCTAAATTAAATGTTTGCTGGTCATGAAGCAGGTAACAAAATACAACAAAACCGAGCTGCACTGGAATGATTCAACTTTTATATAGTAACCATACAGAAAATTCCTACTTGTTTACTGAATACAGTTTCAGAAATTCTCTTCAAAGCATTTCCACTTAAATAACAACAGGATAATATTATTCTACTTTTTATAGGGAATACAAATAAAAGTAGATCTGCTTTATTTTGATGACTGCTTCATTATCCTCTGCAGGCTTCACTGACTACATTTGTCTAATGAACAGAGACTATATTTGTGTAATAGAGAGAAGAGTTGGCTGCGTAAGGCTAGAGAGTGATTGTCCCTTTAAGCTGTGCATGGCTTTACCAGTGACTTATATGGAAGTATTTGGCGCTATTGGATCAAGAAAACAAGGGGTAAGTTACTAGTTTGCAGATTAGTGATACATTAATAAAAAAATGCAGAGTCTTCTGTTAATTTTGGGAGGGTAGAAGGAGATACAGGGCTAAAAGCTTTTGAGAGCCTGCTTTACACCATGAAATGTTTCAAAAAGCTGCTCTACTTAACTGATTCAAGTCCCACTGAACTACCACATTAAGAGGCATTACATAAGGAAGAATGAAAAACCTGCTATTAAATTCCCAGAACCACCAGCAATGAACTGCTGAATTGTTGATGTTCTACTGCTACAAACAACATTTCTTTCTTCTCATATTTACTTTGTTCAGGTTAAACTCCTTACAGCAGAATTTCCTTTTAAGTCTTGTACCAGAAAATGTATCACAACATTATTACCTCATGCTTTGTGGGGTGAGCAAAATGAACTGTCGATGATGCTGAGAGTCAGCCACCTTAAGAATCATATCCATTGCAATTCTTCTGTTAACCATATCCTAAAGACAAAAGATTTATGAGGCAATAATACTTCACTGGCACTTCACTGGCCTATTAGTGCACAAAATTAGGACAAATGCCTAAGAATAAATTAATTAGAAAATAACAACAAAAAAAATCTACTGAAATTAATTCATAAGCACTAAAGCTTAGCTAAAGGAAAGTGTAATAAAAACTAAGCTGTAGAAACAGGGTTAAATTCTGGAAGCAACAAACTATTGCCTGTGAAATTCTTAGTCTCTTTTTAGTGTACGTGCACACAGAAAGCTTCGTTCAGAACAATCACACACTCCCACTCACATTGTTTTTCTATCAGTTTTGATATACACGTAGTACTTTTTACTTGACTGGTGTGCTGAGATGAACTGTATTTTAGCAGAATAATATTTCTCACAAAATCCTGCCTCAAAATTGCCTGAAAGGATTTAAGGGCTGCATAAAGTCTAAGATATAATGGAGCCTGGTTTTAGTACGATTATTATTGTTATTTTATCTTCAACACAACCTTATCCATTAGGCTTACTGAATAATATGCATAATGGGAAGCTATTATTAGAAGGAATTAAACAAAGCTCTGCTTCTACACATTGTTACACATGTAATTAGGTATCTTCCAAATATGCTGATGAGAGTCCTCTTGTGGTGGGTCTGAAGGATTACACCAAAAGTAACTACACAACGTAAGGACACCGAGGGTGCACTTACTGGCACGGCAGTGGAAAGACAAATTGTGTGGAACTATTTATGGAATGGATGACATGGACGTTTTCTGCAGGGGCTATGGACAGACAGACAAACTTCTGCACAACTAACTTGTAGAAGAGGACCTAGGCTTCAGAAGCATGACGAAAGATGATTGCTTGACCACCTTAAATGCATCCTTTCAGAAATTTTTATATACAAACTTTCTTATCCTTTTTTACCCCTCTAGGGCTGCGTTTCCCAGTAAATTAAGCATTGATGAGGCAGGGACACTGAAGGTAAAATTAAATAAACCAGTGTCGAATCTTTTCTCACAGAACTAATTGTTTCCTCAAACCATACCACACTGAGTAGTAATACAGAGGAAACAGAAACATATTAAAAATCAGTTCATCACCTATCCAGGGCAGCCGTACACAAGGATGAGGTTTATCAGCTTTAGCTGATATTAGTATTTCCTGTCCGTTATTCTGTATTCCAGCATCTTTGGAAGATGCTACTAAGTGAAGCACAAAAAGTTTCTGAGAAGCAACAGTAAACTCCATTGCTACATTTACACCAGAAATATCACATTGATCTCAAAAGTGGTAGAGCACACACTAAGCCAAGAACTCTCACAGCAATATGCAGAGGCAACCTACGATATACACAATTGACACCGTCAGCAGCACTAATCCAATCGGGAGGGTTATGTTTGGGTTTTTTTTTTTTTGTGTTGAACGAAGGTTTAAGCGTGTAAAGTAACAGAGATGCTCATAGTTCTGGGTAACAATTTTGAAACAGCATAAGCTTCAAAAGGCACTAAGCAAAGTGGACAAGGTCCTGTCCCAAGGTTTCACTTTAGAGTCTGGGGTGATTTAAGGTTGGGTTTTTTTAATGTATTATTTACAATTAAATGCAATGGTTTAAAATCTATCTAACCATATTCATAAAGCAACTATTTCACAGATTTAAACTACATTTGCCATTCTGATTTGTGTAAGTTTAAACCATACCATGTAGACATCAAATTCATCCAAGCATCTGAAAGGAGATTCAGTAATGGACCACAGAGAAAGAATGAAACAAACTGTTGAGAAGGAACGTTCACCTCCTGATAAAGATCTCACATCACTGAGGGTAGCTTTGTCTTCTTCTTGAGGCTGAACCTTGAAATAAAATTATTGGAGCAACTTTTAAACCTGAGATGGAGACTTACTAACAGAGTCATAATTTTAATGGCAAACCTATTAAGCATGAACAGATAGAGGTCACTTGAGAACAATTTTATGCCCTTCACTGCCACTGCCGTAATTCTGGAATGGGATGGCTCCTAACCATTTAGTATCAAATTTCAAAGATCACTGCAACTTTACATTGAACAGACTGAATGACCTTGCAGTTGATTTCTTATTCAGTTCTCTGTTTCTAATCACTACTAAACAAGGTTTAATAAATATCAACCAGTGTAGTTTTATTACAGTAAAATCCGATGGTTACCAGCTACACAGCAAAAGCAGGTAACTGATTTACAGCAGGTGCTTAAAGAGTGGAACAGCTTCTTTACTGGAACACGTGAACCATTGTGAACCCTTCTTTGGTTCCAGTGATTATGATGACACCTTGTGGAACTTCCCTTTAAGATAAAACTTTTGAGCACTTTCTTGTCCTGTTAATTACATTACCTTTAACAAGTTAAGCAAGAAAAATAGACTTATTTTGGAGTGGGGTCTGTTGGTGTTTATCTGAGAGGGGGTTTCTTTTTCCAATTTACCTTCTTGGAACTAAATATAGGTCTCTTGCATGAGAAATCTGAAACACCAGTTATCAAAAAAAAAAGTATTCTGATAGATAGGTAATGACTTGGTATTTTAAGGAATAAATTTTGAGTTCTTCAGATACAGATGTTTCACCTTTTTCATCAGGACTTTGTCGACATGTATTTCTGTTGTCACTACACATTCTTCCCTCAATTCCCGAAATTGAAGCCTCCCACAGAAACAAAAATAAATATCCTCGTGACTACAAATGTTTGGGAGGTATGTTAAAAGGTACACAGAAAAACATAATATTGAAACTTTCAGGCATTAAAAAATTTCTAAATAACAACTAGAGCCAGTACACAATCACGTAAAGGCAAACTTCTCATCAATGAAACAGGAATGAGTAGAATGACTTGCTAGTGAATTCTTATCCTCAGCAGTACACAACAGTCCATGTCAATCTAGCACCTTGTCCATATGAAATGGTGATATGGTTTTTGTTCTTGCTTGTTTTCTACCACATCCCACAATTTAGCGTATCCCATTTTGGAGATGGGAAAATAATTTATTCTATGCTTTGCAATGTATGTTCTAGCAGCTGATGTTAGAATAATAATTCACCAGGTATTGTGATAACTGAAGTAATATAAAATAACTTACTGTTATTGAAAGTGTCTCATTCTTGTGATCAAAAAGTATTTTCCCAGAGCACGCTCGAATACGTAATAAATGGTCAAAGTACAGTTTGCATCGTAAAGAAAGGAGTCTTAAACCCATGAAATCAAAGAAACAAACATTAGATCAGTAAGTTTTAAAACATATTAAAAACTGACAATGGATTTTTACCAACAGTTCAACACAATAAATCTTAACTATTAAGTCCTGCTCCATTAATAACATTTTCCCACATCATTGATTGAATTACATTCAGGATGGGTCATACTGTAGAGCGTCACTGGCAGGAAGTAACAAGGTAAGAAATCCAAAAGTACAGGCTTTGTACTTTCTAGAAGTCTGTTTCAATAGCCTTGAAGCTTTTTACACCTTTCTTCCACAGCTGGACCAACAGAAAAAAACCAAATTCCACTTCTTTCTTAGCCAGTATTAAGACTACACATTAAGGATGGTAAAGAATTTACACAGACTCTGCTAGACTCCAGGAATTCAGCATTGAATATTAATTCCCCTCCCTTTCCCCCACCCAGATCTAGCACATAATTATCCAATAGACAATTACAGCTCCTTAAAGAATGAACCACGGTTCATTCACATCTTAAGAGTGGGATTTATACTCAAACTGGGGCACTAGGAACAAGATTCAGTTTGGCATATGTGGACACATAAACATCAGATTCTGTAGGCAAATCTTACTTGTATTTCTAGACTTATACTGGCAAGGGCTGGGATTCTCCCAATCCCAACCTATTTGTCAGGTTCATACTGGCACACTCTCCAAATCTCAGCTCAAAAAGTACAAAAAGCAGAGCCAACACAAATATCCCCCCATTTCTGCTGAATAGAATGATAAAGGGCTGTCCTGGCAAACATACCATCAGTCCTTTTGAAGGGAGGCCATCACAAAATCTTCATAGATAGGTACAGGATACACTAAGGACTGAACCAAGAAAGAAGGGAGGCACTCCCGGTATGGCCACTCCATGACAGAAGCAGTTGTCAAAGTGCAGAATTGGAATAAAGATCTTGAGGGGTTTTTTTTCTGCACAGGGCAGAGAAAAAGTGTTTAGCCCACAATGAAATTATGTGAGCACAGCATCCCTAATTATACTCCAAGAAAACAAGCCACAGTCCAGAGGATGCCAGTATGTTGCTGATATTTTACTGACCAAAGTCAGCACTGAAACAGAACTGTCTTGGATTAAGTCAGGATAGTGAAAGCCTTTGGTGTGAAGCAAAATACAGCCTCCACAAATTATATTGTCCAGGCTGGCATGACAGTTTGGAATCTGGAAGCAAGATTAGGTTAGCAAGATTGCTGTGAATAATTACTTAAATATGCCTATTCTCACAGGTTGGCTCTATCATTTTCATCCTGGAATGTGGGCACACTTACATTTACATGTTAGTTTATCTGAAATCTTAAACTACAGTAAAATTAACTCACCTTAAGAACTGTGAATATGTTTTGAATCTCTGTGTCATTATTTCTTCCAGCAGTTTAATAAATTTCTTTAGATTCTTCACTTTACTGTTTGCATCCTCATATCTTTCCTTTGCATCATGAAACTGCCTGTTTCAATTAACAGGAAGTCTCAAATCAATGTTCAGTACATGAAAACTGAGATTGTTTTAAATGCTAATAATCCAAACATTCAAATAAAAACTTTCATGTGAATGTCTATGTTAAACCTAAAAGCACCTTGACGAGTAAGACACTGGTCACAAATGAAATGTGGTCAAAAATTTTACTTCTACTTTTAATTCTTTTGAAAGGATCCTTATACAAAGGAAAATGAATGACTGGACTCCCTACACTCAAGAATATCCAAGGTAAGTGATACCTTGAAATACGATGCAGTCAAAATCTCAAGTAATTGCCTAACGTCTGTATTATTTACTCAAACTAAAAGTACACTTAATGCTCATTGCATCACAAAACAACGGTGAGATCTGTTTGCACGACGTAGTCATAATTGGGACACTTGCAAACAATAAGTGGGTATCCAATTGTTGGTAATTTATATATATAATACAGACACTGACTAAAATCATTACAGGGTAATGCAACACTCTTGAACCTGTTCAGTACTGGCTGAGTGAGCACGGTAACTAAAAAAACACATACTAAAAACACATACAAATGCACTGTGAGTCAGTAAGAAAACTCTTCTTATCTCTATCTTTTCCAGCTTACCTGAACTATTTTGGACATTAAAGATGACTTACTGTATTATTTCTTCTCTGTTTCCATGGCGATCATTTTCTGCATTTATACTCTCTCTCAAACGATTCATTTCTGCATCAAGACTCTTAACAGTTCTGCTGACCTCGATGCGCTCCGGGTAGATTTGTCTGGCTTTGGCTGTTTTCTCCTGAGGTAACATTTGAAACAATTAAATTATTCCATTTTAAAAAAAAATGTGTTTAGTCTTCACAACAAATATTCTGTGCTCCAGTAAAAGAAGGCCTCCAAACAAGAGTATTGATTTTTGTGTACTTATCACAGAAAACCTAATCATTAAAAATTTGACTACACATTTATAGGTAGGCACTTATTTCAGTGCTAAGAACTCTTCTTTAATGTGTTCCCAGTTATTCAACTAAGACAGATAAATTATGAACCCAATTCATCATATGTAAATAGGACAGTCTTCCAAAAGTCTGCAGATGAGATTTTAGAGTTAGTTAATAAAGCTTGATTAGATAAGTCCTCAAAAGATTAGGTATGAGGTCTGTACAAGGAAAACCCTAATATTGAAGAAACCAAAACAGTATTATTCAATTGAACTTAAACCACAAATTTTAAGATTAAGTCATTTTAATCTTCATATTGTGAAATTTAGAATAGTTGGATAACCCCTAACTTTGCTGCCAAGACAGAAATCATGTTCAACCAAAGAGGCCTTGATTCATTTATACAAAACTACTTTTACTTGCTTTAGATAGTCAACTGAAGACATAACTGAGAGAATACTCAATATGGCTGACTATTATTATGGTCTGTATTCTGTACAAGTAGAACGACTTATTTTCATATATTAGAAGGACTATGACCATCTGACTTAAAGAAAAAAAACCTCACACCTACCTCTAATTCTTTTTGTTTGGTAGCCAGTAGTTCTTTAAGTCTTTTTATGCAAGCCAAGTGTTCTCTTTTTTTGTCTTCATAGTGCTGCAAACAGCGTTTCCTCTTTTCCACTTCTGAGTCAGCTTGGTTTAATTCATCCTGTTTGGAATAAATCAAGATTTAATTGTTTGGGGTAAATTTCTAAGCATCTCTCTGATGTTTACTGACTTATCATAGGTAACTATGTTGTCTTTAACACTAATGTATTTTGCTTTCAGTAAGACTAGCCCTTTAAAGTTCAGGAAAGCTTTAACACCAACTTATCAGAAAGTCTATGCTGAATTCTGGCAAGCACACAATATGTGCTTGTAATGCTTTTAGGAATCATATCTTGAGGCAATGTTTAAATTTTTGGAAAAAAAGACATCCTTTCTACTAAACATCCAAAAACTACATTTATTTATTCTAGCCAGAACTCTTGATGCCCGTGTGACAGCAGCCAGAACAGCATTTCTGTGTGAAAATTCAGTCTTCTGTTATAACATGATGTAGACTATAACAATTATACTATGTAAGGGTTGATACAACTCAAGTGATATCATATCTTTCTGGAGAAGCAAATAAGCATAAAGAGTGACATAAATTAGACGACAATTTTCTTCCTTATCCCTGTCAACTAGATGGTTTGTCTAAAAAAAAAAAAAACAAAAAAACCAACAAAAACAATCACCAAATGAAAAAAACCCACATACAACAGAAAAATAGCCCCAAATCACAAAACTAAAATAAAAATCATGAAAACAAACTATCACCGATAATAACGGAGGCTCTTACTTTTTCTAATCTGCCTTAAAGCCACAACTTGCTATATGTCAACAGTCCATCAAATAACTGTAGAACACAGTTACATCTAATCTAAAATCCTTTCAGGTCTTTATAAGTTGCCCTGTATACTGATTAGTACTCCTAGTACTCTCTTTCCTTTTACAGTTCTTTTTAAATAGAACAGTCTGGAGAAGGCTGAGGGAAGACCCTACTACCTGAAAGGTGGCCATAGGGAGGTGAGTCTTGGTCTCTTCTCCCAAGTAACCAGTGACAGGACCAGAGGAAATGGACTCAAATTGTGCCAGAGGAAGTTTAGGTTAGAGATTAAGAAGAACTGTTTCAATGAGAGGGCTGTTAAATACCAGAATAGGCTTCCCAGGGAGGTGGTGGAGTCTCACAAAAAAAAGTCACGTAGCTGAAACGCTCAGGGACATGGTTTAGTGATGGTCATGGCAGTGTGAGGTTAGTGGTTGGACCTGATGGTCTTAAACATCTTTTCCAACCAAAACCATTCTTTGATTCCATGCTTCTATCTTTAGAAATTCTATGTTAGACACAATATAAATCACATATTTATCAGTTGTTTTCCTTACCTGTTCCCTTCCTCTTTCTGTTTGCTGCTGCTTTTTTAATATGTGATGACACAGAGCAATTTAAGTGAGGCATATAAGAGATTCTTACAGTGATCTTTCTTCTTCCTCTTTCCATCCTTCTACAACTTTACAATATTGTCAACCAGCCAGACTCGGTCATTTCTGTTTTCTATTTTCAAACTGCTAATTCTTATTAGCAACATGAGATTGCCTTACATTTACCAATATCAAATTCCAGTATCAGTATCAAACTCTATCACCACTGTTATTTATCTTAGTCTTGCTACTTCTCTGTGATTTGCAGGTGTCTCACGTAGTCTTGAATCATAGGATCACTGAATCATAGAATGGTAGGGTTGGAAGGGATCTTTAGAGATCACGTAGTCTGAACTTCCCTGCAGAAGCAGGTCCACCTAGATCAGGTCACATAGGAACATGTCCAGGCAGGTCTTGAAGAACGTCCTGACACTCATCCTTTAGATATTTGTAAATGTTAACAGGATTCCCCCTCAGTCTCCTCTTCTCTAGACTTAACAGCCCCAGCTCCCGCAGCCTTTCCTCATATGAAAGATGTTCCAGCCAATAATTGTGTCAATAATTGTTCCAGTCAATAATTGTAACTACGCACTGGTTTCTTCCGTGATTACACAACTTTACAACAACTATTTAATAGAGAACTTCAAATGCTATTGTGAAAACTGAAGAGTTATCAACACTCTTAGCCAGGCCTCACCAGAAAAACAAATAAGACACAACAACAAACGTGATGCATGAAAAAAGGAAAGTATTTTTTCTGCCTCTTCAGTCCATGACTAAAAATACCTGGGAAAAAAAAATGTCTTCAAACATAAACACTATAGAAACCATACTTTAACAATCAACATTGCCTTAAAAATATTGCCAAGCTTACTTTTTTACATGCTTTTTACACTAGATTTCTATTTTCAGAGGTAGACCTTAAATGTATGAGGAAGGGCATACTCTTTTCTCCTGCCTCCTTTTAATCTCATTCTCCTTGTCATACAAGTGAAACAAAAATTAAATTACAATATTAATTTATTCCTACCTTAATTGGACCAGCAATTTCTTCTACTTGATTAATTTTTTCTTTCATTTCCTCAAATTTTTTTTCAGCTACCTGGAGAAGATTCTTCAGTTCTTCCATTTTTATGCTTTGTTGCTGCATGTCTTTTTTTACAGATTCCATCTTACCCTTATTTTCTTTAGCTTCATCTTCCTGACAAAATATATTAAAATGAAGAAAAATAAAAGGAGACATATATTTGCAAATAACTGTACAAGGGGCTTTTTTTGTTATGGCTGTTCAGGTACAAGATTACATGCAAGGCTCTATGACTCTAGTAAGAATATAAGCAGCTCAATGTAGTTGTCACTAAAACCCCAAAAAAGAGACTCACAGATCTTGTAGGAGACCATTAAATCAAAGTGCAAAACAAAAAGTGAAATTTCCTCATAATCTGACTGAAGATTAAGGAGACTTTATTTGGGAGTTGTAAATGTTAATGTTAATGTGATGAGAAGGCTAACAGAGCTAATGTTTTTTTTGTGGGGGGGTTGGGTTTTGAGGGTTTTTGTTTGGTTGGTTTTTTTGTGGAGATTTTTTTTGTTTGTTTGTTTGTTTTTTTTTTACACAAAAGAACAGGTTAACTTCCCTCTAGATCTGTGACAGAGTATATACATCTAGTATACAAAGGAATATAGGAAGAAATAATGGATCATCCATAGACATTCTCTAAAGTGTTACTTTCTTGACTATTTATCCACCTTGTACACTAGCTGAAAATCTACAGCTTATTTCAAAACACTGCCAACATTAAAAGACATTATTTCATGTCGTTATCAGACATCATTTGATAGTCTGTTCTTNTTTTATTTATATATAGTATATATATAAATATATATATATAAATATATAATAATATATAAATACATATATATAGTGTGTGTATATATATTTATATATAGTATATATCTTCAGCAATTTGAGTCCATGCACCAGGTTTTTTACTGGTTCGTATTTGTAATTTACTGACTATAACTTTATATTTTATGTATTATCTTACACTGTCTAACATCACTGGCCGTTGGAAATACATATCCGACATATCTGAAGTAGTGGAAAACAAAGAAAGAAGACTAATGGTTGTAAAATGGCTTATAAAGAAGTTAAAATTAAGAAACATTAAAGGTGAAATATTCAGCGTATAAAAACGGNATGTTAATGTGATGAGAAGGCTAACAGAGCTAATGTTTTTTTTGTGGGGGGGTTGGGTTTTGAGGGTTTTTGTTTGGTTGGTTTTTTTGTGGAGATTTTTTTTGTTTGTTTGTTTGTTTTTTTTTTACACAAAAGAACAGGTTAACTTCCCTCTAGATCTGTGACAGAGTATATACATCTAGTATACAAAGGAATATAGGAAGAAATAATGGATCATCCATAGACATTCTCTAAAGTGTTACTTTCTTGACTATTTATCCACCTTGTACACTAGCTGAAAATCTACAGCTTATTTCAAAACACTGCCAACATTAAAAGACATTATTTCATGTCGTTATCAGACATCATTTGATAGTCTGTTCTTACTAATACACGGATGTCCACTGAGTGGTGTTCTTCCATATTTTCAAGGTCTGCTATTTCTGCATTTGTCGTTCTTGTCTTTAACTGTAAAGAGAAAGAAAATAAATATTCTTAAGCTTATCTAAAGATACACATTTCAGTTCATTTAAGTCAACACAGAAAATAAGATGCTTTGTCTTTTAGTTTCATTAATGTCTACAAAAGACAGAACTATTACCACTCACCTATGGAATCTCTTTTTCTAAGTTAAAACCTGTTCTGAAAGTCATATACACTTTCAGTCATTGTTATTCTATTTCCATTCAACATGACAACTGAATNTGAAGTAGTGGAAAACAAAGAAAGAAGACTAATGGTTGTAAAATGGCTTATAAAGAAGTTAAAATTAAGAAACATTAAAGGTGAAATATTCAGCGTATAAAAACGGTTCAAATATATAAATAAAGAGCACAAAGAGAAACAAGATTCTGTGAATGAAGAGGCAAGGCTCAATAGAAACAGAAGAGAAAAGCAGCGAAAAGAAATTTGCATCAAATATTGCAAATGCCTATCTGTGTCCAAAAAAGCAGAAGTTTGTGAGAATTAACAAAAGAGGGGGAAAAAGAAGTATAAAGATACCATACAGAAACAACCTAGCATACGCTAGGATTGATGTGGCCTCTATCGTTCTGTCCTAAATGAGGAAAGCATACTACAAAAGTAAATAACATGAAAGCACACAACAGAAGTAAGGATAAACATTAAAATCTATCCTCCATTCCAAACACATTATATAAGTCAAAATTAAATAGGGAAAGACTGAGTAGTTTCTGAACACTTAATGCTGTGCCTATTTTTACCTGTAGTTCTTTTTGGTGTCGTCGATGACTTTGAAGATGATCTTCATTCCGCCTAATTTCATTTTCAATGGAACGTAAACGTTGCTGAGATGCTTTCAATTGTGCTTTGTTGTTTTCAACTTCTTTCTCCAAATGTCTTTAAAAACAAAGTGATATTGAGATAATAGATACTACAGGTAATATTTATTACACACACAGCAGAAATACACAAATCAAAATTAAATGCATGACAAGACAAAGGGTAAAAATGCATCCTAAGAAAAAAAGATCCTAAATTTGTTACACCTTGGATGCTTTTAATGGTCAATAAAGTAACCCTACAGTTCCACAGCAGAGCTCACTGGTAATAATCAGCAGATAGCTACTTGATGGTCCTAGTTCAATGCCCAGTGGATAAAGAGTTCATGGATTTGAACCATCTGTAACGTCTCTTCACAATTTTTGCAACTAGGCCGAACGTCTGAACTAAACAGTGGCGCTACTTCCACAAAACTACTACTGCATTTAGAGAGAAAGTAAATACTTTGACTAGGACAAAACAGTTCCAGTTAATGTATTTTTTCTAACAGATATTTCTAACCATGTTTTATATGGTCTAATACTTTTCCTTCTACGAAGGAGGTCACGTCCAGAGATTTCCATAATGAATTCTTTCAGTTTGTAGTAAAACTGAACTGTTTTTTAATACTATTTATAGATGGCTAAACTTTGATAATGTCTTTCACCCCTACAAAAGAAAGGGGAAGCTTTAATAATATTACAATAAAGACAGTAATTTTTCTAGAAGTGTTTAATGCAATTTTTATTTTGGACTGAGCTAGTCTGATCCCAGAATCAATGTTTAATAAACTGCATATACTATTCCAGATGAATGCGTCATTGCTCTAGGCTAAATTCTGACTGGGGTAGAGGGAAGGCAGGAAGACATTTTGCCTTTTAACTGGCCTACATCATTCCCCATAGCAGTATCAATAATAAAATTATTGTAACAATTTGAAAGTTAGGATAATCTTTGAGTAAAGTTCATTGTATACTGACATGAATAAACTGCAGTCAACTGATCTATTTTTAAACTTTCAAATTTACAGAAGATTTTTAACATCCAATTCAGTCTGCACTGTCAGCTATTTATAGCAAAACAAAAAAACATCACTTAATATGTCTACGATACCATCTGAGACTCAAAAGTATTCTTTTGTCACCAGTTTGCTTTGTGACAGTTCAAGTCTGTAAACTTGAAAAATACATTTGGGGTTTAAAATTTACATTATAATAAAAGTAATGAGAAAAGAAACAAATCCTGAACAATAAAGAGGGTGGGAGGTCCAAATTTGTCACAGATACCTACCATGCATGAAGTCAAAAGGCTGAGTAAACATAGATCCAAAGTTTGAAACCAGTAGAACTACCTGTGCCAACATCATTTTGGTTTGAATAATCAGGCTTCCTTTGCTGTAAACTATGATACCACTGCTCAGGTATTAGATTTTTAAAGAGCTTTGACTCCATATACTTTTTCAGCTTGTGTAAGATAGATTTCTTGGAGTATTCAGCCCAGCAAATCTCTGCTTGCTGGGTGAGATTTATATGCCACAAGATGAAAAACAGCTACGTATGATTCAGGTTTATACTTTTCACAGAACGGCATTGAAATAAAGAAGTTTTGTATTTGCATGCAAATAGACAAATACACAATTCCACTATTGATGTCAACAAGTGCACTTTTTACAAATACATGACAAGGTACTAACCTTATTTCTGCTTCCACATCTTGGCTTAGGAATCTGGGTCTGAAGTAATCAGAAGAGTAATACCGTCTTTCAAATACCTGATCACCTTCAGCAGTGAAAGCTTCTTTACAGTTTTTTGGGGGTCGATTAGACTGCATTACTTCACGAGCTTTAGAGCTACTCTGAAAAAAACAACAGCTTTATCTTACCAATAGAAAAGTAACCATAGTTAAAGATATCCATTTAAAACTTGTCTAGAATTTTTCACACAGAAATCATTTCAATTCCTAATGAAAAATAAGAAACACAGTAATGAAAGGATGTGCGAAAAAGACCCTAATGTCAAGAATCTGCTTTTCATAGTTGAATATAAGACATTTATGTTTTCAAAAATCACCCACTTAATTTAGCTGCTTATTTCTTTTATTCTATGACAAAATTATCTACGCTGTAAGTTCGGTAGTCTAACCAGCCCCTCGTAATTTGCCATCACTAAAAAAATCACTAATGAAAAGGTCACTATGCACAGGTATATTTAATTATCAAAAGTGGAATACGCATACAGGAAACAATCTTCCAAAGGAAACTGTGAAGAACATCAAACAATATTCAGTTAAAGTTTGGTGAAACATGCTGGTACAAAACCAAACGCTGCCAGCATCAGACTAGGTGGTCATGAGTGGCTTTGTCTGATGCAACCATACTGTCCATTCAGGAGTGTCACAATACTCATTCAACATCTTTCAGATTCAGTTGAAATTGTTCAGGTAAGACTCAAAGATGATGAAAATTAGTGGTTAGGCAAGGCAGAGGGGAAGAACAAAACTAGCATTCCTGCCACGAGAAAGGCCTAGAAAGTTCAGCTGTTATGTATCTTATTCACTAAGAGCCACACTTGATGAACAGTCAGTCAGCTCTGCCCTTGACAGAGCATAAATTGCCTCTTTTCCAGTAGCAATGTCACAAGATAAACAAGTAAACATCATTAGTTCTGCTGCTTACAGAATATCCTCTTTCTTTAAATGAACATATATGCACCTTATTTTAATAATTGAACTTTTAACATGTAATGTTATCTGCAGGAGCTGGTGTCTTCAGTAGTAAAAGAAAAATTGTAACTCAGTTTAAGATCACATAATGGCAGAAAACACATTCATGAACATGTTTTTATGGTGATCAAAAATAGACTGTTATCAAAATAGTATGCAATCTTAATTCAATGCCAGTTGATAGTCACTTCATTCAAATCCTACTTGGTATTGCTATTTTATTTCATCTTACCACAACTCTAGTTTACCACACTATCCCCAGCCACATTTCTTTGCACTGTCTCCTCTCAAATGCTTTAACACTACAGAGTCCAAAGGGCTCTGCCTGTTTTGGTAGGTGAAAAATAATCAGGCTGTCAACGTCAGTAGGCAGCCGATAATTTCGTGTAATTCATGGTTGAATATCCAAAAGGGAACTTTTGAACTTTCAAACACAGCCTGTTAGAGGTGCAACAGGTACTTAGCTACCAGTTCCCAGGTACAATTGGGAGAGGCTGGATGCAAATTTTGTTAACACCTAAATTACACAAAGAACTGACATATTGCACCGATGAACAGAGTCATGAGACAGAGATAGCAGCTAGGAGGCTGATTACACACATATGGTCTAGACAACTTAAGAGTCCCAGAAAGTGGTGCTGAACAACCCAGAAACAAAGAGGGAAGATCCTCGAAACACACAGGGAGAGACCTGTAGAGATAAGTAACAGAGAATGCCCAGGGACCTTGGCCAGTAAGAGCCCAAACAGGTACTCATGAGCAGCTGCACAGCAGGAACTGCTAAGATTTTCTGTCTGATCTTCTGTGACCAGCAGTGATCTCCCTGCTGGTGACAGAAGTTGAAGCCTTTGAAGGTTAAGGCAGGCAGAGTAGGTAAGAAAACAAGTGTGTAGATATACAAGTAAAAGCTTCAACCTTGCTGATTCTTAAATAAATCCCAGTGTCTAAATCCACCAGGGGATGTCAGTTTACTCTGGCTCACGCACTATAGAAAACAGTGTTTGAAGTGGGATACTGACAGTTCATTGACTGTCAAGAGGGCCTCACTGAGAGCCCTCCAGTGGTTACATATAGTGTGTGTGCTGTGTTGTAACAATAGTATCTGACACTAAGCCGTCACAGTCCTCATCTCTCCTCAGAGGAAACAAAACAAATCTTTCTCCATCTCGTGTTTCCATTACAAACACTGTCAGTGAAGGTATTGTATATGCTCCGTACAAAGCAAAAACACTTTTCTTTAAGGACCAATAAGGAGCGCAGAGCCTTACTTTAATCAGCAGGATGGTTTCTATACTCCTCATATCGATCAAACAATTGGCAACCACTGCGTGATCTATTTCCAGTGCTGTGAGAACTGATGGGAATTCCGGATGATGAACTCCTCTGAAGAAAAGAAAAATCATCATTCACATGTAAAGCTCACATCAGATTCTTAACAAAAATAAGTTACAAATAGTTCTTTTCAACTAATAATTTGAACCAGCAAGTCTAAGCAACAAAATTCAAAACATAACCTACCTGTATCTAACATCGTAAACTTCATTCTGAAATTTATTTACAATTATTTGAGGTCTAAATCCACGTGGATAATATTTTGACATCAGTAGCTGAAGAGCTTTTTCATCACTATAGTTATCACAGCAAAATGCCTGAACTAGGTTCTTTAAACAAGATTCAATAGCCAAGGTCAGTTCAGCATCTTTCGGGTGAATGAAAGCACCTAAATAAACACAGGAGACAAGGCCTTAGGAGCTGTGTTCCATAACAAAACAAAAAAATGCAGTGCACTTTTACCACCTAAGGTTTTTGTTTTGTCGTGTTAAGGGCTTTTTTAATAGCCTAAAATAAACCTGCCTTACACGAATAAAAAAACATAATTAAAAAGTTAACTAAAAGATAAAACTCTACACAAAAGACAAGCTACCCTCAGAACACAGACATATAATTTCTCTTCCTATAGAGACACCTACACATATATTCAGAGGCCTACCTTGTCTTCCAAGATCTTTGAAAAAGTCACTAACTTACATTAAGATACCAATTTTATGGTAGCTCAGCAGGAGTTCATCAAGGCAAAGGTTGCTTATCAACCAGTTAATGCTTTAAAGGTGAAGGCAGTTGCAATTTTTCCACAAAGATTTCCATTTTACCACTTGTCTTTACCAGTACATGTGTTTGCATGTCCTTACCCTGCAGTAAATGCCATGTACTTAAGTACATGGCCATTACACTTATATCCAGAATATGCTGAAGTCATTACTCCCATTCACAAACTGAAAATAGCATTCACTGTCAGAGACAGTCAAAAAAAAATAAAAAGCAAACTTTCCAAGAAAATCTCAGTTGTTTCTGTCTGACTGCTACATGCAAAACATCTCAAGTTTGACAAGCTCACAAGTCAGCCATTGGACAATGGAACAAAAATCTGTCCAAGAACTGGACAGTGCTATCCATGAGGGAACAAGCAGCCAAAACAGTGCTCTGCTGCTTAGTGGATGTGGAGGAGTTGAACGGGTGCACTGAAAGTTTACCATTATAACTGCATCAAACACTTTAACAAATAAACAGCTGGAAAATGAGGACAAATGGTAGACGTTAGCTAGTTCATGTGATAAAAAGGACAAAAGCAAGAGATAATCTACCAGTATATATCCTTTAGTCCAGGAAGTACAGAAGAAAGATAAATCTGATGCTCCTTCAAGAACAAATAGGTTATTTTAAAAGACCACTGTTTACATTAGCAGCCATGCAATAAATCCTATGAGGAAATGTCTTTTTCAGCAGTCATTCTTACCTAAAGGTCCGATAGGTTTGTGCTTAAATTGCCCTTGCCTATAAGCTGCTTCAACTGCTTCAAGAAATGCTGGTATATGGGATCCAAATCTTTTCAAGGTATTTGTTTTACTGTCTTTCAGCTCTCTCAGCTGTTTTTGCTTGGCATCCAGTGCTTCTTTTGCATCACAGTCTTCTCTCCTAAGAAAATTTTTTGCAGCAGCAACAGCTTAAGAAGCTTTAATTTGATTAGAATAAAGTCTCATTTTTCAAGTACTAAAAGGACAGTGTATCAAGACCTCAGTACTTAAATGTATATAGCTAGCTGCAGACACAAAACAACATTTTTTAGTTTCATGAAACATGAGACAAAAAGGCAAGAAATAAAACTACTTGCAACTAGTAATACAAGACCTTTTTACTTCAAATAATTTTTAATTTATTCATAATTTATATGCTTCAGTTTCATTGCCTTCTACAAATGCATTCAACAGAAGCAATAATTCTCTATCGTCTTAAGACAATAAATGATATCACCATAATTCCCTCCTGTAATCATTGTTCAAGTTCAGGTTTCTAAATCAAAGCTAAAGAGTGCTTTGTGTTTCTATCTCGGGTATAGACTAAATTGGTATTTGAACCACTTGCCTCAAAGTCTCTGTAAGTTCACCTTTAACTATAGAGACAATAATTACCCTTAAAAATATCTATTTCCTTATATTGTGTTATATGTCTTGTGATCAGGATGTATTAAGTGTATTAAATAATATGAAAAAAGTCAAATCATAGTCCAGCCACAGGATGAAAACAGAATAAGGGACAGGTGGTTGGATGAAGAAAGATATTAAACTGGCAGAATGTACACATGGCAAGTTTTTAATTAGTAATACCTTTCACCTTTAACAACAAAAATTTCTAAATTAAGTCCTGCTGTGCCAAAACCAAAATTTAGCAAGTCCCAAGATAAACCAGAAGGAAAAGAGAAAGAAAATGAAACTGAAGCCTAATACTTCAGGGAATGCAGGTACGCAAGAAGGGACCTCTTAGAACTTGAAACAAAGGAGAACAGTTACATTAAGAAAAAAATATTTCACTGTGAGAGTGAGGGAGCGCTGGCACAGGCTGCCCAGGGAGGTTGTGGAGTCTCCTTCCCTGGGGGTCTTCAAGACCCATCTGAACACATTGCTATGTGACGTGATGTAGGTGGACCTGCTTCTGCAGGGAAGTTGAACTAGATGATCTCTAAAGGTCCCTTCCAACCCCTATCCTTCTGTGATTCTATGATTCTGTGGTGGGCTTGGCAGTGTCAGGTTAGTGGTTGTACTTGATGATTCCTGAAAGGTCTTTTCTAACTAAACAATTCTATGATTCACAAAAGCATAACTTACCTAAGTCTAGAATGCTCTTCCTTACATTTATATATAGCCTGCTGAAATTGATCCATCTGTTGATCAATCATTACTTCTTCATCATGGAACGCCTTTAGTTTTTCCCTTAAATGTGCGATTTTCCTCTGTCTTTCCAATTTTTCAGGCTCTGAAACCTGATTAGAACTAAAAAAGCTCGTACTTCAATATTTTAAAACAGCAATGATGACTTGTAATACAAACTTTGTTTTATTACCTGTAATTACCAGACAGTTATATCTATGATTCTATGCATTTACAAGACCTATAAAGCATAAACAACAATTCATTTTTTTTTTAATTTGTAATCACACATAACCCCCCCTCCAGTTACATTCCTATTACATTTGGTTTCAGGTATTATTTGTTTTGCAACATCATGGAAGCTAGAAAATGTATATTACCACCACCATCACTACAAAAAGCATTTTTACTGCAAAATTACCTCATCACCATCTAGTCAAAGTCTTGGTATGTGAAAAAGAGCAAACAGAAATATTTAAATATTTAACTGGACCCTGCTAAAGTTTAAATAAATATTTTCTATTACTGTAGATTTTCTCATTAATCAGAAAAACTTGCTCCCTGTATACCTGCATCTTAATAAACATATGCTGCAATCATTATTTACCTGCTTTTCAGTTCTTCAATTCGTTTGTGTAGCTGTTCATCATCTTTTCCCAGACGCTTTAACTCAGTTTTGGAACGATTATAAAGTACCTATGAAGGCAACAGGATATAGTAGTTTAATAAACAAAAGCAAGCACTAATTTCAAAAGGCTTAGACTAAATAAACACTGAAGTGCAGCAAAGATAACTCAAACCTCAAGAATGTGAAAAAGCAATAACCATTAACTTGAATCATTTTTGTTTTGACCTAAGCTGAACACTTGTGTAAAGATACAAACCCCATGGAACCCAAACAGAACCTACTTGCAAGTAAGTCATGCAGGAAATTGCACCTATTTTGAACTGCACTAGTGATTCAAGAAGCCTAGACACAGATAGATGAGTACATAAGGGTAAAGCATGGACAAGATTAAAGCTTTAAACTGGTATGAGTTTTTAAAGTTCTTTTTGCCTACCTCAGCTTCATTGACTGCTTTTCTTCTTGTTTGTACATCAGCCTTCAAAGAAACACACTGAGGATGCAGGGCTTGTGCTCCTTCACTTATTTCGATCAACTTGTCTTGTAACGCTTTGTACTTTTCTTCTGCTTCACTCACTTTTAACTTTGGTGCAAAAAGAGAATGATACACTAGTAGTAACAAAGCAAAATTTCTTTGCTACAGAAAATATATGTCTCAAAAGAACCCATATGACATGTCTGACAAGTTAAAAAACCTTTAAAGCAAGTCGTCACTATGGCTACGCTAACATGAAAACTCATAAACTATCATCATTGGGAAACCAAGAGACTACCAAGTTAACAACCTTATTTTCTAAATCATAGTATGCTCTTAACACACTAAGGCCAAGTATCATGACATGGAAAGAAGTGAAACCCATATCTGGACAACGTTCCTTCAATACTACAGAAACATCTTCTACCATGGCATAAACACACCTCAACTGTAAAACAAATACATACTTTTTAAAAAACAAACAAATCAATGAAAAAAGATGAGTGCCAATTGGGAAAGTCTGGAGTTTTAACAGACATCAGTTTTAATTGTCATCTAGTGTTTCTCTTCAAAAGATATATTTCACATGTGAAGCTGAATGTTTTGCAACATTACTCTTTCTTGCTACCTACAGAAGTCCTAAGTACCATCAAAGAGTCTGTTAAATTTACAGAGGTTTCCTGAAACGAGACACTGATCTTTTCTACAGGCAACAATACCCAAAAAAAACCCTACATTGCAGACCTCTGGAAGGTCCTCCAACATTAAAGAAATAGGCATCAAGTAACAACTCTCAACAATAAACGGTTTAAATTACTGTTCACTGGTAAATACAATGCTGCATATCTCAAATTCCCAGTCAAAATAACATAACCCTTCCTGAATCAACATCAGCATGAAAACCACACACATCCCCTGTTCTGATATTATTATCCAATGAAATGTAGAATCCAGATGTTACCGTTAATTTTTAGAAGGCTAAAAAGGTGTATAAATGCAAATGTTTTTAGCTGTGTGTGAAAAGCTCAGATGGATAGTTTCAATAGCTTACAAGCTAAAGAACAATTGCAGTTTAAATATTATTTTTATTCTACAGTCAAGGAGATAAAACTAGAGTTTAATACGTTTTTAAACATATTATGTAACATATCTATGTACCTGACACTCTTCTACCTTCTGAACAAACTTCGCAGTTTCTCCTTCCTCAGCTCTGATGCCTTCTTTGATTGGCTCTATTTCTTTTTCCATCTCACTCACCTAAATAGAAGCATAGATTCGCATATATCAGAATGTCCGCAGCAAATATGGAATAATTTAAAGTATCTTTCGTAAGAGGAAACATTTTAACAAGCCATTTACCATTGCCCATGCCATTTTATGTTTCAAATCTTCAAGATGATTTCGCATCTCATTCACAAACCCAATGCTTTTGTAGCGTTTCTTTTTCTCATAATAAAGCAGCTTCAGCTCTTGAAGACGCTTAGAAAAAGAAAAGATGTTCGCGTGTGAGTGCAAAAACCTGTGACACGATGAAATCTTTCAATTTCATGTCACCAAGACCTAAACATATGAAAATTATGTAGTTTAACTCCTACAGTTATTTCAGTGCTTAGATCCATACTAAGAATTACTTTAACTTTTACATACCTCTACTCCTTGTTCTATCTGATTACAGGTATTTTCTTTAGTTTTCATAATAGATGAATAATCTTCTTTCATTTGTTCCAGCTGAGTTGCCTTCATAAAAAACTAAAAAGGAACAAAAAGATGTAGTTGGCAGATTCAGCAGCTTATATAAGTGAACTTTAAATAATTACCATAGAAAGACCACTCAAGACAACCTCTGTGCATGCTGAATGATATTCAAAATAACTGGTGTGGCATTTCTAAATAATCAACTAATTTAGTCATGTCCTAATTTTTTTTATTTTATTTATCTATGTCTTAATAGAAAAGCACCTTGACAAAAAAATGGTTTTGCAAGTGGTTGATTGCTACAATGAGACAGCATACTGCATGAGGCTGGGGTGGAGATAAGTCTTTACATAGCAGTTGTTGTGTTTTAGATGTCTGATCAAAACAATACTGGTAACACTAATGTTTTATCTGTTGCTGAACAGTGTTTGCATAGCCAAGGCCTCCTGTTTCTCACTCTGCCCTCCCAGTAAACAGACTGGTGTAGTGTGCACGAGGTTGGAAGGGGGATACAACCAGGAGATAAAAAAACAGGCAGATGACTTCAGCTAACCATTCCAACCTATAAAACATCATTGTTGTGGTTTAACTCCAGCCACCAACTAAGCACCACACAGCTGCTCACTCACTCCCTTTGCATCAGGATCAGGATGAGAACCGGAAAGGTAAAAGTATGAAAACTTGTGGGTTAAGATAAAAACATTTTAATAAAGCAAAAGTTGCGCATGCAAGCGAAGTAAAATAAGGAATTCATTCTCCACTCCCCATCATCAGGCAGGTGTTCAGATATTTCAAGGAAAGCAAGTCCCCATGGGTCAGCTGGGCTCAGCTGTCCCGTCTATGTCCTCTCCCAACTTCTTGTGCACCCCCAGCCTACTCACTAGCTGGGTGGAGTGAGGAGTAGAAAAGAACTTGAGTAGGCAAGCCCTGCTCAGCAATAACAAACACATCCCTGTTATCAGTACAAATCCTAAACATTGCCCTATACTAATTACTATGAAGAAAATTAACTTTGTTCCAGCCAAAACCAGAACAATCATGCTCAGCAATAAAAAGGGAGAAGAGCAGTGGAGGAGACCTGTGCTGGAGAAGTCTGTGAAGAGCTGAAGCCCTAGAGAAGGACTCACACTGGAGAGGTTTAAGGACTGTATCCCATGTGAGGGATCCCACATTGGAGCAGAGGAAGAATGTGAGGAGTCCTTCTCCTCCGAGAAGAAAGAAATGGCAGAAACCATGTGTGAGGGATTGACCACATTTCCATTCCCCTGTGCCACTGCAGTGGAGGAGGTAGAGATATCAGGAGCAGGAACTGAGACCAGGAAGAGGGCAAGGAGAAGGAGATCTTAAAGTACTAGTTGTATTTTCCTATCACCCTGCTCTGGTTTTCTTTTCTGTCCTGTTTCTAGTTGGTAGTAGGCTATACTGTTCTTGTTTTCTTCCCTGACTTGAGTAGTGGAGTCTGCTTTGCCTGGAACCATAACCAGCAGTGAGTCCTCCCTGCCCATGTCTCAATCCACAAGGCCCTTGGCTGATTTCCCATCTCACTGGGGCCGTGAGGGTGTGTTGTGGGTAACCAAGTGGTTGTGAGGCGCTTTGTTGCCAGCTGGGCCTGAACCACCACTGGCATTTAGCTGCTTAGCTGTGTTAACACACAACAGGTCATTACAATTAATTTTAGTTTTTTTAGCCTTGAATAGTCATCTGTAAAAAATTGAAATCACTATTTTAGTGTTTGATGAAATGTTAAATTACTTTTTTACCTTGTACTTGTCACCTTCATGTTTGGATTGTAAAAAGTGCTTACTCATCTCTTGGGTTAAAATAGACACAGGATTATCTACCTGTAAAAATGAAGTTAGTTTTACTTTCATTGCTTTACAAACCATGCCCAGCAATTCAGCGATAATCTGAGAGAAGCAGATCTAGAAATTAAGATTTCTACTTCTCTCCTTACAAAAACACAAAATGAAATATAAAAACAACAAGATTTTAAAATCCAACTCGAGAACGTACAAATTAGTAGTTCAACAAGGACAACTAAGCAGCTGTTTCCAGGAAGATAACTGGTTTCTACAAAGACAGTGTCTTTTTTTTATTATTTCTTTAACAAGAACAACATTGGAAATTGTGTCCAAAGCTATTTAATTTCTCATAACTTCATTGTTCAAAGTATCGCATTAAATGCAATAAACTGTCCCATATATTTAAGAATATATACAAATAGATGCATACGAATACATATATGAATATATATATGAATACATGTCAATACATATGAACAGAAGTTTATATTATTTGAAAAGCTGGTTATATTGAGTATTTTAAACCTCATATGCACTACTAGATCTTAACAACTTAAACAGCAAAAACAGTCAAATTTCTGCAAGGGTAAAATAATGAGCAGAGGGAAAAAAAAGCTCCAGGTATGAAAGAAACCTACATATCCTAAGACTTTTAGTAAGAGGATACAGGACTTACAGCCCACAGATACTAACAAATGCTCATCTGTTTGGGACAGAATCGTATTCTGCAATGTATGAGAGAAAAAGTTTCCATTTTCTTTTGCAACTGACATTTGATCTTTAAAGAACACCGAAGAGGTGAATGTCTCTCATTTAACGAAATAGAATATTGTTCTTTCATTGAAGAATCATAGCATCACATGCTGATGCCTTAAGTTACACAGAATTTCAATACTGTAACAATTACCTGTATATTAAAGTGATCCAGTAATCCTATGAGTTCCTCTTTCTTTGAAGAAACTAAGAGCCCTAATGGTAAAAACAATAAAGGAAAAATACCAATAGGTCCGAAGTAAGGAGACATACAATGCATTAGCCTTTTGTTCAGTCTAGTGGTTCTAGGTAAATGTAAAAAATTAGATTAGTATTTTTGTAGCACAGATTTAGTTCTAAATGAGAAACATTGGTTGGTTGGAGTCTTTACTTTTTCCAACACACTTGCAGTTGTACAGAAAGACTTCTAATTAAAGTCCATCCATGCCTCGTAAACTGTCTGTGACAGAGTTTAGGTAAATCAGCAGATCCAACAAAAACTATGTTCAGTCTCATGACATAAGCAGATTTTCATACAGACAGATACTGTATGACCTTATATTGTGCTGTCATTCAGCAGGATTTCGACTGGCTGGAGAGTTGGGCAGAGAGGAACCCCATGAGGTTCAACAAGGACAAGTGCAGAGTCCTGCATCTGGGAAGGAACAACCCCATGCACCAGTACAGGCTGGGGATTGAACTGCTGAAGAGCAGCTCTGAAGAGAGACACCTGGGAGTCCTGGTTGATAATAAACTAACCATGAGCCAGCAATGTGTCCTCGTGGCCAAGAAGGCCAATGGCATCCTGGGATGTATCAAGAAGAGTGTGGCCAGCAGGTCAGGAGAGGTTCTTCTCCCTCTCTACTCTGCCCTCGTGAGACCTCATCTGGAGTCCTGTGTCCACTTCTGGGCTCTCCAGCTCAAGAGGGACAGAGAACTTCTGGAGAGAGTCCAGCACAGGGCCACCAAGATGATCAGGGGACTGGAGCACCTTTAATACGAGGAAAGGCTGCGGGAACTGGGGCTGTTCAGTCTAGAGAAGAGGAGACTGAGGGGAGATGTTATTAAATTTACATATAGCTAAACGGTGGGTGTCAGGAGGTTGGGGCATTCCTTTTTTCTGTTGTAGCTAGCAACAGGACAAAGGCTAATGGGATGAAGCTGGAGCACAAAAAGTTCCACTTAAATATTCCACTGTGAGGGTGAGGGAGCACTAGAACAGGCTGCCCAGAGGGGTTGTGGAGTCTACTTCTCTGGAGGTCTTCAAGACCTGCCTGGATACGTTGCTATGCGACTTGATCTAGGTGAATCTGCTTCTGCAGAGGTGTTGGACTAGATCGCTAGAGGTCCCTTCCAACCCTTCCATTCTATGATTCTATGATTCTACAAGAAATCTGACACAACTGCTTTTGACAGAGTAAAACAGTCTAAAGCAAACACAAAAAAATGGCCATCATCCTCCTTGAATGATGAATGAAATGAGGAACTTCATCCTTTACTAGTATCAAGGCCTTAAAAGCAATGAAAACATTTTCAGGGCTTCTAAGACTGAGAACACAAACTACCACCAACCAGATTTGCTTTTCAGTCTGTAACTTCTGCTTCCATCCATATTAATGCGTTGACTCACAGTAATGGAGCTACCATACACATCTGGTTTAAATGCATCTCTGCCTTGGTTTCGCAAGGTGATGGAAATATCTGCGGAACTAAAACAATAATAGAAAAAGACAACTGAAGATGTCTCGGACAGGTCACAACTGGAAGTCAGTCATAGCACCAATTAGAATATGATGTATTTATGTTGTTTGAGCCAAAACGGCATTTCAGACATGGGGCCAGAAAGGCTGCAATACACTGACCTGCTTACACCTTCTATATTTGAGATAAATCATGAGCCAAAAGCAAATAGCTGCAAAAGCAGATTTTCCCCACTTTCCCTTCCTCTGAGTGTCCTCATCTTTTAGTTGTAGAATCAAGTTGCTTTTTGGCTGTTATCCTGTCCCCAAATTAGCTTCTGTAGAAAACAGTTGTTAAGCTTCTGCGGCCTTCCCTGACTACAGTAACCTGTAGCAGAATGCTTAAAGCATTCTTCTAGAAAATAAGAGATGTGATGTCAGTTCTGAATCATATTTTCTGTTTCTCAAGTGAATGATGAAACATAAGTTGTTATACATTAACAGGTACTGCCAACAATTTTATTCCAAGCATCTCTGAAAAGAAAAAGCTGGAGATCTTAGTTACAGCGTTATGCAAATGGAAACATTTAACCTCCTCTCCTATCTTTTTATTGATACCCCTAAACATCTTATGCCCACTTTTGCAGCAGATGTGAATCCACTTCCCCTATGTTTAACACTTTACCTGTAGGTCAAGGTCTTTACATTGTATATTCATTCACATTATCCGAAAGACAGGAAAAAAAAATTTGACTCATTGCCCATAAAACAACGACAACTAGTTTTCCAGAATTTTTTTCTAATGAACTCAGTTCTTCTGTAGGTTATTCAAATATCTTATGGAAGTAATACACAAGAGCTAAGCAATTTGCAGGACATATTGCTAGTTCAGAGATAATGTTAATGCTAAATTACTGGTAAAATTTCCAATGGGTATATTTTGATTGCAGTTTTGGTTTTGTTTAAATATAGTCTCTTCAGTGTTACGTTTCTTAGTTATATGTGGTAGATGCAATAACAGAGCAGAGCAAACAAAGGTGAACAGAACACTGATTAATTGACTTGAATCACAATCACTAAACAACACATTCAACCCTAAAACTAAAAGCGTTTTACTTACGTCTCTCCATCTCGTACAAACATTTTTAATGAGGAACCTCTATTAGTTGCAGTGGCTTTCCCACCAAGTCCAACAATAAGAGCAGTTAATACAGAACTTTTTCCACCTGTAATAGAAGCATTGAACTTCTTTTAAAAGCAAGCTTCTTGTAACTCTTTATCCAGTCCACTCATATTACAGATTATTGTTTGACTGCTTATGTACTCATGCACTTAAAAGTCTAAATATTTTCCTTATTGAACAAACATATAAAATAACAATAACTCAAAATATCTGTCATCCTTCATAGAATCATAGAATGGTAGGGGTTGGAAGGGACCTTTAGAGATCATGTAGTCCAACCCTTAAGATTCTCCCTAAACCAAAAAAACCATGCTGATTCAAACTTCTGTTACTTCTACTCTCCTATTTAGGACACTTTGTTGAATTCAAGTTGCTATCTCAGAAGGAAACTTTCCTTCCTTACAAGCACAGAAAACACATATAAACCAAATCAAACCCACATTACTTTTTATACAACTGTCTGGGAAGTTTTAAGCTCTTCTTCAAATTTTGTTTAGGTTTTGAAATTCTCTCTCCATAAGAAATGAACTTGCCTAAGTAAGTACCACTTCCTTCTCCTATGACAGTTTCTACATGAACAACCTACTTGGACAAGGACTGTGCCTTTCATAATGAATATATATTTAGTTTAAATATAATTTATGTATGATATAGCTACGAAAACATTTTATTCACATTATCTTTTGCAAATCTCCAAATTTAAGACCCCTTGAACTACTGGGATAGACCTGTGTGGTTCCCAAGTCCAAAAGACCATCTGTATTCCTAAAATATGGCTAGCAATTATTTTTCAAATAAAAGTTACATCATCTGCATTTTTATCAAAAGTGTTCTTTGACAAAGAAGTGCCAAAAAATAATACTTACTTCCATTGTTTCCAACAACAAAATTGAGATTTGATCCAAACTGAAAAGGTCCCAACATAGAATGGCACATGAAGTTCTTCAGCTGGATACTTTCAATTATCCCAACTTCTCCTCCAGTCTAAAGGATTAACAACAGAAACTGGTGTTATGCAAGCATTTTAATGACCTACAGTTTATCTATTTTAAATATAGTAACAATTTAAATGACAGTATGATCTAAAACCTCAATGGGTATAAGCTATAATAAAATCAGTAAGGTATCAGGACACTACAGAAGTCGCATGCTACACAGCAGTTAAGCAATAAAACAAGCTGACTGCTCACCCACAGTAACTTTCTTTTCTCCCCGTAACTTAACTTACAAATAATACAACATAAAAGATGAAGATCAGAGATTCTACACAGTTGTTAGAGCAGTAATAAAAAACACCACAGAGAGCGTTTTTGTTACTATTTGTGAGAATCCTTAGCAAAGCTTAGAAAGGAGGGAAATTAAATTAGATCAATTAAATTAGATCAAGAAGGGGGAAATGAAAATGAAAGTAGGACAGCTCAACTGGTGAAGTATTGTTTTGACAGGAAATTAGTTTTATCATCAGTGCTTCAGAAAAGCAACATTTTCTAAGCAAAGTCCTCAGGAAAAATAAACAAACCAATTACACAGAAGAGCTGTTGTTCAAGAAAATTAAGCGAGGAATAGTGTTTCTGCATACCAAAACCAAACCATGGTGTCTAATAGAACTGACTATCTGAGTTGGAAGGGACTGATCATCTAAGCCCAATTGCCTGACTGGTTCAGGGCTAATGAAAAGTTAAAATAAAGCACACTATTAAGGGCGTGTGATGGCTTTGTGAGGACACACTTTTGCTTGCTAACACAGGCAGGAGGTTGCAGTGCTCCCCCAACAGCTCTCGGACTTGCCCTGGCTGTGAGTTTCAATTCACCTCTGGTCCGTCCAGGCCAATCTGGCACCTCTGCCATCACTAGTTAAGAACGGAAATTTGAAGTGCATAGGGGGAGGTGGAAGGGAAGGGTAGGGTGAAGGTAACTACACGGACCCCGCAGTCAGGAAAGGTGGAAAGAAGGAGCGATGCTGAACCCAAGACACCCCTGTAGACCACAGCGGGAGGTAAGAGACCCCATGACAGAGGGGATGAGAGTTTAAGATCCCGGGTCAGAAGGGGTGAGCAGTTTGGACCTTGAACTAAAGGAAACAAAGTGGAACTGCAGCGTCTCATTGGAGAGGCCCGCACAGGGCTGTCAGGTGTCTGGGAGATCCAGCACTGGAGCAGGGGAGGACCAGCAAGGAGTCCTTGTTCTCAGAAGGGAGAAAAATGGCAGGAGCTACCAGGAAAGGACTAATTGAACCCCTCATTCCCCGCCCTCCAGTGCCAGTTTTGAGATGAGGAGGTAAAGCTGCCCAGTTCAGGGCTCTGAGACCAGGAAGAGAGTAGAGGTGGGGGGAAGGGGATTTTAAAAGGCTGGTTGACCTTGGCCCTACTCTGTATTGCTTTCCTGTTGAATATTTCTTTTTGTTATATTTTGGTTAGAGACAGATCAAATTAAGTTTGGTTTTCTTCCCCAAGTTGAGTGGCCTTGTCTGTTTGTATGACCATAACTGGCAACTCAGCCCTCCCTGTCCTTAGGCAGTTTCAAAGCCTGTGGTACTTAAGGCTGAATGTACTCTTTTGTTCTTAATTTGGCCTTAAACCAGGACAGGATATTGGCCAAATGCCTCTTAAACGTTGACAGGTTTGGGGCATCTACTGCTTCTCCAGGAAGCCTGTTCCAGTGTTTGGCCACCTTCTTGGTCAAGAAATGCTTTCTAATACTTGGGCTAAATACAGAAGACATCATTTGCAATCTCACAAATATTTTTTTGTTTTAATCTCAATTGAATTAAAATTCAACTATTAGAGAAAAGCAGAAAAAAACCACAGTGTTCCTGTTTACAAGTTTCATTTCCATCAAAACATGCATTTCAAAACGCTAGATTTCTTTCAGACATTTCAACATGTCAGCTACGCAAAACAAACATTTGGTGTTTCTTTCAGTAAGTAATTTGGTTTCTAAATATTTTCTCTGTTTTTACTACAACCATAAACAAAACATACTGTATTTCCATCAAACAAAATCTGATTCCTTTATTTGGTTGCTTGATAACTTCAGTAGTAATCACTCTATAAAACCAGAATGCTGTTATTTTATGATCAACTCTCATAAGCAGAGGACCCAGGGAAAAAAAAAAAAAAGGTAAAAATGAACTTGTGCAGAAGTCCTGATCTCAGACAGGAACTTGTAATTTCTTTTATATCAGTTTCACTGAAGTCTACATGCAAGACATCTATTTCCTTATCACTCACAGAACTCCCTTGTATCAACTTTTTCTGAGATCTTACACATAACTTTTTAAACAACTTACCGACTGTGAAGAGAAATCATTATCTGGTGATGGCTCTGAACTTTTTTCTTCATTAGACTCATCACTGTGTTCATCTCTATATTCTTGTCTCTGCCTTTTATGGGATCCAGGCTTTGAAATACTTTCTTCCTTTCTCTTACCCATGAGTACTCTGAAAAATAAGAGTAATGAAAGACTGTAGGTTTCAATCAGTCTTTTAGACGAAAATATACTTACGGATGATGGCAGATATATCAATTCACTTACTTTGGTAAAAGAAATTCAAAGATCATAGCAGACATTGCAACAAACATATTTTCAGAACTGAAATCTCAGTGAATTTAAGCCTAAACTTACTCTGAAGACATGGAATTTAATGAACCACAACTTCATTAGTCCAATCAAGCTGAATTTGTTGATGCTGTTTTCTTTGGTATATGAGACTTTGGGGTCTTTGCTAGAATTGTCTTTGTTTAGTAATGGAGTTGAAGATTAAGTTGTAGAAACTACATAACTGTCATAAAGTGATCAGCAGCATCAACACAGGTTTGATTAAAGTGAGCTGCGCAATATAAAAAGAAAATATATTCATTTTGTAAATGTGTAGCTGTGGCACTTAACACATGATTTAGTGGTGGATGTGGTAGTGCCGGGCTAACAGTTGGACTCGATGACCTTTTAAAAGTCTTTTCCAACCTTAAGATTTTATGATACTATGTGATTGACAAATTAATATGCAGAAAACACAAAAACAAAATAAAGGAAAATATTTAGATCCACAGCATTGCATACATCTGCCCTGCTTTTGTGAGGCAGTGTAAAGTGATCAGAGTAAAAGAAAATGCTGTTGCTTCACTAATGAAGGATAATAATTCTCTATAGACAATGTATGAATCGTCTCTACAAATGAATAAATAATGCATAGACTTTCTGCACTACTATGACTAGCCAGAAATGAATCTTCAAAAGTAACAAAGTCTACTAAAGTCACATAAAACCAAAACAACAGGCATCAAGATGAGTCAAAGTCTCACACTTTCTGTAACTGTATGGAGCCTTAGGGCATGGATTTTATTCCCCCAAAAGTACATAAGTTCTTCAAATCTAGAGTACCACAGCATGAAAAATGGAAGTTCACATGTTTTCGTCCAAAGCAGAAGCAAGGTCCTCTTTGTGCCAAGACAACCACAACTGTTTTACTCGCAAGCAGTTAAGTCACCTATCGGTCAGAGTCCAAAACAGGCTAAAACTGGCATCAGCTGCATAGTTTTCTGACCTCATAAAGTTTCTGAAATGGAGTATGTTCTCCCACTCAGATGACTTTGTTTACTAGAATTTAATCTAAAGCTCCCTTCTATGAAAGATGGTAACCAACTTAAATGCATCTCACTATACTTCTATGGAAAGATCACTGCACAACACATGGCATAAAAGTAAGCTGTTTCTTAAATATAACTATTTTTGTTTAAAAGGGATGGGGTGCTAGAAAGGAAAGGAGGAACCAGCATTAACGACACTGCATATCCAAAGCTGATGCTGTGTCATGGTTTGAGATCAAATAGACTGTGTGGAGACTAAAACACCGGGGGCGTGGAGACCAGAGACTTCTAGTGATGGATATGTTTAACTACAGTAAGTGACCACTTCCCTGTCCCACTGAACAGATAGGACAATCCAGGAGAGAAGGCCCCCAGGTCTGATTAACACTTCCTAACGTGATCTCCTGTGCTCTGCAGGGGAGATGACAGGTCAGTGAGAAAGCTGGGTGGTTCAGCACGGTGGGTCCAAATGTTCACGGCCTTAGTTCACCTTGGGCCTTCTCTTAAAAGCCCATGGGCCCAACCAGAGCTCCTCTGTGGGTCTTGCTCCGCATTACCTCTTTAAATGTTTTTAAATTAGTTACTTGGAGAATCTACAGAGAACTCAATGAAATGACTGCTAAATTACAAGATTTGTCATAAGAGACAGTGCTGCAGTGAAGAGGAACAATCTTTCCTCTCTCTGCCTCTTCTGTTTCTGTGTCAAGTTCAAGCAGCTCTTTACACAGTAGAACAAACCACCTCAAGGCACCGATTCTACGGAAAGTTAATTAAGAAAATGAATTCTTTTTTTTTTTTTTCCCCACTGAATAAGTTCCCCAGTCATATCACCATGGAGATTTTTATGTTTGGGTCACAGTGGAGAAAGAAATGCTTCTTAGAGCAACTTCTTGTGTCAGCTTAATGTTCTGATCAAACTGACTGATTTCAACTGACAGAAAGGCAGACAATTCATAGCACCAAGCTTCACTGACAAGGGCATTTATTGTACAAAACACAGTCATCAAAATTTCTTACATCATTACATAAGGTATTTCATTTTTGAGATATTTGTCCGTTTTACAAAAAAAAAAAAAAAACACAGCATCTAATAATTCCTTCATTAATTTTCTTTGGGGTAGCATCTCAATGTTACAGTATCGCGCCTCTCTTTCCATTGAGCGCAACAAACGGGATTCAAAGCAGCGAAGAAGTTCCATAAACTTCCCGCCTGGCATTCGTTTTGTACGGCAGGTATTTCGGGTCAAAGACTGGATTAAGCCCATGAAGTTTTCGGGAGGAATCTGCCATTTCCACTTTATGCCTACGCAGCTTAAATACCGCTCGCACAGAAAACAAGGCGCAAACACGCCTGGTGAATGAGCTCACGTACCTTCTGCTTACGCTGCTTTCGGTTTCCCACGCACGAGCGGAGCCTCGCGCTTAACCCACGCGGACCAGGAAAGAAGCGCTTGCACGGTCTCGGAACTTATCCATCGCTCAAACGCGAAGACAGGGCATTCGCTCAAACCTGCGCCGGTGCGCCGAAACCTCTCTCTGAAAAAAAAAAAAAAAACCAATAAAAAAGAAGGAGAAAAGACAAGGTTTAAACGCCGTGAGTGTCACCGCCGGGCGCGGGCAGGAGCGGCGCGGCGCGGCGCGGCGGGACACGGAGCGCTGGCTCGGGGGAAGATGCCGTCGCTACCCTGCGACCCTCGCGGCGGCAAGGCAAGGCAAGGCAACGCAACGGAAGGGGCCGCCTCGCCCGCGGCGCCTGCGCTCTGCTGCAGGAGGGTGGAGCTGCCGCTGCCGCTGCGGCGCGGGGGCTGGCCGGGGTTGTGGCAGCGGGGCGGGGGTTGCTTCTTTCGCTCTCCTTCTTTCTCTTGTGGGACGTCGGGAGTTAACCGCTTAGGTCTGAGCGGCTCTCCCAGCCTCTCGGCGTGAGTTTGTACCGGTTCTCTGCCGCCGTGAGTCGCGGGTCGGCGTGGTAAAGCCTGCGGGAGCCTCCGCAGAAGGTGGGGGAAAGACCATTCACCGCGCGGTGGGTGGCGGGAGCGTCCCTTGCCCGACGGGGCGTTGTTCCCTGCAGCTCGCAGCGGGGCGGGGGCTGTAGCCGCGCGGGTTCGGGATTCCTTCGCTCTCGGGCAACTTCTGGAGTGGGAGGGTTGTTCAGACAAACAAACAAACATGTTGTGGGCTTGCTTTTTGTCTTCTGATTTTTTTTATTTATTTTTTTTTCTTAAAAGGCTCCGAGTTAGACATGCAGCGTACGTTTGGCAGTCTTTGCAAGTTACCTTGGCAGTAGGTGAACGCGTATCTGTGTGAATGAAACTTCAGCATAAAATGCGTTCTGCAGTTATTTTCAAGTAACTGCCTTTTCCCGCTGAGTAAAAAAAAAAAAAAAAAAAGCAACACCAAAACCTTGTGGAATATAGTCTGAAAACCACGAAAGCTGTATGGCTACAGTGAATACTGGCACAATGAGTAACTGAGATGGTTTGGGTTTATTTATGATCATATCTTCAGTGATTTCTGGGTCTATGAAAAAAAATAATAAGTGCAGTATCCCTTTACTGTTTCTGAGAGAAGACTGGAAGCTTGTGATAAACACAGCTTCTCAATAAAAGCCTAAGAGATGACTCCTTTTAAAAGTAACAGATATGTTTGTATACAGGATCCAGATCTAAGTATTTTACACAATGTACTCAAAAAAAAAGCAAAGACTTGTTGATCTTCATAATTCAAAATTACGTAAATATTGAAGGGTTGTGATGAAAACTTACATTCTCAAAGAGCGATATTATCTCATAATGTAAAAAATAGTGGAGGTTTTTTTGGTAGTTTCCAATACCTTACTTTTTCTGTATTAATCAATCTTTTGGAATGTTTTTTGTTGTGTATTTGTCTTTCCTGTTAATGAAATACCAAATGACATTCCATAACAATAATTAGAAACTAACACAGTTTAAAGAAAAAAATATGTATATATATAAATGCAGACTGGCAAGAACCAAATGATAACCTCAAAACGACTTCTGTCTTCTCTGCTGGGTGGTCTCTTGTTAAAGTTCACTGAAGCTGAATATCACACCTCTCTCTTAAGAAGGTTTTGATTCCTTTTGTTAGCCTCCTCTATGTGTCGGAGAAGCTGATCAAGAAATTTGGCCACGTATTTGCATGCTTTATAAGTTGCTGTATGTGCCTGAGGTATAACAACAAGAGTGACATGTATATGCAGATAACTGAAGTCAGGTTAAGTGATTGTAGTAGTTAGAAATGGATTAGAGAAGCATGATTAGTGTTGAAAGTTCATCTTAAAATGTAAACTTGATTTAAAACCAACAAGGGATTTATTAGCTGCTTTGCTTTTTAAAAGAGTTACAGAGGATAAAACAATGAAACCTCCAAAGAGGCTTCTTGTAACAAGGCTGTGGTGGTGTTCAGTGTTAAAGACTGCTGAATTCAACATGACCGCGTTCACTTAAGGCCACGATGTGGCATAGCTCTTCATGTGTCTTTGGCGGATCTCAGAGCATGTGTAGCTGGCTCATTGAGTCATGATTTATTCAAAGCAGCGGTTTATTTTAGCTGGGTATACGGTAGTTTCAAACTCAGAGAAAAATACAAAACATTCCACATTTTATTTTATTTTTATCTTAGTGTATTGAGGGAGAAGAGGGAAAAGTAGAGAAATAAGCATCAGGCAAACTTTATGGAATAAGACAGTGCAGACGCTGTGAAGGTGGAGAAGCAAAGAGACCTTGGATAGAACTGGAAAGGTACGATAATAGAATGAAAAAGAAACTAAGAAAATTAAGAAAATTAAATCCTATAATGGAGTAGCATGAAGAATAGAGCTGTGTAACTGAAGTTAAATAAGAGACAAATATATCACCTAACAGGTACATGATTTCAGCTGGCATTTGGTATAGATAATGCCAGTCATGCAGTATTTACAACATAAATGTTAGGATAAATGTGTTACATTAACGTATCATACATAATGTTAAATATTAATAGAAATGTTAGAAAGATACACACTGGTGTGTTTCTGCAATCACAGTGTTATAATTGTCAAAATGTTTCATGGAGGTCATCAGGGCCAATTCTTTGCTCAGAGAGGGACTTCCATCAGTATTGGATTAAGCCAGTAAGATGGTATGCTGTCTGGATGTTGAAAATCTGCAAGAATGGAGAGTAATGGATTGCAGCTTCTGGGCAACCAGTGCTGCCATACCCTCTTGGTTTTTTTTTTTCCTGAAGTCCAGTTTGAATTTCCCAAGCCAAAATCTGTGTCTGTTAACCTGTGTTACATCATCCTGAAATACTAAGGAAACTTCAAATTCTGCCGTTATTGTAAATACTCCTCAAGTAACTTTAAGCTACTCCAACAGAAAGTTCTTAATATGAATCCTACCACTTCAGAAAGTAGTTACCTCAAGAAGTGGGTTTTTTCCTAGTTTTTCAATAAATTTGGGATTGTGCATATAGAAGGGGTACATCAGACTTGGAAACTATTGCTGTTTTTTTTTTCTTCCCACCCCAAGTGCTGTTGTTCATGTTCAGACTATTAGCAATGAAAATGTACAGTCCAGAGAAGGTACTTAATAAACCATCTGTGGGCTGGAGTCACTACACACTTTGTTCTTGGCTCATTAAAGTGAAACTTTAAATGACTAAATAGTCATTTTTTAACCTTACGTTCATAATATGTAATACTTTGTATTCTGAAAGTATTTTATTTTCCTTAGTCTTCACAGATAAAACCTTCACGCCGACAACAAAGACGTTAGAACAATGGGAGTGACTAACCTGTGGCAAATCCTGGAGCCTGTGAGACAACCTGTCAGCTTGAGCAGTCTCAAAGGAAAAACGCTTGCTGTTGATTTAAGTCTGTGGGTTTGTGAAGCGCAGACCGTTAAGAAGATGATTGGAGTAGTTACTAAGCCACATCTGAGGTATGATGTCCATATAAATTACGGATAGCCAAAGTCTTGGAGCTGTATAGTTTAAGTATAATACTCTAAATTTAAGACTACCTCCAAAGTTCATATGACTCTTGTTTTTATTCCATTGTTAATGCTTTTGCCATATATATAAAGGATGTGAAGATTTAGTCATACTGAGTGAATCCACTTTGGTGTGAATAGAAGTTTTTGGGCGTAGCCTACCTTGTCTTGACACCTCAGCTGTAGGTAAGGATGAGCAGTGTGAGCAGAAGTGTGTTTGTCTTACCATGTTATAGTCCTGTGTGATACACAGATTAGCAAGGAACACAAGTCAAGTGTGCTAATTCCTATGTATTTCTGAGCCTGTATGATGGAGGGTAGCATGGGAGTTTCAACTGTTTATCACAGCAATTTGGATGCTAGTCAGTTTGAAGCACGCTGATAGTCATGCATGCTCTAGCCTGATCTGGCTTAGAAATCAAAATTCTATGTAGACCTCATGTTGAATTAAATACGTTTAAATAATTCTTCAGGCTTATGACCACCCTTGAAGAACATGTGTATTTTTAATTTCAGTGAATCACATACTGACATGGTGATTGATTAAGCAGCTATAACTTCAAATAACTCTTTCATCATTGTAACTTGCAGAAAAATAAGATACATATTTTCATAAATGACACTAATGGTTAGCTCAAGAATACTGAGGTAGTAGATGCTATATTAGATGTTCCTGTGGCTTCTAATGAATACAGTTCATGTGAAATGTCAACATCTTCAGAGAGTAATTTCTTAAAATGTTACGTGTATGACCACCAAATAGATAATTAACTATAAAATTTGAAAATTGTTACTTCCCTCTGATAGGATGCCCTGCATGCAGTGGAATGGAAACATCAGTCCAGATCTCTTACGCAAGAGACTTTCCAAAGCAAGACTAAGGGATGAACAGATTTCTACCAATCTGTTGGAAATTAAATTCTTTTGCTGTTTTAGAGAAACTTATTTTAAGTGATTGATTTTTTTTATGTCATTGATGAAAAGAGAACTAGCCTCAATGGATCAGCTTATCCTTTTTTACCAAAAAGTACCATACAGAATTAACTCTAGAACAGTGGTCTTACCATGTCAAAAGAAGAGAGAAAAATTGAAGAGAGGGAAATGTTTGGTCTGCCCCTCTGGAAATAGTGAATCTGGAATTACTGGGAAAAGCGTATGCTGTCTGATACTACTGTTCTCAATTTTACTGTTGTAGACCAAATAGTTATTGTTGCTCTCTTGCAAAATCCCACTCGTCAGTGATGCTGGTTTGCGCATGAAATAAATTGGCATGGTAAGGATGTCTGCGAGTCTGTCTTAATACTACAGCATTCAGTCGATTCAGAATCTGATGTACTTGTATTGATAGATTTGAGATTGAAAATTGCTATAGAGGAGTAAATATGGATATATGTTTAAATTTGCTTCTGTCTTTAAACCCAAAAAGATCTTTCTTGTCCTTATGTGGTATTTTCATGGGAATTGTGTAAACATGTTACAAGCTCATAGCAAAATCAATTCAACCAAAGACAAAGCTACAGACAAAAGGTTTGTTAGCCTGGAGGCGGGGGAATCATAAAAGTTGGAAAGAAAGCTAAAGTTGTTTCTGAGGGAGGCTGAGGGATATAAGGAAAACATCTGAAGAAATCAGACTTCACTAATTCTGCAGCTTACAGAATGCCTTACTTTATTGCAGAAACCTATTTTTTCGGTTCGCTTTCTTTACATCAATGGGAATTAAACTAGTGTTTGTCATGGAAGGAGAGGCCCCCAAGTTGAAAGCAGACACCATGAGTAAGAGGAAAGACATGCGCTATGGACCTTCAAAGAAGGGTGGAGCTACACGGACAGGTAGATCTTCATTTGAAGCCATGTTAAAAGAGGTGAGTGTTTGACACCTGTGTTTCAATATTTTAAGTGTGATGGGAAGTCTTGACTAAATTGAGTACAAGAACCTGAAAGAATTAATGAGTTTTCTACATGACAAATTTCAGCAGTATTTTGAGTTTTGAAGGCACATGTGCCTTTGAAATTGGACCGTACAGCATTCGGTAACTGTTACTGTAGAAGAAGGACAATGTCAAAATAATTTTCTTCTTTGATGTGTTCCCATGCATGTTATACAGTAGTGAGCCACAGACTCATAGTTTATTGCCAAAATTCAACTTGTTTGACGTTTCATAGTGTTAGTATCGCTACTCTTTTATTTTCCTTAATAGGAGCCTATGTGAAAAGAGGAGTGCATTTAGTTCCTGTTTAAGCTAAGCTAGTGTGTTTTTTGAAGCACAGTACACAGAACTGTTTTGAGATCAGCGATGGGAAGGATAGGGTTGACCGTTTATGAGTAAGAATCAGGGGGAAGGACAACAACAGGAATGTCATGGTAGGAGGCTGTTACAGGCTACCCATCCAGGATGAGGAGATAGATGATATATTCTTTATGCAAATGAGAGAACTCATGGGATCACTGGCCCGTGTTCTCATTGGGGACTTCAACTTACTAGACATCTGCATGAATACAACATAGCAGAAAGGAGACAGCCCAGGAGGTTTCTGGAGTGTGTGGGAGATAACTTCCTCATGCAGCTAGTGAGAGACCCAGTGAGGGAAAGCACTTTGCTGGACCTGGTGTTTGCAAACAAAGAAGATCTGGTGAGGGACATGATGACTGGCGTCTGCCTAGGTCATAGGGATCGTGAAATGATCAAGTTCTCAATCCTCAGAGAAGCAAGGAGGGGGATCAGAAAACCTGCCACTTCAGATTTCTGAGGGCAGACTTTGAATTGTTTAGAAAGTTGTTAGGCAGTGTCCCTCGATGAGCAGGTCCTGAAAGGCAAAGCCATCCAGGAAGTCTGGAAATTCTTCAAGAAAGAAATCTTAAAGGTGCAAGATCAAGTTGTTCCTAAGTGCCAGAAGATGAACCGGCACAGTAGAAGGCTGTCTTGGCTGAACAGGGAGCCTCTGCTAGAGCTCAGGAGGAAAAAGAGCATTTATGATCTGTGGACAAAGGGTCAGGGAGATCTGGAGAAATACCATGATGTTATGAGATTACGTAGGGAGAAAAATTACAAGGACCGAGGCACAACTTGAAGGTAGCCACTACTGTAAAAGACCATAAGAAAAGTATCTACAAATATATTAGCAACAAAAGGAGGCCTAGAGGCAATCTTCACCCTGTCGATCAAGGGGAAGACTTAGTGAATAAAAATGAGGAAATGGTGGAATTACTTAATGCCATCTTTGCCTCAGTCTTCAACAGTAAAACTGACTCTTCTCTGGGAACCCATCCAACTGAGTCAGAAGACAGAGACAAGGGACAGAATGAGGCCCCTTCAGTCCAAAGGGAAATGATGTGGTAGTTATGGTTGGTAATAAACCAAACAGGAGCCAGCAGTGTCCCCTCCTGGCCAGGAAAGCCATGGGATGGATCTGGAATACATTAAGAACAGTGTGGCCAGCAGATTGAGAGAGGTTCTGCTACCCCTCTGCCCTGGTGAGGCCTCATCTGGAGTCCTGTGTCCACTTCTGGACTCCCCAGCTCAAGAGGGACAGAGAACTTCTGGAAAGAGTCCAGCACAGGGACACCAAGATGATCAGGGGACTGGAGCATCTTCCTTATGAGGAAAGGCTGCAGGAACTGGGGCTGTTAAACCTGGATAAGAGGAGACATGGTTGAGACACCTCTGATTGTTAAGAGCTTCTGTTCCGTAATTCTCTTCTTCTTTCGTTGTTGCGGATATTTAACTATTTTTGTCTATTCAAATTTTTATTAAATAAAACTTATAGATGCTCATGGCTTAAGTAGATTGAATGTATCAATAACTATTCTTAAATTCTCAAATCTATTTTCTGAATTTTGTAAGAAGTATATATGAGTATATATCTTCATGTCTTAGGCTGTGGTCCAGTCTTACTAGACTGACAGTACTGTACTTTCATGCCTGATCTTAGGGAGTCTGGCGTCTCTTGAGAGATGTCTCTGCTAATCCAGTATTTGAGTAAACAGTATTGCTTCACAAAGGTCATTAATCCTTTGTTGCTCTTCTTTTGAAAACATCCTAAACATCTATTTAAAATGTAAAGATTTTTGTGAAAGAGTAACCACAACCTCATGTTGTGTTCAAGTCCTGTAACTAAGACTTTACTCTTAGTTGGGTGTTTCTTTTGACTGTTACAGTAAACTGTATTTCTTCTAAAGCAGTGCTTGTATTGATGCAGTGTTCTAGAAGCAGTGCAAGAGTGAAAAAGTGCATGCAAATAGAGATCTAATTCAACATTCAATCTCTCTTGCCTTTTGACTTCCTTCTTTTAGTGTCTCAAACTACTGGAGTGTTTGGGTGTCCCATGGGTTCAAGCAGCTGGGGAAGCAGAAGCAATGTGTGCCTACCTAAATGCAAAAGGACATGTTGATGGCTGTATTACCAATGATGGAGATGTCTTCTTATATGGAGCTCAAACAGTTTATAGGAATTTTGCCATGAATGCAAAGGTAAGGTACCTCATCTCATTCTCACCCTCTCTTCATGCTGATGATGAAATGATTGCGTTCCTGATCCTCAGAGAAGGAAGGAGTCAGCAGAACTGCTACCTTGGATCTCTAGAGGAGAGTTTTTGACCTGTTTAGGAAGCCAATTGCCAGAGTCCCTTGGGAGACAGTCCAGAAAGTCAAAGGAGTCCAGGAAGGCTGCACATTCTTCAAGAAGGAAGTCTTAATGGCACAGGATTGAGCTGTCCCCTTGCACAAGACGATGAGCCAGTGGGGCAGAAAACTGTCCTGGCTGAACAGGGAGTTCCTGCTGGAGCTCAGGAGGAATAGGAGAGTTTATGATCTTGGGAAGAAAGGTCAAGCAGCTCAAGAGGACTACCAGAATGTTGTGAAGTCATGCAGGGAGAAAATTAGAAATGCTAAGGCACAGTTAGAATTTAAGCTGACCACTCTTGTAAAGGTAATAAGAAAAGTTTCTATAAATACATCAGCAATAAAAGGCAGGCTAAAGGGAATCTTCATCCTTTAATGGATGCAGGGGGAAGCTTAGTGACCAAGAATGAAGAAAAGGCAGAAGGTACTTAATGCCTTCAATAGTAAAATAATTTGTCTCTGGGCACCCGGCCCCCTGAGCCAAAAGACAGGGACAGGGGACAGAAAGAAGTCCCCTTAGTCCAAGGGGAAATTGTATGTTACCTGCTGCTCTATCTTGATGCACACAAGTTGATGCAGCTGGATGGGATCCCCTACAGGGTGCTGAGGGAGCTGGCAGAAGTTTCTCAGAGCCACTCTCCGTCATCTAGCAGCAGTTCTGGCTCACCAGGGAGGTGGCAGCAGACTGGAGGATGGCAAAGGTGATGCCCATCTACAAGAAGGGCTGGAAGGAGGATCCTAAGAATTACAGGTTTGTCACTCTAACCTAGGTGCCAGGGAAGGTTATGGAGTAGGTCATCCTGAGTGACATCATGAGGCACATACAGGACAATCAAGGGTTCAAGCTCAGCCGACATGGCTTCATGAAAGGCAGGTCCTGCTTGACTAGGGTGATTTCCGTCTACAACAAGGTGACCAGTTTACTTGATGAAGGAGGATCTGTGGGTATGGTCTTTCTGAACTTGAGTAAATGTCTTCGACACAGTTTACCACAGCATCCTTGTCATGGTTTAGCAAGGAGCTGCTTTTGCTTGGTAACGCGGAGCGGGTTGCAGTGAAGACCCGGTAAAGAGTTTTTGGACTCTGCCCCCAGCTCCTGGGTTCAGACCCACCTACGACTCAGCTGGGCCAATCTGGCGCCTCTGCCATCACTATTTAAGGATGGGAATTTGAAGTGCTTGCCAGGAGGTGCAGGAGTAATACAAGGAGGCGACTGTGGATCCCACAGTCAGAGAAGGAGGAAGGAAGGAGAAGCACCCCTCTGCAAGCCGTGGTGAGAACTCAGCTGTACCCCTGCAAACTATGGACGGCAATGCCAGAACTGAGAGCCAGCAGCAGCTCCGTGTGAGTGCACCCAGACGGGCGAGAGACTGTGTGAGGAGGCAGCCGTGGCGCAGGCCGTGCTGGAGAGCCTGTGCACCGCAGAGGAGCCCCACACGAGAGGCAGAGAGGAGCTGCAGCTTTTGGGATAAATGCACATCGGAGAAGCCCATGCAGGGAGGACTGGTGCAGAGCCCACCTGCCCTGAGAAGAGACAAATGGCAGAAGCTATCAGAACAGACTGACTGAAACCCCCATTCCCTGCCCCCCTGGGCTGTTCAGGAGGGGAGAAGGTAAAAACACCAGGATCGGGACTCTGAGCCTGGGAAAAGAGGAGGAGTGGGGAGCAGGTAGTCTTAAAGGGCTGGTCAGACTCTTCATCGTTGTCCCACTCTGTGTTGTTTTATTTTGGTTATGTTTTGGAGTTCTACGGTTTTGCTTTAGTTGGTGTTGCGTTAAATTATTTTCTGTTTTCTTGCCCAAGCCAAATAGCCTGATCTGTTTTGTCCTGGACTTTAAGGGGCAATTAAGATCTTTCTGCCCTTTAGGAATCCTCAGGTCTTTGGTACTTGAGGCTAATCGTGGTCTTTTGTTCCCTGATGGGCCCAAACCACAACAATCCTCCTGAAGAAACTGGCTGCCCCTGGTTTGAATGGACCTATTCTGCATTGGGTGGAAAACTGGCTGGACAGCCAAGCCCAGAGAATGGTGATAAATGGAGTTAAATCCAATTGGCAGCTGGTCACCAGTGATGTTCCCCAGGATTCAGTGTTGAGACCTGTTCTGTTTAACATCAGTAATCTGGGTGAAAGAATCAAGTGCACCTTCAGTAAGTTTGCAGATGGTATGAAGCTGAGTGGGAGCATACATCTGCTTGAGGACAGGAAAACTCCTCAGAGGGACCTGGACAGGCTGGATCAATCAGTGAAAGCCAAATGCTTGAGGTGCAACAAGGCCAACTGCCAGTTCCTGCAGTTGGGTAACAACAACGCCAGGCAATGTTACAGGCTTGGAGCAGAGTGTGTGGAAAGCTGCCCAGAGGAAAAGGACCTGGGGATGTTGGTCAACAGCTGGCTGAACATGAGCCAGCAGAGCGCCCAGGTGGCCAAGCAGGCCAATGGCATCCTGGCTTGTGTCAGAAATAGCATGACCAGCAGGGCTAAGGAGGTGATTGTACTCCTGTACTCAGTGCCAGCAAGGACACCCCTGGAATACTGTGTTCAGGTGTGGGCCCCTCCCTACAAGAAGGATGCTGAGGTGTTGGAACGTGTCCAGAGATGGGCAATGAAGCTGGTGAAGGGTCTAGAGAACAAGTCTGATGAGAAGCGTCTGAGGGAGCTGAGGATGTGTTTAACCCAGAGAAGAGGAGGCTGAGAGAATACGTCATCACTCTTTACAACTACTTAAAGGAGGTTGTGGCGAGGTGGGAGTCAGTCTCTTTTCTCCAATAATGAACGATAGGACACGGCAAAATGGGCTCAAATTGTGCCAAGGGAGGTTTAGATTACTCATCAGGAAGATTTTTTTCACCAAGAGGGTTATTAAGCATTGGAATGGGCTGCCCAGGGAGGTGGTGGAGTCACCGTCCTTGGAGATAATCACAAGATGCATAGATGAGATGCTGAGGGCCATGGTTTAGGGGTGGGCTTAGCAGTGTGAGTTTAGTGGTTGGACTTGATGATCTTAAAAGTCTTTTCAAACCAAAATTATTCTATGATTTTTAGATTATTTTTTTCCCCTAATGATGTAAATAAAAAAAAGATACTTAAAACAATGACTTCTCTTTTGACTTACCTTCAGGATGTCACAATTATTTAAAATAACATGTTTAAGACAGGAAGATTTTGTTTGGTTTACTAGTAATCCATGTGTTGGATGTAAAAGCAAAACTACTGAACTGAAGCATGCTTCTGGTTATTATTGTCTGTGACATTAAGGGACCTATGATATTTAATTTAAAGCTAAGTAGGAAACTTTCTCCCTTTTACTTCTCTACACTGGAGAATTTGAATGAAGCAATTGCTTCCCATAAATTTACCATTAGGGCACATGGGAGTGATCAGCCTCCTGGGTCTAATAACAGTGTTTGCACACTTGCTACTTAACAGGCTTATTTTATTATTAATATACTCAAAATTAATAGTAGTCTCCAATTGAACATGAATAATGAAAGGATTGTACAGGTGTCATAATCAATTTTTGGATTAATTCAAAAAAGCAAGTGTATTTATGACCTTGACCTAAGGTGTTCAGTTGTCAGGAATGCAGCTTTCTAGAACTGGGGAAGGAAAGCCTCAAATTTGAGTAACACACAATCAGACTCCTCTTATGGTATAGACACATTTCCTATACATGGGTGAACAGGGATGGATAAGCAGCCACAACTGAATGTGACTCAGGGCATTTCCTTCCCTGATGTTACAAAAATAACATGCAATTAAATTTCTCTTGCAGGATCCACATCTTGACTGTTACACAATGTCCTCTATTAAGGAGAAACTTGGTTGTGATAGAGAATCTTTGATTGGGCTAGCTGTTCTTCTGGGTTGTGATTATCTTCCAAAGGTAAGCAATATACTTATTTTTTTGGCGGGTACTATTGTCTATAGTTTTATCTGTATCAAGGAAGACACGTGCTGACAAAATCGTATGCAACATGTGATTGCTAAGATCTAAGTGAAGATGCTTAGTAAGTCACTATAAATTTTATTTGTGAAGGCTTAAAGATAATATGATTCATGAACACTAATCTCTCAAACCCAGTTCTATATTATTTATAATGGAAGTGAATACGTAAGTTTAGATTTTGATTACATTGAGCAAATATGTGAGATCTTTGTTATCTGTTAGGATGCTCTGTAACACTTCTTGTGTAAGTATGTCCCTGGATGAGTAGCTATTGAAGATGAGAAGAAGCTTTCTCTCTGCTTAAAGCCTTAGTAGTGATGGCTTTGAACTGTAGTTATTAAGTAGTCTGCAGAGAGAGACTTGGGAGTGCTAGTTGACAGTAAACTAACCATGAACCAGCAATGTGCCCTTGTAGCCAAGAAGGCCAATGGCATCCTGGGATGCATCAAGTATGGTGTACCCAACAGGTCAAGGGAGGTTCTTCTCCCCTTCTCCTCTGCCCTGCGGAGACCTCATCTGGAGTCCTGTGTCCACTTCTGGGCTCCCCAGCTCAAGAGGGACAGAGAACTTCTGGAGAGAGTCCAGTGCAGGACCACCAAGGTCACCATAGGACTGGAGCATGTTTCTTACGAGGAAAGGCTTGAGGGAACTGGGACTGTTCAGCTTGGAGAAGACTGTGGGGATTTCATTAATACTTACAAGTATTTAAAAGATATACATCAAAAGGGTAAAGTGGCACTTTTTCTGTAGTGTCTAAAGTGATGGGACAAGGGGTAATGGACAAAATTTGGAACATAAAAAGTTCTGCTTAAACATAATTAAAAACTACTGTGAGGGTGAGGGAGCCCTGGCACAGGCTGCCCAGGGAGGTTGTGGAGTCTCCTCTGGAGGTTTTCAAACCTGCCTGTGAGTTCCTGTGTGACCTGATCTAGATGGACCTGCTTGAAGCAGAGAGTTGAACTAGATGATCTTTAGAGGTCCCTTCCAACCCCTACCATTCAGTGATACTGTAATGCCAATTCTGGATGCAGTTTGGATATATCCCCTTTTAGTTCTACCATTTGTAAATGTATTACTACCGAAGAAGTCACTTACTGGAAAGTTTGCTTCATGAGTGGAGAGGGATCTCACTCATTACTGCTTGCCTTTTTTTTCCCCTTTCTGTAAGCTCTTGGATTTTATTTTGAGGTTTTGACCAGAAGTTGCAATGACTACTTGAAATGAAAGGGGGATGATATTTCATTTCCATACAGTTCATCATACAGTGACTTTAGTCAACAGTTGCTCTCCCCAAGGCTTGTAGTGGATATCTTAAATCATTGTGTTCTAATTTGATAATATCTGGTGCTACTGAAAGAGCAAGTTTTTGTTTTGTGTTGTTTTTTCCTGGAGACTTTCTTCTCTCACAGGAATCCCTAAATTGTTTTTATGAGGAAGAGTTGTAGTAGTATTACTAAATATGTAAAGAGAAAGTGAGTAAGGAAAAAAAAAACAAACAAACCACAGTGTCTAAGCAGTGTTTCTCATACTAGTAGCTCCTGGAATGCCAGGTTCTTGTACAGTCATATGATTATGTAATGTCAGAGATATTTTTCTTTTAAAAGTTCTTACAGGCCAGCAAAGTGGCTAAAGGTAGAAACTTCTAAGGAAAGCTGAATTACAGGAGAGCATTTAGAATGGGGACTCACAGAACAGATGAATGAGAATACCACTCTATAATGGCACTTTGTTGAAGACTGAAATGTTTTCCTTGCAGAAACTGAATATCTGACTCTTCTGTCTGGCTGCAGTCTAATGAGAACTTCTAATTGGTTTTGAATGTATATGTATTTTATGTGACTGTATATATTCAATTCAGCCGTTACAGCTGAATAAAAAAAAGTTGTAGATTGATTTTGACAAATACTGTGGGAAGCATACTCAGTACAGTCTTTGTATTCATATGTGGTGATTCTTGACAAAATATGATAAGACTGAGAGGAGAACTGAGGAAGTAGTATATGCATTTTTGAATCACAGAATGGTTTGGATTGGAAGGAACTTTTGAAGGTCACATAGACCAACCCTTGTGCAGTGAGCAGGGACATCTTCAACTATATCAGGTTGATCAGAGCCTTGTATAACCTGACCTTTAAAATCTCCAGGGATGGAGCATCTACCACGTCTCTGAACCCTCATAGTAAAAAAACATTCTTCTTTTACCTAGTCTGAATCTACCTTATTTTAGTTTAAAACCATTGTCTGCTGTCCTGTTGCTACAGGCCTTACTAATAAGTTTGTCCCCACCTTTCTTGTAAGCCCCCTTTAAGTACAGGAAGGCTGTAATAAGGTCTTCCTGGAGCCTTCTCTTTTCCCAGCTGTCTCAGCCTGTCCTGAAAGGAGAGATGCTCCAACCCTCTGGTGGTTTTTGTCAACTGTGGTTATGTTGAATCAACTGACTTTTATTATTTGGTATGTCTAGGAGTTATGACAAAGTTCTGGATTTCAGTCAATTAACTAGCTACCAGAAAAGGACTTCAAAGGTCAGATTGGATGGGACTCTGATCAGCCAGCTGGTCTAGTGAGAGATGTCCCTGCCCATTACAGGGAGGGACTAGGTGCCCTTCGAAAGGTCCCTTCCAACCCAAACTGTTCTATGAAGCTATTTGCTGTTCCTATTTAACTGTTACCCATAATGGTAGTCACTTTTCTGATAAAGGACCTGCAAGCTACAGATGTAATAATGGAGTAAGTATCAAAGTCAAGGAACCAATTATTGAAAAGGAAGGGAGGAATTCTTTTAAGTTTGTGGTTTTATTAGGGTTTTCAATTATTTTTCAGAAAATACTCTTGCACTTTGTCATCTTTCAAAATTGATTTTACTTAAGTGCTTGAGGTATTCAAACATTAGCCGTTGTTTCTGTTGCCATAAAGCCTCTCTTTCCTGTTAGTTAAAGCGCTTTGCTGGATTTCCTCCGTTTCCGAAGTTCCAGGCTTTTGAATCCAAAAGATCTTTCTTTGTCTTGTCTTTCCAAGACAATCTCTACTTTCCAAGTTTCAGCTATCTGACAGTCAGTTAATTAGATTACCAGTATTTTATGTTGTTGTCCTGTTGTAGGTAGCAAGAAGGAAAACAAAACCTCTTTTCCTATTGTTTGCTACTACTTTCTTTTTCTGCCTTGTTTTATCTGAGCTGCTGTTGAACATAAGAACACTTTATGCAGCTTGTGTGTTACACTGGTAGTACAGCTGTAGCCTTCTCTGACTTCAGAACTTGGGCAAAAATATTTTTTCTTCGTTTATTGTCAAAATCTGGGATAGTTTTTCTCATTTCGCTACGTAATGTTACGAAGGCAGCTTATATGAAAATCTGAATGTTTTCTGTTTGTCATTAAATGGTATTTCTTATTTCTGTCTCTATAGGGTGTTCCAGGAGTTGGGAAAGAACAAGCTTTAAAGTTAATTGAGACTTTGCAAGGTCAGAACTTATTGCAAAGGTAAAACAAAGATTTGTTCTATACTGAAATACTTTGAATTTATTTAAAGAGCTGCTAGTATGTATTTCAGCTCCACAACAATGTCCGATGTTTGTAATACTTTCACTTGCAAGGAGAAAGAAATTACGACATTCCTTAGTTTGTTTACTAAATGAATGATGTGTTTTGATAGACAAGCTTCTTAATGGGTGTAAACATTAGCTGACTCCTAGCTCTTGAGATAGCAGATGTATGTTGGTGTATTAGGAAGATGTAGGGACAAATGAGACCTTTGCTGATTTGTAATTGGGCTGTAGATCAGGACATGAGATATCAAATGCTTTCTGTGTTTCTTACCATAATGTGTGTGTCAATACTAGAAATCTAACAATCATATCCTGTAAAAAAAAAAAAAAACTGGGTAGATGCCTGAGAAGTATAATGGGAGTATTTTTCAGTGTTTTAAGTATGAAAGTTAAATGTATGTCTTAATCCTTTTAATATCATCTTCTCAGGTTTGAACAATGGAAAGAACAATTTCAGTATAATAATAATGCACCTTTGGCTGTTAAAAGAGCACCTCACTGTTCTGAGTGCCACCATCCAGGTCAGTGTAAAAAGCACTGGTTTTTATTTTCAGCCTAGTTGTTTACTTTTTGTTCTGGACACGTGAGGTGGTAGCTTTTTTGTTTCGTTGGAGTTTGGAGTCTTGTGATGAGGATTAAAATTTGCTTTTTGTGTCACTTAGCTGCTGGGCTTTAGTCACATTTTCAATATTATGTATATGTATTTTTTTAAATATTTAGAGGCTGTTTACTTTCTTCAAATGTGAAACTAGGTGGAATATTACCACAATGCTGTTGTGTGATCCTGGATATTTGCCTTTTTAATGTTATGAGTAAAGAAATTATGGTATATTGACAAGCAAATATTTCTTCAGTTGCCCGAATTGGTGTTGTTCAGTCTTCAAGAACACTGAATGCATTAGCATTGCTGGGTTTTGGTACAGTATTTTCTTAAACAAGTTAATCTTAAGGAACTTCATTTTAGTAGCATCTTCGATCAGTGAAGTTGTTAAAAACCATCACTTGGAGAAGGAAAATCTTATTTCATTTACATTTTATATACATTATACATTTATATACTTTATACATTTGCTAGTTGTCACAGACTGCTTCTGTAATTTTTAGGTAATGAAGTTTTCAGCATGAAGTCTGAGGCTTGGTGAAAATGTCATTAAAAAAAAACCTGAAAGCTTGCTTGTATTTATCATTTTTGTCTGTAGATAGTTAAATACAGCTAATACACTCAGATCTGCACACAGGTGCTATTCATGTCAGCTTCGTATGTGTGCTGAATTTTGTATTGTTACTTTTGTGTATTTTGAGATTTTGAAAACCTTTTGTCTTCTCACCCTTTGTGCATCTGCTTTGTAGGATCTTACAAGGAACATGAGCACAGTGGATGTAAATTCTGTGGAAGCACCAGATACTGCAAACCCAATGATTCCAAGTGTTTCTGCCCTTGTGAATGGCATCAGTTAGAGCGAGTGAAACAAGCAAGTGCAGTGGAGGACAACATCAGAAAGTAGGGATGCCTTGAAAATTAAACTGCTTATCCCTGCATTCATTTGCAGGGTGAGCATTTAAATTCTGGTTTTTTTCCAGTTTTTATTGAGTTCCTAACACATTTGTTTTACCTGCAGAAAAGCTAACAGTTGTGAGGGCTTTCCGTTCACTGAGGTAACAAACCAACTCATTTAAAGATAACTTTTTTAAATCAATTGGTGCTTGATTTTTCTGCCCTTTCTTAAACTACCTCTTTTTTGTTTTCTCTCAAGGTTATCCAAGAGTTTCTTGTAAACAAGAATAAACTGATCAACATAAAGGAATATCAAAGGCCAAATTTATTGTCCTTTCAGGTATATAATGAAATAGTGGATATTCAGCTCTGTAGATTTTATTAGTAGGACATCTGCGATAACTTTTATCTTCAATGATGATTTTACTGGAAATAAAGAGTTGAAGAGTCTTGCTGAAAATTCTTAATATACCTTATTTTTTGAAAACTTAAAGTCAAAGATTGAAAAAAAAATCAGTTGATGTAAATTAGAATGTAGAATAGTGGAAGAACAAACTCAGAAAAAAGGTCACTTGCCATTGTTCGCTCTCAAGTATTACCAGACTTGTTTTCTGAGTACTGCATTATCTATACAGTGTCTAAAGTACTATATGCTTATAGGGCATAATATATTCATCAGGAATATTATCTTTGATGTTTTCATCCACATTCCATAAAGGTGTTAACAGGTACAGTTCTTGTTTTTACTTGTAGTTTCATCATCATACTGACATGGTGCATGTATGTTAACTTTGCATCTTTAGCAAGTCATACTTGTGGACTTTTCAATTATACTTTTGTTTTAAAAGTTTTGGTATCAAGATAAACAGATTCTATATGTTACAAGCAGAAATAGCTTTTATTCCGAGTGTCATGTGTTTTCCCAAAAGCAGATGGCAGGCTTGTATTGAGCAGAGTACTGCAAGATATCAAGTTCAGAGGTGCTTCAGTTCAAAGTGCACAAAACTCAAAAGTGGTTTTAGCTTATTCCTCTTCCTCTAACCATCAAAGAAAAGATAAATATCCTGTAAAACTTGGTTATATTTTTTTTGGGAGCGAGGGAGCATAGAGGGAGAGAGGGTGTTAATAGATTCATTTTTTTCTGAGAATGATTATTTGTTTTTTGTTGGTGAAAGATCTTCTACAATGTTTCATTTTCCACCACTGATGGCAGCATTGGAGTTCTGCTTAGCCTAGCAGAGCATTGTTAACAAATGTAGCTTTAATGCAAATGTGTTCATCCTTCGCTTGCTTGGAGAATCTCTAATTTTTACAGTTCCTTGAATAGCTAATCTAAACCTGCTAAGGTGTTTAGCAGCTCTTATCCCTACTGCTGCCACTACATAACTGTTCCCTTGGCTTATTTTGACAGCTCATTAAACCTACAATGTTAGAATTGGCTGTTTCTTCCTTTGGCAGTGAGATGTGGTTGGGCATTACACTAATGTATAGAAGTGTTCTAGATCTCTTAAGTTTTTAGTCTTGTCATTACTATATAACTATCTAAGCATGATAGCTAACAGAATAAGAAAGTTTTAAAGTCTGAGTTTTGGGGTTTTTTTATATTAACAGATATTTGCTTCTGATAAGATGGAATGGACCAAACATTATGCTTGTAAGAAACTGTTATCGCTATTGACCCATTATGATATGATCCAGAGAAAATCTGGATACATTGATTCAAAACAACTCCAGGCAATACGGTAATGTGGCTTGATTTTTTTGAACTTAATATGTTTACTTCTGCTACTGGATGAAAATCATGGCTTTTCCTTTCTTTATGAAGACACTGTGGGTTTCTATCATCTGTTTCAAGCTTTGTGGTTTTTTTGAATAGAGGTAAAGATTTACTTCAATACATCAGTTTTTACACTACTGCTGCACAAAGTAGTACATACAGCAGTGTTGTTTCCTTCCGATTGACAATGCCTGTTTAATCCTGTGCTCACATTCTCTTTCTTTGGGATCTGCATGTGAGATGTAGTACTGCAGGTCTGATCCTCTGCTCAAGTTCTTGACAGAAGCTTAGTTGACTTATTTGATTGAGAGTAAGAGCCTAAGCTTAGAAATGAGCATCTGCAGATTCAGTTATCAGACCTACTCAGTCTTACTACTTGTCTGATTACGCCATGGGCTTATAGTTCTGTTCTACTACCCTTTCTTTTCAAAATATTATTTTATATTCAGGAGTGCTACATTTAGGAATACAAAAATTGCTAAGTATCCTTTTAATAAAAATAGATATATTGGAGTGGGTGGAACCCACAAATTCATGAAACTAAACAAAAACAAACAAAAACTATCACAAAAAAAAACCCGGTATCACAATCTCAAGGGTTTGAAGGGCTGAGCCTGTCACTTACTTTTTGCCAAAATAGTTTTCCACTATACAGGTTTCTCTTGTTGAGGGTGTTTCTGATCCAGAATCAGTACCTTCTTATTCTCTTAGCCCTCAATGTTTTGGAGGTTTGGTTTTTTTTTTTAAATATCTAATCTTTTCATTAAACTTTTAGAATCTCCAGTGTCTCTTGGCAAATCAGTATGAAAAGAATTGTAAACTTTAATATCTTGTGGTCTCATTTCCCAGATGAGATGCAAATTCCCATTCCCTTCCAAACTTTTTTATTGCTGGTAGTAAATTTTCTGTGTTCCTTGATACTGTTCAAGATTTTATAGACCTTAATTTGAGGGGACAGAAGGACAATCAGTACCATTGTGATAGTATGTCTTCTGGGTTGACGTCTCATAGTTTGGTAGACTACTACTTGCAGCTGTTCTGTTCATTCTGGCTAGATAAGTTATGAGCATTTACCTTGATGAATGTATTACTTGACATCCTCTGTTTGTAAAGCTTTCTAGTGTTTTAAGAGTTTAAAAGACAAGTCATTTGTGCTCTGAAAATTTGTTTTGTTACGAATGTTAAAAATGCTGTTACGATTTCATGGGAGCCTCCTTACAAGTAGGAACCTGTTAAACTGGGGTGTAGATAATGTTTTTAGAAAAAGTCATAAAGACTGACTATCCCTGCTCAGTTCATGTTTTATCTTCCTTACTGTTCTCATGCAAAAGATAGAAATGACCCTGTCTGGTTATACAGAAAATTGTCCATGGCAACAGCCTTCTCTGTGGCATCAGTGGAAAATATCAAACTGATGTTTGTAGGAGTGGGCATTGTGGCTCTTACAGCTTGTGGGAGCTTTATACTTCTATATCATTAAAAAAATTAAAAGTTTCAGTACTCAAATCTAGACAAAAAATTTTAGTGTACAGCTTACATAGAGAAGTATCATATTTTCTAAAAAAGTCTATTAATTTTGCTGTTACAAGAATTTTTTTGCTTGAAATTGTTGGGCTTGATCTTACAGGTATTTTCCAACTTCAGTGCTTCTACTACAAATTAAGAGTGTTGAAATGTTTTGGATAACTTTTTATTTTCTGGTCAAGTTTAAACAAAATAATTTAATGGCGCTTTTTTTTTTTCACAGGGTAGTCAAGACACGTATTAAAAATGGAATTCCTTGTTTTGAAATTGAGTGGCAAAAACCAGGTTGGTGCAGTTTTTGTGTACATTATGGTACAAGATATTCACAGAAGAGAGAAAAAGCTATTTTAAATGGAAGACTTTGACAACTTTGAGGCCATTAAATGTGTGTGAGATTGGAAACTGTTACATGAAAACAATAGAAAATGTGCATCCAATTTCACCGACCCACAAAGTAAAAGCAATGCTTTAAAAAAAAAAAAAATCTACCTAGAAAGCCAAGGGACTTGGTCCTGTTAATAAGGTCTTGGACCTGTTAATAAGGTGTAGGCTGCATTTTATATCTTATTTCACAATGTACCTGAAGCTGTAACTTTTTACTAGCTAGAAATTTTTCTGTGTTGACAGACTTCTACCTTCAGTGTGCCCCTGAATGTCAGGAGACTGGCAGAAAAAAAAAAGGCTTTACTAAAAGTGAAGTAGCTAAATCTTGAATATGGTATTATTGACTTTTTTACATACCTGCTGTACACTCATTTATCTCTTTCTATTTTTCTTATTCCTACTTTGTGTGTATATATATGTATCTAATGTAGATTCATTAATTTTTTTAGAACATTATGTTGATGCAGAAGATGAACCTGTGGAGTTGTTCGTAGTTACAGTAGAAGAGGAGTCTTTGTTTCAGGCTGCATATCCTGATATTGTTGCACTTTATCAAGTGGAAAAATCAGAATTTCTGAAGAAGAAACAGAAAAGTAAGTCCAAAAGTTTATTTCTTATTAATTGAGGGGTCTGTCATGATTTAGGCACATCCAGGGACAAAAGACTGCAATTAGACTCCTAAAATCCCTAAAGGGCAGGAAGGCCTTAATTGCCAATTGTGGTCCCATACAAAAATAATTTAATGCACCACCAGCCAAAACATAACCATAAAACCCCAAAACATAACCAACACAAAGCAACACGGGGAGATAGAATGATGAAGAGCACAACCAGCCCTTTAAAACCACCTTCTCCCTACCCCTCCCCTCTTCCCAGACTCAGAGCCCTGTCTTTATCTGTTCCCCCGCTGAACAGCTCAGGGGGCAGGGAGGGGGGATTTCAGTCAGTCTGTTCCTGATGGCTCCTGCCGTTTGTCTCTCCTCAGAGCAGGTGGGCTCCTCACTGGTCCTCCCTGCTCCTCCGAGGGGTCCCTCACAAACATGGCAGCCCTGCATGGGCCGCTCCATGTGTTCATCCTAAAGGCTGCAGCTGCTCTCCACCTCTTGTGTGAGTCTACTCTGTGGCCTACGGGCTCTCCAGCATGGCCTGCACCATGGCTGCTTCCTCACACAGTCTCCTGCCCATCTGGGCGCACTCACCCGGAGCTGCTGGTGGCTCTCAGTTCTGCCATTGCCTTCCATGGGTTGCAGGGGTACAGCTGCGTTCTCGCCACAGGTTGCAGAGGGGTCTCTGGTCCAGTGCTCCTCCTTCCTTCTTCCTTCTCTGACTGTGGGGTGCACGTGGTCACCTCCATCTTGTGTCACTCCTACACCTCCTGCCAAGCACTTCAAATTCCTGTCCTTAAAGAGTGATGGCAGAGGTGCCAGATTGGCCCAGCTAGGCTGGTAGTGTGGGTCTGAACCCAAGAGCTGGGGCAGTCTCAGAACTCTTTACTGCGTCTGCACTGCAGCCCCCTCCTCCTGTTACCAAGCAAAAGCAGCTCCTTAAACCATGACAGGGTTTCACCAGAATACGGGAAGCAAAAGCAACGACCATTTCTCCTGTTGTTGAGCAACATCATTCTTTATGCAAGACATCATGCCATGATCTTGACATATTATCTGATATATTGTGCATCTATCCTGCATAGTATCTTTTGTCTTACCATTTTATACTTGAGCACTGGGACACCTGAACTATGATTAATATACCCTTTTTTTTTTCAGACAGGAAAAACAGACTCAAAAAAGAGGAGGTATCAGATGTTCATGATGAAGTTAGCGATCTCCTGTCTCAAATGAATTTAAAGTCTAGATCTGAAATTCTTCCTCTGCAAGATTGCACATCAGAGAGAAAAGCTGCTCCAGATGATCAGGTACATCAGAAGAGCGTTGAACCTAAAGATCTAGTGTCAGCTGCAGCTTCCTGTGTGACAACGGTTCAAATGACAGCATCAGCAGCTGCTCTTACTCTGATTGCATCACCTTACTCACAGAGTGTGTTGGCTGACTCATCTGTATTGCCAGCACAATTGACTAAAAATTTGGGGATGTCATCCTCTTCCTCTGTAACAGCTGGTCTACAGCTGAGCAGTACTGGTTGGGAAGGAACCTTCTTCAGTGCTTCAGCAGCCCGTGGGGGAGATACCTATGATCCAGCAGCTGAGTTAACTACATGCATGAAGCAGTCACATTCACCAGATCATGAGACAGTAAGAATCTCAGAGTATTCTGATGCTGTGCAGTCTGTTGAACACTACTCTGATAGTACAGATGATTTGGTTTCAGATGATGCTGTGGAACAACTTCAGAAGTGGTCTTTAAGTGAGCGAATAGTAAGGAAGAATCCCATTCCATCAAAGCCTTTGTTGTCTGAAGATATAATGCAACTGAAGTCTTTGAAGTGTTTTGAAAAAACGAAAGAAACGTTGAAACCTGATAAAGATTATGTCTCGTCCGTATGCCATTTAAATAAACTAGTACAGGAGAGCAAAAATGTGCAATCAGAAAACTACACAAGGGAATCCAGCATACACATGTGTCAAAATCAGTACAGAAAACCTGACAGCCTGCCTGAAATGATGCAAAAAGACAGTAATACAAACAGGTCAACATCTCTAACCCTCAGTGGGCAAACAGAGATGCCGCATCCTGGGTGTGAAATGCTTCCAGCGTCTCAAAAGACAGCAGATGCAACGGGTTGTCACGTTAAAAAAGCTTGTATTCAAACTGCTGGGAAAACCTCTTTTAAAAAGAGTGTGTGTCAGAACCTGTGTTCTTCTAGTGAAGACAGTGATGATGGGAACATGAATAAAAATTTGATGTATGAGGAGCATAAAAGGCAACTGAACCCTGGTCAGTTTAAAAAATCTTGTACGAAGAAAAGGAATAACATTACTAGCAAAAGAACAAACAGTGACTCAGCCCTTACAATGAAAGGGGAGAAGAGAGACACCAATTTAAAAAAAGCTGCTAGTAATTTCTCACTGCAAATTTCTCCAAAACTGTCCTCTGTAGTGGAGGTTAATTGTTCCCAAAGTCCAGAGCAACTGCTTGAGAGCTCAGGTTCTGAGCGCACACAGCAAGCCAAAAGTGCTGTTCCAACTTACGCGTGGGCAGACAGTCCCCTTCCCCTGTCTGAAAGATTAAAAGGAAGGCTCAAAATCAGTTAGGTTCTCTGTCAAAAAGATAATTAACTCTGAACCTTCAGCTCTGGTTACAGAGTTCTTTCTCAAAATTTCTTCAGTGCACTCTAAGTGAACATGGTGAATAAGAGCTATGGAACGCTATATACTGTAGCTGAAATTTGAGACTAAAATGTTAGCGAAGGTACCATGTAGCTGATTATAGGCAAGTGCCAGTTATTCAACACTTGATTACATATTGAACTTGATAAATATATAAATACATATATCAAGATATAGTATGCAATGGAGCAGGGGGAGTTATTTACAGAATAAGAAGGATTATTTTCCCAACCAATTGTGAGGATTTTGTGTACAGATATTAGTCCTCCTACTTCTGAAAACAGACTTATTAAAACAGTGCCTGCACTGCTGTTGAATATTCTTAATAGGACAAAGTGATAAAGCTCTTTCCAGCTGAAATTTTCCATTCTGCTCCACTAACTTAATTTTTCTCATTTTAAAATGGGTTTTCAAATCCCAGGATGCCAGTTGTGTTGATTATCTCTGAAGGACCAGATTGAAACACACAGCAGATGCACCTTGCAGGGTAGCTAAATTTGTATCTGCCATGCCCTATAATAAATTATGCTTTGAGTGTGTGCATCTTCCAAATAATGGAATCAGCCATGTGAGGATATTCTGGTTTTATAGCTGTTATATCTAATATTTAAGGAGATTTGATGGCTCTTTGAATGAAACATTTGTAGTTCGGGGCATCTTTTTTTCTTAAAGAAGTTATAAAATCCTATCTAACACTCCTACTTAGAATGAAGGTTTAAGTTACAGAAAATCAAGAATCTGGTGAGATTGCAGATTTTTTTGAAGATTCTCATGTAGATGTTTTTAAAAGGAGAACTTGAATACAATTGCATTTGAGAAAGTGTTCTTCCTTCTTCAATATAAAACATTCTCTTTTGATACAGACAAAAAAGTTTTCTTCAACTGCTAACTTCAACTTGCCTGTGTTTAAGTGGTTATTACTTTTTCTGGGGATCAACCAGAAGGAAGGCCACATTTATCAAGATGGAACATTGAAAGTATAAATTTAGAATATCATGTCTTAATTAAAAAGTCAACTTTTTCATCATGTTGGCCAAGTCTCTAGAAGTCAGGAAGCTAAATTCCAAATCGTGTGTGAGGAAGAAACAGGTAACCTATAGCTAATACAACTGGTAATTAGTCAAAATGGCAGTTTATTTCCTCTGTGGGTAGATGGAGAAAGTTTATATAATAGTTGCTTTTCCATATGAGGAATTATGGAAATGAGCACAAGATCCAAAATACTGGAAACTTATTTTCAGTTTTGAAGGTGATATCTCTTCTGGGTACTGTTAACTGCCCAGCTGATGTGTAGCTGGAAGCATAGAATTACTGAGAGTGATAAGAGCAGCAGTCAGTCACCAGGGAACCGTAAATGGAGACACTTAGGCAGTGGTCACTAGTGGAGAGGTCAGACTTTTTTTGTATGGTTGTTTTTTTGTTTTGGAAAATCTTTGATGTTGGTTATGTATGATTCTTTTCCTTTGCTGGTGAGTTTGACTACTGAAAGTGGGAAGCAAGAGTTTGAATTTTCATTAATAAAAGTGCTGACATCGTGTGAATGACTTTGCTTTTGTTTTCTCAAAGAGTGTGGAAATGGCACCCTTTTGTTGAAGGGATTTCACCCAGTGTGTGGCTTTTTGTACTTTAGAGTTTTCTTTTGAATTGAGGGGCAAGAGTGGGTTTCGGAGGGTTTTTTGTTTGTTTCTCAAATCTGACTGGTGTGACTGATTTAATGGATGATTTGCTGAAAATACCATACAGTTATGACAAGTTCATGTTTCACAGGTGATGGAAATGAGACCTAATAATACTAAGAACTACAGAGGTAAAAAAAAACCTGTTACTGATAATAGCTACAAATCTGGTTTTGTAGGTAAAGTTCAAACATGAGAAGCAAAAAAATATATTTTTTTTCAGTAGGAATGCATCTGAGTTTTGTGCAAGTTTTCTGCCAGTGCTTAAGAAGCAGCAATAGGTATGAAAAGAGCTGTACAAGATGCGCTGATTTAGGCTATAGTTGCTCATTGCAGCAAATAAACAGGAGCATAATTCAAACTGTTGCTTGAAACAATTTGTGGTTTGTTACAGAGGGAAGATTTCAGTCTTTAATGTGTTCTGATTTCTCATCTTTCTGTGATTGACTCAATCTAAGGATTAGGGAGGATTTTTTTTTTTTTTTTCTTCTTTAGTAGTGTTTTACCATGGCCAAAGCTGCTGCTTTGCTGGCTCTCGTGCTTGTGAAGATAATGTTTAACTAAATTGAGTGGATGTAACAGAGAACTTTGTTCTGGAGGGAATGCTCCTACAGGTTTATGTTAAACTGTCTTAAGTATAAATGAAGGTGATGGTCAGCCTGATGACCTTGAATGTGTTTTCATGTAGCATCTTTCCTGATCCACCCAACAGGGCTCTCGGGGTGAAAGGAACAACAAAAGAGTATCTACTGTGGAGGTGGGGCAAGTAAAGGATGCCTCCTTTTTCTTAGAGTAGTTCTTGGAAAGCTCTTTTGCAGAACTACTGGACCAGCCCAAGTGTTTCCCCAGGTCTGTCATTTCTGGTGGCATCCCTCAAATTGAATGATTCTTGCACAGATTCAAGTTCTGTTTAGCAGTATAAATATTTTTTTCCACTTATAAACAGTATTATACATTTATTTAAATGTAGAAAATTAGCTTAGTGGAGCTTAACAAAGGGAAACATTTATTGGGCATCCCTTGTGATCATAACTTACTGTTTGAGGTCCATGGGGAATCAGCCAGAAAGGAAGATAAATACTGTTTACATGGCATATATAAAGAGCTACAAAAATATAATGTAGAAAGAAAAAAACATACCCCTCAATGTTTATACATCCCACTATCAAGCTACTCACACTCTTTGTGTTATTGAAATTCTTATCAACATGTCTGAACATGCATAACTAAATGGAAAAATCATTTTCTTTGCATTTTAACAATTTCTATTTTATTGATACAGTTGATGAACTCAATAAATCTTTCATTAGTTAACAGAAGAGTTTTGTAATTTGAGAAGGGGGTTATTTAGCTTGCAGGATTTGCACAGGCTTGGCTCCTGTAGGTGCTTGGAAATAGAGTGGCGAAAGAAACTAATGGCAGCTGTTGCTTGAGACAAGCTCGTCTTTTCATGTCTAAAAAGGTGTCAGACCCTGCTGTATAATATCAGCAGATAAAAGGAAACTGCAATTAGAATATTACTGAGAGTTGTTAGAAACTCAAGTGCTACTGACAAAACAGTAAACTTGGCGCCAGATTTAGCGCTTTTTCCTCCAGGAAACAAAACACTTTAAGTGTTTCGAGAAAACAAAATTACGATGTGTGACAGAACCACTCTTGCCACAGTTCTCTTGCTCATCTATTTGGCACTGTAGCTATTGTAAGTACTGAATTTAAGATTGATCATGTATCAACCTAAAAGTTCTTTGTACCCAAGCCTTGTCTCCACTCCTTACCTCAATTTCCCTTGACAGAGCAGGAGAGATTTTTGTCACTTCAGAGACCAAGAACACCTGGAAAAAGGGCTATACCTTTGAAAATTTTGCTCTGTGAAATCAGTTACCTATGCTGAAATTCCAATGGATGGATATTTAAAATGAACTAGCTGCCCAAATGAAATAGAAGGGAGGCAAAGAAGGTAACACAACATTTTTAATGTCAAGATAGTGTAGCAGCTGCACATTAGCATATTCATATTTTTAAAAGATACTGTGCTCTTCTAGGGACCTCCTCAGCCAAGCTCCAAGACACATTTGTGGTCCTACCAAACATTCTAGACAAAAAGGTGGGTCTGTGGCAAGCTATGAGTGTTCTTTAGACATGGTAGGAAGCACTCTGAGCGTGATCTGCCTTGGATAAATTTGTGGATGAGCTTACTAGACAAAGTGTTAGGTGCTGTCTGCATCCTTCATCCCAACATTCTGGTGCTGCCCTGGCAGTGATACCACGTAACAATTAATAGACAAGATAACCCAGGTAGTTTCTAGGGTTAGGGCTTATCTGCTACAAAAACGTGAAATTTGTGGCCTCATTTCAGGTTCAATTCAGGCTTTCTTCCAGTCCAGCATGAATGCCAGGTCTCAGAGCAGCTTTAGTCTTTAAGCTTCTCTATCACTCAGCCTGCTGGGGTGTGCTGTAGACATTTTCTTTGAACCTTTTGGGCTGGTGAATTAAATTTTTCTGCTTGATCTCCAGCTGGGTGGAAAAGAGCCTGGTGCTCAGGCTTAGATTCCTCAAAGCCTGGAGTTTAAGGGAACAAAGGGTTCCAGGAGTTAAAGAAACATGTGCACCTACTGTACAGGAGCTTTATAGGACTTTTCAACCAGATGAACGTGTTGCTACTCTTCACAGTTGTTGTTTGGCCTTTTCACCAAATAAGCCCTGCCGGTTTGAAATGGGGGAGATGGTTCTTGTAATTAGTTACAGGGTCCAGTGTCTCAGTATGACCTAGGAAGACACTGCTGAGAAGAACAGTGTCTTTCATATGAGATGCTGCTGAAAGAAGAGGAATCAGCAGCTCCTATGCGACTGTATGGCACTGGGATGGTTTTATTAACTGTGTTTTTGTGGTTTTAAGTGTGGGTAAATCTCATTTCTCTCCAGAAAGCTTCATTAGCAGTGCAGGTTGCCAGTATCTGAAAGCTTCCTGGGCATGGGTAACCAGAACTAGTGCTTGGTAGACTTCACAGAATCACAGAATGGTAGGGGTTGGAAGGGACCTACAAATACCATCCAGTCCAACACTCTGCTGAAGTGGGTTCCCCTCAATCAGGTCACACAGAAATGTGTGCAGACATGTTTGGAAACCTCCAGAGGAGGAAACTCCACACTCCCTGGGCAGCCTGTGCCAGAGTGCTCTCACAGGAGTTTTTCTTCATGTTCAAATGAAGCTTCCTGTGTTCCAGCTTCTACTTTTTACCCCTTGTCCAGTCACTGGACACTACAGAAAAAAAGACTGACGCCATCTGCTTGACTTCCCCTTTAGATTTTATAAGTGTTGATAAGTTCCAAGCTGAACAACCCCAGTTCCTGCAGCCTTTCCTCATGAGGAAGATGCTCTAGTCCCCTGATCATCTTGATGGCCCTGTGCTGGACTCTCTCCCAAAGTTCCCTGTCCCTCTTGAGCTGGGAAGCACAGAACTGGACACAGGACTCCAGATGAGGCCTCACCAGGACAGAGTAGACGGGGAGCATAATCTCCATTGACCTGCTGGCCAGATTCTTCTTGATGTGTGCCAGGATGCCATTGGCCTTCCTGGCCATGAGGATACATTGCTGGCTAATGATGAGGTTGTTATCAACCAGCATTCCCAGATCTCACTCTGCAGAGCTGCTCTGCAGCAGGTCAACCCCCAGCCTGTACTGCTGCATGGGGTTGTTCCTTCCCAGGTGCAGGACTGCAATTGTCCTTATTGAACCTCATTGAGGTTCCTCTCTGCCCAACCCTCAAGCCGGTGGAGATCCCGCTGAATGGCAGCACGGCCTCTGGGGAAATCAGCCAGTCCTCCCAGTTTGGTGTCATCAGCACAAATAAATTTATCAGGCCTCTCTTATTCTATAGGATAGACCAGAAGAATGTGGGGTGGCTTTTTGATAGAAGCTCTTAATAAAGGAAATTTCATTTGCAAAAGTAAAAACATTTAAGAAAGGTTCGGTGCCCCTCTTGGTCTAAGTGGTTTTCTGGGACACAGCACCACTGAGTTTTGGTCATGGAGCCTTATGGAAAGACACTTTGTGTCACATGACTAACTTTGTCCATCACTGGTTTGTTTTTTTTGGGTTTTGTTTTGTTTTGTTTTTAACAACTGGCCAATTTCAACCAAATTTGATGGTATTATGGCTATACATTTTTAGTAAGCCATTAAGGAAGACAGACTTTTCATGCCTTCCTGACCCAAAGAATTTAGCAGTGGCTCTGGTGACAACCAGCTGTTTGGTCAGCTCACATGTGCTGCCATAAGTTGCAACTATCTTTTGATATCAGGCAGATCAAAAAAGATGAAAAGATGGAGGATGCATTGCTGGGAGAGGTGAGAATGTAAAAGTGGTTTTGCCATGAAGGGTTATCAAGGCCCAGAGAAAAGTGCTGCTGCTATTATTAAGAACATCAAGCGATATAGCAGAGCAGTAGGAGATATGCAGTGGAGTGGAACAGAGCATATATTGCTCCTGAATTCCCAAGCACTTGTGTTATGAGTTTTGGAATAACCTGGTTACACGTGACAAGACAATGTCACACTGTTTGCTGGGCTTTTTTTTGTTTGTTTGTTTACCTTTCTAAAAATCCCAAATCTTACTGCTCACAGATTACTAAAAGTTACAAGAAAGATATTTGGGAAAAAAACTGTAGCTCATGATTTTTGTTTGATTTCTAAAGAAACACTGTTTTCAGTTGGTAACTGTCAGGTGCTAACAGTTCTGGTGGCTAGTATGCTAATTGTAAAAACTCACAAGTGTGTTATTCTGTTGTTCTGTTTTATGAATATTCTTTTTGGCACCACCAGGAGAAAACATGAAGATAATCACATGGTTAAGGGGTTCTGAGACATAATCTAGAAAGCAAGCTGGATTCACAATGATGTTTTCCGTTTTGGTTTGGGACTGGGGTTTTTACGGCTTCAGCAACACAAGCCACATTTCGTTAAAAAAAAAAACAAAAAAAAACCAAAAAACAACCAACCCAAAACAAAAACAAACCCCAAAATCATCAACTCCCCTTACACAGCATCATCCACTTTGCAGTCTGGTGTTAGTGGTCTGAAAAGTGGGCTGGAAGGTATCCTGTAACATCTGAGTGATTTCCCTGTAGCAGCCTAGCAGATTTCATTGATAAGTTTTAAGAGGGCCACTAATCTTCTGCTTGTTCTGTTTTCTGTAGCCCACCACCAAAGTCTGACAGAGAGGACATTCCTCTCTCTGCACTGATAAGTTGAAGAATATAACTGTGTGTGGATGTTGCTCTGAAGGTGCTTGAATTTGTACACAGAACTGAAAAATTGGTTCAAGAAAATCATATTTCTTCCAATAATATTGGTGGGGATCTTGCAACAGCTACTTAGTCATAGCATGATTATTTTGAAAGATACCAGCAAATTAACTTTTGGGAGGTTGCTGTTGTTTTTCTTTCTTGTTAAAAAAAACTAAACCCAAACATCTTGTACTGGGAAGCCATGAATTAGAAATGCACAGAGAATGCAACAGTTGCCAGTACAGATACTCTGAGGAGTCTCACCAAGAATGCCTTCAGAAGACGGTGTCTGAGCTCAGGGTACCTAGTCAGTTCCCCTTAGATAGCACCTTGTCCATTCTGACCCAGAGCTTTCTCAGCAAGGCTTATCCTGTTTCAAAGACCCTAGTAAAGCTGAGTTAACAAAACCTCCGTGCCATTGCTATTTTAATAAAACTGAGTGCAAGGATTTCCCCTTATCAATAGAATTTAATTATAGTGTGGTTTTTTTTAAAAAAAACCAAAACCCTCTTGCTCTTCCAGTCAGTTAGATCATTTAAATATTATATTACAAAACTGAACCTATCTATAAAAAAAAACCCAAGACAGCACTTTTCAAGAAAGCAATTATGTTTTCAGAATAATGGCAACCTAAAATAAGGATGATTATGGCATCTATCTGGAGAACGTATAGTTTAAGAAGTGCACATTAAAAAAATTTCCCTAAATGTAATTCAAACTAAGAAGCCAGTTGATAATTGTTAGGACATAAATCACAGTAGCTCAAAGGTTGCCAATTAAAAAGATTGGCTAAATATAAGGAGTCTTTTAATAAACTATTGTCACGGATCTCGGTTTAACTTTAATAGCAACATTATATGATCACATATTTTATTTATGGATCATTGGAAGAATTTGTTATGCAGATATTCTGATTAGTGGGATATTGGACCATTAGCCAAATAAATCTAAAGGTAATAAAACTCAGGAAGATTAATGGCTTTCTTTTTCTTCTTCTTTTCAGCCAATTCAGGCTCATTTAAGCCTTTCACAGAATGGTGATAATGAAGGATTTGTTCTCAGCAGCGTTATGGCAGGTGATTTGCATTTGAAAGTTTGACACATTTATAGGCCTTTGATCTTTTCCCTTCAGTGCTTGTGCCCCTGACCAGACACCTACATGTGTGTCTTACCAGGTGGAAGATCTAGGAGCAAAAGTAGCTCTGAGAGTTACCCTGAAGAGTAGAAAAAAATAATCCTGCAATTTGTGTGCAGAAATATTCTATTGCTGAATTTGAATGACTCTTATTATAACAAAAGACAAAAAAAATATTTTAACTTCTTTTATTAGAGTTTCTTTTAAGCCAGAGAAATTCCTCATGGAATATTTTAAACTAATAGAGTCTAATGTAAAACCCATTGAGCCATGAAGATTGGCTCCTTCTGTAGGTTTGAATTTCTTGTGGAAATTGAACTTCTTATCACAAGATATTTGAAGAATTTTAGCACCTAGCAAGCTCAAGAAAAGATTGTGATAGCCATGGAGCCATTTCTTAAACATTATTTGAATATTGCCTTTGTTGTTAAAAAAATAATAGCTCTTTGAGCTATTATAGATAATAGTTATAAATTATAAAACATATAAATGAGATAATAGTTATCTTTGGGCTATAAGGGGAAACTTTGAAAAAAGTCAGGGTATTACTAGCACCATGAGCAAAATCAAACATGTAACCTAGGATATATAAGATGTTCTTAATAGTTACTAGGTGAGTTCAAAATAAGAATGGAATCACAGGATTCGGGGAGAACAACGCTGAATATTTAAAACAGGACTGTTGTGTCTGTTATGACTGTCTAAAATTTAATCAGCTGAGTTCTCTGATGGTTTATAATAGTTAAGTGTTTGAATCTGTGTCTCTTTTCACTCTCATCTCAGACTTGATTCCTAAGGTAGGCTGGGTTCACTAATTAAAAATTGTTTGCATGAAATTCCTTCCTGTGCCATGAGAAAATGATATTCTCCAAACTGAGGTTTTCCTGTGAAAGAAGGCAAGGCTTGCTAGGTTCCTGGAAGAAGGGCAACTGTCTGATCTTGGGAAATGTATATTGTATTTGGCAGAATGGGGCTCACCACCCTGGAATACTCAGCCTTTTTAAAGCTGTGTAATGAGTATTGATTAGCCATTGTCTGAACTACATTGAAAGTAGCAGGGACTATGTAAATGTTAGTTTACTTTATATGTACATTAACAGGGAATCCTCAATAGCAATTTGGAGTCCCTTTTTTTATCTCCTACCTCTCCTTTAAAATATATTCCTTCAATCTAAGAGTTAACTTCACATTGAGTGTACTTGAAAATTCAGTTCCTGGTACATTTTGTTCTTCAAAAGAGAGCACTATCCATCTGTGTTACTTTCCTTTCAACTCATTGCAGAATGTCAGATATCAGATAAGAGAAAGTGACTGATGAATGTTCATCTCAGCCTGACAGGACAGGTCAATGTCAGGGAAATCAAAGTTTTCCTTTTTTTTTTCTGCAACCCATTTGCTAGTATTTACTTTAGAAAATCACTTCTCTGGGGGCTCAACTGACTTAAAACAATATTACCTGGAGAATTTAGATTTCATTGTTTTCTGATGCTGTTTCCAATGTTTACAGTAATTCTGTAATTTTATGACAATGTCACAAGTTGTGAGTTGACCACTGTGGTGGGCATCATATAGAAAAATCTCTGCAGAGAGGTAATCCCTGCCCTGATACAGTCTGTAAAGAAGGAAGAGATTTGGGAGAGCAGAAGCAGAAGACGTGCAGGGCTGAGAACTCTCCAGACAGTAATGTACTGTTCTCCCTGGTTTGCAGCAAACTAAACCTCAAGAGAACAGAATTTTAGTAATGGCCATCTGCCTCAAGATTTGCATACCTGCTGTTGTAAGATCTACCTGCTTATTCATGCATGCAGTGATTTTACACGTCCCAATTACCATTAACTAAGCAGGAACTTAGGCAGGGTGCAAACCAGATGTCTGTATTTCATCAGGTGGCCGGCAGCATATAGTTAAATGGGCTCTCGGAGTAATTCCTTCTCCCCACTATGTTTTACGTTCTCTTTGTTTCATCTAATACCTTTATAAGCTTAACTTGCTGGCCTATACACAAGTTTTCCTGGTAGGAGTTTAGGTTTTTTTGCTGTCTCACATGTTTCAAAATAGAAATGAAAATAATATAAAAGTTTCCTAAACAGCAGTGGCCTGAAGTAAATTACTTCTTGCAATTTTTACATTATCTGAGCCGCTATATCTGTAACAACTCTAACTACTCTATTCAGTAACCTGTGCTTTGAACTTCCTGAAAAGCCAACTTCAAATGGATAACTAAATCTTTCTTTCTTATAACATTAACTTTATCTATGCAACTGAGCAGATAAACAGAGATGTGTGATTTATGTGAACAGGGGATGTTAAAAAAGGCTTCACATTCTACTCCCAGCATCAAGAAACACCAAAATGAAAGAGACGGAAACAATTAAAAAGAAAAGAAAAAGAGATAGGAAAAGACAGAGAAAAGAAATCATGATTAGTTATAGATGGGACAATCTAGAGGCAGAAAAACCAAGAAGAGGTGGCAAATAAAAGCTGGTCATAAGACAAAGAAATGGAGCAGTCTTCAGTGGTAGAGAATATAGATTTCTGCACCATGCCCTTGTCACTCAAACACAACTGTCTGAAAATCTAATCAGGCAGGAAAAATATCAGCATCTTCTATCATCAGAAGTACAGGAGGAATCCTATAATGTATCATTGAAAGGCTGGAGGTTTGTAGGACTCAGAACTTGATGTGTTGTTGTTTTTCTTTCTTTCACTGTGACCTTTTGCGAAGAGTTTTGTTCATGTTTTTACTTTGCTGTCAGGTCGTTGCTGGCAGTGGTAAGGTTCTTATCTGGACAGCCCCAGCTCCCTGGGCCTCTGCCTCTAGGCCTTGTTTGCCAGGCCTCCTGTCAGCTTAGTCACCTTTCTCTGGACTTGCTCTAGTCTGTCAGCCCACCACGCTTCCCAGGTCTTCTGGGAAGCTGCCCCCTGCTCTGCCCCCCCTGAGCCTGTGCTGCCGCCTGGGCTTATCCCACCTAGCACAGAGGTTTGTGTTTACTTTCCTTGCACCTCCTGAGGCTGCTCCCAGATCATTTTCTCCAGCCTGTCCAGATCCCTCTGAATGGCAGCGCTGTTCTCCAATACAACAAACACTTCCCTCCATCCTCAGTATAACCTCAAAACCTCTGCAACATTACCTATGAAACATGGAAACAATTTTACTGAAGTGTATTTATGGGACAATTATAACACTGAGTTTAATTTGCTAGGCAAAATTCATGGAAGCTTTCAGAACAAATGCAAAGGAAATCACAAACTGAACATGCCATTTATGTTCTTCAGTAGACTGAAGGACAGACTTGGGTTTTGTGGGATTGATAGTGATTAAGATCTAGCGACTTGCCAAGAAATTTATGCTTGCAGTTTCAAATCAATGGTCCTCACTTGGCAAGATAACCACATGCTTGTGAAAGGTGCCTTGAACAGGCACACAGAGCTTTACTTCAGAACGTGAAATATGTAAGAGCTAAATAAAGTTTGTAATCGAACACTTGTATGTTGTCTCTTACTCGGACTATCAATCTATTTTATAATTATTAAACTGAGCTGCAGGTTGTGCCCGAAGCATAACTTCATTTAGCACTGAGATGAAACATGGTTTCTATTAGCAGCACACAGCAATTCTCCACATCGGTGCTGCGACATGGGGGAGGAAGAAATGAGCAGATACTGATGAGGAGGCTCAGTGGGTGCAAGGGAACAGCCCGAGCTGAAATGTAATCACAGCAACTGAAAAAATAGCTCCCTTCACAAACACCCAGCCTCAGCTGTGCAATTCGACTAGAAATAGTCACAATTGAGCTTTTAATTCAGTTTTCTTGGCTGTTGGAATTTCTTGTAAGATTTACCTAGCTTTGGAAAATTCATCATGCTGCAAAAAGACCCATTCAGAGCCCATTCTAACAGCTGGAAAGCAAGAGTACAAACCTTGAACTTTGTTTGGAACCTTTAGGTGCTGTCCTAGATTTTTAAAAAGCGCCTGTGAAACCTCTGTAACACATGGCAAAGGCAATCACCAAGCAGTTTGTGTGGAGAGTAAAAGAAGCAACTGGAGGTGAACCACATTATACTTTATCATTTATTACTTTTGAATGTGTGCTTTTAGGTAGAAAAAGATGCATTGCTGATGATCTTGAAATATTTGTGACAGGTAACCCTTCACATCTCTGAAAAAGTGAGGCATATCCACTTCATTACAGCAGACAACATCTTTTCAAACCAAACACGATAGCTGATACGATCAAGCTGCACTAAGCAATAATGGAATTCTTCTACTAAAACAGCTGCTATTATTTTGATAATATCTGTTACTTCTCAAATTCTGAGCAAAATAAACCTTGTTAGGCTTCCCTTCCTCCCCCAGTTTTGCTCTTTCCTTCTGGCTGAAGTAGCCAGTAGACATTAAAGACCAACCACGTAGTCGAACCTCCTTTCAACTTCTGTTAACAGGGGTATTAAAAAGACATTCCTAAATATCAGCTGAAAACCACTAGGTAATAAACTGACTACTTAAAAGGTGGGTAGGTGTAAATTCCACACATAGGCCTTTTCATCTGGGAAGCCAGTTGCTTGGAGATCAGATGTTTTAAATGAATTGCGGAGCTGATGTCACTTGTCAGTCGATGGAGACTGCCACTATTTGGAGGATCAAATACTTACATTTGAGGACATGAAGCGAATAGATGGGTCCTGATCCTGCCTTGGCAGCACCAAAGAGGTGCTTGTCTATACGTAAAGCCCTGGTGAAATCAATGATATTTACCTGACTGTTTCTTCTTTGTGATCAGGCTCGATCTTTAGCATTTAGGAGTTGCACCCTTGAGAATATTAAAGATTTTAAACATTTATGTCAGGAATTTTTAACAGCCTGTTTCTAGTCTTACTACAAATGAATTACATTTTTTCTTGTGCTAAGCCACAGGTTTGTTTGGCCAAAGGCAATAACAATTAGCCAATTTTCACATGGTTTTCATTGATTATAATAAGTGGTGTAGGCTCCCTTGTGAAGGGCTAGACTTGATCTCTTTCCCTCTGGAAATTGTAGCTGATTATACAACCCTATTCTATGGCATATTAAACTAAAAAAAAAAAGAAAAAGGAATTGTGTTTATTAACCAACTCGCTTACGTAGAAATCTTATTTCTATTGTGGTTGGGCTCAGATTAAACCATCTTTCATAAGTAGAAAAAAAAGCTATGAAGTCTACTTATTTTTAAAATATACACCTCTCCAAATTGAAGGGAAAACCCTTAAAAGGAGAGAAGCATTATCTGGTGGCTAATGTGACTCTGGATAACAAATGTGGTGGATCCTTTCCTTCCTTTATTGCCAGCTTGGGTGTAAACCGAGGTGTTCGGCACTGTTTTTCGGAAGTGTTGAACACCTGCAGCGTCTGCTGAAGTTAGTGAGACCTGCAGCTGCTCACCCCATGTTTTGTGTAGGGGTGATTGACTCCTTGTCTGCGTCTCTAAAGCAAGACGGGAACAGCCACCTCCGCAGTGAGTGGGTGGCATAGCAGCTAATACTCGGGAAACCTCTTATTCAATAAGATATGAAGTGACTTTAAAAGCTTTTGGGAGATAAATAGATTTTTTTTTTTTTTTTAGTGCAAACTGCAAGATGAGGCTTTATTGTCTAAGTGCTCTACAAGGATATTAGGATCTGCATCTTGTCAGTAAAATAAGACTAGACTTCTTCCTAATTGTAAAGAAGGCTGATTGTTTTGGGACTGATGTTGCTAAAATGCATTTATCCATGTTTACCAAGTTTAAGCCTGCATTCTTCCCATCCAATATAATTTTTTACTTATTACTACAAGTATACTTGTACTACCAAAGTCATAGCTTGGTGGAAATATGTTCCAATATAGAAAAAAAGTAGGAAAAAAAAGTAGAAAACATAGAAAAAAAAAGGCCCAGTCTCTAAATAACTGTACACAAAAAATGTATTTATCTACCATACTCATGGATGACAGCGATTATCTGGACAACTTATTTTAAATCTCAAACCTGAATCAGACACATATGAAAAATCTAAAAGCTTTCTGTTCCATGGATGAGGGTTTGTTTTCAAGTGTGAAAATTTTTGCTTCTTTCGTGCAGCCATGTCCTCCCACAATAAATTCAGAAATATGAGCAGAGAATCTTTAATTTTAAGGGAGATGAAGACTGAGATGTTAGCCTTCATATTGCAGACTAAAGTACTGAAATGAAAATCAAAACTGTAAGTCAAGCAGAAAATGCCTTATCATTTAAGTGTCAGTTTGTATTTCGTTGGTGTTATCCTCACTTCCCATTACCCTTCAAAGTTTTGACATTACTGGCAGACAAAAAGAGAGTTCTTAAAATTTGTGAGAGGTAAAATAAAATAAAGATTGCAAACACCTTTTTTTTTTTCTTTTTCTTTTTTTTTGCATGGATTTGCTTTCTAGTAAGGTATCATCTGAAACGTTAGATTTTCTTATCTCTTTAGTGAGAGAGAATCAAATAGTCATACGGTATAGAAAAATAAACTTGCCATCCGGCCTGTAGCCACCTTCTACAGGGAGGTTTTTAAGGCCCTGCTATAAAACAACACTGTGAACACTTCTACCATTTGCAGCAGTTTTTGCCTGTTGTATTTGTTTCTACTTCCCTGGATAGTTTCCTAATTTAGGATTCTCAGTCTTGAGGGTGTAAATCGTAGCGCTGTCCAAAACTAACTCAAGAGCAATTACATGCCATGACACTGTTGACTTACAGAGTTTATGGATCTCACAAGGATCCTGCTGAGACATGTTTCATAGCTTCCTGATTTCCCCAAAACTTAGACACACTTCATTTTGGGGACCTGAGGGTTGTGGGTAGAAATTGGTGTCTATTTTTTCAAAACTGAACCTTTACCTGTATCTGTACCAGTAAAAGGAATATGGCCACAGCCCCTTCTTTGGCTCTGAAGGTGTGCTAATGACAAAACTTGCCTTCACACGGGTAAACCTTTTGCTCACCTCTACACCCTCAGGGGCTAAAACAGCACCAAGGAGCATGATAGTGCTAAAACAGCACCAAGGAGCATGATAGTACTAAAACACGATGCACAACTGGTAGGCAGTTTTCAAGTTTAAGCATTAGACACATATTATCTATTGTTGTAGAAAAGCATGTAATTTTTTCTTGCTCATGCAACAGTTTTAAAAGCATAAGCTTATAAGATCCACTGATTTTTCATGCAACCAGAGCAGTTGTTCACGTACTCTTAATAGTCTGCCTTGGTTGCTCTAAACACTCATAAGAAAAGACATAAGTGTTGCTATAATTTGTGTTCCTCTTGCCCATCTCATCTCATCTCATCTCATCTCATCTCATCTCATCTCATCTCATCCAGAGCCTTATTTATTCTGTAAGAGTACAGAGCTGAAATCTGTCTGTGTTCACCTGTCATTTACAGCAATGGCATCTTGGACATGCACAAAATCTTTCCCGCCTTGGTATCTGAGCATCAGTTACCCATAGATTAGAGTTATAAATTACTGGGCAACATGCAACTTGTCAGCAAACAAGTGATGTTGAAATTTTTGCCGCTAAATTTGACTTATATTTCATTAACATTTTTTCTAAAATCAGAACTGCTGAGCAGAACAGTTTATATATATGCTCAATACATATATGTTTAATGTTCTTATATGTACACACACGTGCATGTACTTGCAAGCTCCTTTTTCTTGGCACACCCTGACAGAAGTTCCTCCTCTTCCATCTCCCCTCCTGACTTTTCTGTATTTGTAAATTTTTCATTGTAGTGTTTACCAAAAATGTCAACGACATGAAATAAGAGCAGGGGACATGTAAAATGGAAAAGGCACCATAAACACAAATACAATGAAGAAAAAGAGTGGGAGAAGGGTTTTGACTGGGAAAAAAACCAGAGTCCTCTGTTTATGCTAAATTAGACTTTGTGACTAACTTGTGGCCTTGTGATCATTGTCTTGGTGCTCAAACTCATTCAGTCCACTGAAGTCACAGAAAATACCTATTATTCCTTTTGTATTGATTTTAATTTATACCAGTCATCTGTGATTTTCAGGACTGTTTCAGCATATTGTTCTTAAAGAAAGAGGAAAGCAGAGCTCACAATATGCTACAACAACCATAAACCCCAAAGCAATCCTGACTGTGGGGAGCTGTGCTCTAAATTTCTGTGTGAGGTAGATGTCACTAGGGTCAAACTGTCTCAGCCAAGGTTGAAATGCAGGAATTCTTTACTTTTTTGTTCATTCTTATTCACTTCAGCATAAAATCAGTAAAATCTCCCACAAGTTGCTTCCCACCATTTTGATCCTAAACTCTCAGAATTCACATAAGCCTTCCTAATAGCTATGGTGGGTATTGAATTGTTTAGATTTTGGTGGTGGTGGGTTTTTTGTGGTTTTGTTTTGTTTTTGTTTTCTGAGTGGTTGTAGTGAGAGATTCACAATCAGAAAGAAACAGCGTATTCTAGGAAGCCTCAGCTTGCTTTGGCTATGTGCCATGCGGTGGCATTCCTCACCTTTTTTCAGAGGGGCTGATGATGCACAGAAAGATCATTACACAGAAGGAAGCCCTAAGATAAATCCTATTTTTCTTTTTCCTTCAGGTTGGCACTCCTTCTCCCCTTCTTTTCATTATATATTGCTTTGTAGGCTGATACAAAGTCATGGCTGGCAGCCCAGCTGCTCAGTGGGGCTGCAGAGCTCAGTAGTTTTGGATATTTTTCCTGGCACTCCTAACGGTTTGCTGTGTGATTTTGGGCAAGTTATTCCTTGCTTCTGCTTATCCCTTTCCCCCCTGCAATAGAGATCATTAATCCTCACTGTAAGCTGTTTTGAAGCCTATAGGTGAAAAATGCCCATTATTAATGGTATTAATTTATAGCATATACATTTTCACTTGAACTGCATAATATATAACTTCACTGTTGTGTCGAGTCAGGGCTAGAAAAGGTTTTTGTTGGCAGAAGTATGGATTCCTAGAGGTAGAAAATGTTACAGAAGTAGCTTCTAATCTTTTCTTACACACATCTAAGATGTATATTACTTTCAATTATTTCTTTGAATTAAATTTCTATGTAAAACATTTGCCTGGGCCCAAAATTTAGATGCAGTTTATTTTATTTCCTAGACTTTTTTTTTTTAATTACATTTTCCTATTTCTTTTTAAAATGGGACTTACTTTGTCTTTTTTTACAACTGCAGTTTACAATTTTCTTTTTAATTTCTCAGTCACGATGAATCTACGGAATGCATTGCAGTTTCCTCCTTTCTCCTGTTGAAAATCAAAGTGATCCAGAGAGAAGTTACAATCTAATGTGAAGAAATGCACAGAGCCCTTAACGTGCGCAAATCCAAACAAGCTATGTGTGACTTACATGATTAAGATACAGATAATGAGAGACTACATCAGCAGCAATCAAGCACGGATCAAATAATCTCTGCAGTAACACCGTGGCCTTCAAACAGTTACACAGAAATCAGGGCTCGGTGGCTTAAATTCAGCATTTGTTTTAGCAGTCATTATCTTTAAATTCTGTATCTGTAAATGGTTCTGTAAAATTGCTAATTTTCTTTTTCCTCTCTCACCACTTATCCCCCCAGCGCAATGTTACACGTAGATGCGCAGCCTTAATTGGTTTAGTTGCAAGAAGATAATCTTTTTTTCCTCCTTTCTTGCTGTTGCCTGTTAGCTTAAATGCTTTTTAGCTGAAGGTTGATAATTATCATTGAGAAGAAACTAGCACATCAGGAGTTCATTTTCCATCTTAGCACTTGTGGTGATCCTTTGAACTCCTCTAGCCAAACCCGTGTTCCCACTCTGTCACTTTCCTCCCTCCATCATAAAAAGGTCTCGGCAGCCGGCGGCTCCAGCCTTTGCTGGCGGGCAGAGGGCATTGCTTCTCCCGAGCACTCCTTCAGCATGGACAAACTGCATGAGACGTTGATAAACATGGAAGACACTTCGGGTTTGGAGCACTCTGTCTGCTTATCATCCTGGGACTGGAAAAGTGCCGCCGGGCCTTTTGAGCTGCACCCGGTCTCATCTCCTCACAGCTTATCCCCAACTCCCTCCTTTGAGTCCTACTCCTCGTCCCCTTGCCCGGCAGCAGCAGAGACCCCCTACGGCAGCAGCAGCAGTGGCGGCAGCCTGGTGGGCTACAGCCTGGTGGACTTCCCCCCTGCGTACCTGCCCAGCCCCGGGCAGGCCCGGCTGCCCAAGGGCACAAAGGTGCGGATGTCAGCCCAGCGCAGGAGGAAGGCCAGCGAGCGGGAGAAGCTGCGGATGAGGACCTTGGCCGACGCGCTCCACACGCTGCGCAACTACTTGCCTCCCATCTACAGCCAGCGGGGACAGCCCCTCACCAAAATACAAACCCTGAAGTACACCATCAAGTACATCAGCGAACTGACGGAGCTCCTCAACAGCGTCAAGCGGGCATAGACCTCACCTGGAGCACCAGCCCAGGCACGCTTTGGCTTTTTTTACAAACAAAAAACCCAGAAACATTTCTTCCTCACCCAAGTACAAGAGGAGGATGAAGCAAAAGTGAGGGCCACCGTGGTACATAGGACACGATGCTGGAAGGTGATGTAGGATTGCCTAAAAACCCTGAGCTGCAGGTTGCTGAGACAGGAATCTTTTTGCCTTTTTTTCATGTTTTGCTTTGGTTTTTTTTTTTACATAATAAGCTTCTGAGAAATATTGAAACTAGTCTGATACAAAAGTAACCAAAAAAAAAGCCAATTGATCTTCCTAGGACTTCTGTATCGCTGTTCTGACTGATCGTCTCTTTAATAAGGACAATAGTACATCTATAGATTTTAAACTGAATTTTTAAAATGTAAATTACAAAACTACTATAAGAATACTAAGTGTATGGATTTGTAGGCACTTTAATACTAGGATGAGGAAGACTGTGTATAGGTAGTTCAAGTGTTGTCTATCTACATTTCCACTGTATCTAAAAGTCAAGAAACTAAGTAATAGTAAGAATATCTTTGCTCACAAATAAATACTAGTGTTATAGTCTGTATCTTGTATTATATATCTAATTGATAGAGAAGTAAAGTCTAGAAATGACCACTAAATATTGGAAACAAAATATAAGCAAACTGACATTTTGTATAGATAAATTACCGTTAAAAACTGTCTTTATTAATATACACGGAAACATATGATATTGCTGTATTTAATGTATAAAAACCTCCTTGTTTCAATGACTGATGAATGATGGAAGACATTTTTACATCCAGTTGCTAGCACAAATGAGATTAGGCTGAGTTATCTTTCTTTCTTCACTCTGACATGAAATAAATTGATTCAGTTATCAGAAAAATTTGAAGCTTTAGCCTCAAGGTGTACTGAAATCTAGGAGGGCTCCAGTAAGCGCAATGTCTCCTTATTGAAAGCTGTCAGATGAGCTGTTTCCTACAGCTAGTAACAATCCTGTAGAACACACACATGAAACCTTTTGAAAACCAAACAAGGACATAGTCTTAATCCTTTATTACTTTGGCTTTCATCTGACAGGGATCATACAGGTCTCACCAAACCACCAAAGAAATTTGGGTTGCTTTGTAAATCTCATTGCAGGCTAATTCCTAAGACTTGGTTGCGCTAAGGCCAGCAACACACAGAGAGAAGCAAAACCCAGAGCTTGTGTAGAGCTAATTGAGATTAACCTTTACTTCACAGGAAGATGTAAGGCAGCCAGGAGGTAACAGGCTTGTCTCACCAGGATGGATAGATCAACATGTCTGTGTGGGGCAAATGGTTTAGGTTCATGGATACATCTGTGGCAGAGCCTCAAAGCTAAAACTTTATTATGTCTTTATTTTTCTTTCCCTCTTCCTGCTTGTTTGGAAGGGAAAACAATTGTCTTTGCATATCTTTTTCTCTAAGGCTTAGCTTAAGCTGACTCAGTACTCTCACATGATACATGCATGTTGGAACAATCAGTGTGAAATCCACCAGTGTCTCAAAAAAGCAGCTACATTCAAATTTATGCATGTAGCACTGTCACTCAAAATATAACCACATTTAAGCATATACCATATGCTTCTGTTTTGTTTTAACCCCTGCCAGATTTCTCACAATATTTAGGGTTTCAGCAAGAATGCAAGTAGAATAATTTTTAAAGCCCTATGAAGTTGTCAAACTGTGTTGTAAACACACATGAAATGGCAGCACTAACCTCAGCATAACACTCTTCAGCATAAGCTGATCTTGATCAGGGCACAGACAGCTACATGGACAAGGTCAGTCTAGATTTTGCTTTACAAGGGTGTGAAATTGCACATTGCCTGTGGTATCTTGCACAGAACCATAACTGAGAGCTTGATCCCATATTCTTTCTGAAAGATCCTGGTTGACAGTCACTAACAGCATAATAGGATCCCTGCTCACTGGTGCTGGCAACCACCTCATAGCTGCACCAGAAGAAAGCCCTGGCATTATCATCACTCATAAGTATAGTGGCTGACCATATTTTCTATGCTTGGGAAAACTCTTAACTTTGTATCTTAAATCTTCATCTAACACTCCAGGTAATCCCTACACATTCCAGCTCATTAGCTGTGGAAGCCTGGAGGCTGGTTAAACCAGAGGAACAAGGAGGTAGAAGAATCTACTTTTAGTGCTACTATATCCATAACCTTAGCTGGTCATCCAGCTTTGCTGTCTCAGTTTACCCATCTGATAGCTAAAGGCTTCAGAAGGCTGCTGCTCATAAGCAAAGCTACATAATGGTATATGCAGAAAGAGAATACCAGGAGGAGGTATCCTGCAAATTTGAGAAGAGGCTCAAGGTCAGCATTTCCCATCACCCTGGAGAAAGAGGCAAGTGAAGACCCTGAGCAGGCTGGGCTACAACATGTTAGATGCCTATAGAGCTCCTCTGTTTACCTGCAAATTTCTATCTGCAATAGCTCTAAGTAACTGTACAGACAATAATTCATGTTTCAGAGGATGCTTTACTGCTTCCATACCACCAAACTAGACCTTGCCTGTGCCTACACCCTGGCCCCAGAATGCCAATGAGTGCTCTCATACCTTTAACTGTTTGACCTCCAGCATGTCATAACTGCATCTAACCTGACCTTAGAGAATGGTCTGTGCTAAATCACATCCTGTGCTGCAAAAGTACCAAAGTCCATATCCAAGAGGACTTAGTTTACTAGAAGAGGTTGAACTCTTGTATATGTTTAATTTGTTTGATCCTCTTTCAGGGTATCCCTCCTTCAACCTTCATGGAGGATGGGGGAAGCAGCTGAGGTCTATGAGTAGGAGATAGAGTTATGTTCTGCACGTGGGTTTGTTTCTCCCCCCATAGGAAGAAATTAATTCTTGCTCTTCTGACAGTGTCTGTGTAAGCCTCCCCTTTTGCAATTCTCTTTGGCACAGACATTTCACCAAGCCAGAGGAAGCAATCTGAATTATTATTTCCATGACGGTACAAGTGCTGCTGTTATTAAATGTTGGATTTTATTTATTTTTCAATAAAAGAGAATACAGTTTTCTCTTTGTTTTCTCTTTCTGTTATCCCCAAGAATTTCAGATATTTAACAGATGTGAAAGATGTCAAGTTAAATTCCCCACTTAAGGGTACAAGATCCAGCTTCCAGGTTAATAAAGCTGTATTGAATTCCAGCAGCAACATCACCATAAGCCATAGAACAGAGGCAAAAAAAAAGTGCAGTCTCAAGTCTAAAAATGTTGCATGAGGGACAGAAGTAGAGGATATCTTTCACATACAAGCATATTCTCTCACACAGTGTTCAAAACAGACATGGAAATAAAGTAGTAGTCCAACAATCACAAAGTACATAGACAAAGAAATCACTTGCATTCTGCCTAAGAGACAGAGTTGTTTGCTCTGCTAAAGAGTAAGATATAGGAGAGTGAACTAGTAGTCCCAGGCAATGAAATGAACTCTTCTGGACCCAAGGGCTCTCTTTTCCAGGTCAGCATGTCAATGAAGTTCCTTAGTAAGCAAAATGCAGAAACTGGGTGCTAAAGAAGCAACCACTACCCCACAGTTCTCTACTGCATTTGGTTTTCTCATACAAGAAATAGGTACTTGAAATCATACTACTTTAGAAGTGACAATAGCCATAAAGCTGAAAGAGAAGCAGGCAAGTCTTCGAATACTAAAAAGAGATGAATGAAAATCTACAAAAATTGAAACAGATTCTAGAATCTCAGGAAAAGTCTTGAGATACAGAAACCTGGCAATTTGGTTGAACTACTAGTCTTTCACTCTCACTTTACTGATGATGATCAAAGAATAGCCATAGAAGGGTAGGGGTTGGAAGGGACCTTTAGAGATCATCTAGTCCAATCCCCAAAACCCCACTAGATGGTATTCATCCTGATGCTTCCAAAGTCAGCTGCTGAATGCTACGAGTTGATATTTTGCATTTTAAACAAGTACTCCCAGACATCTTTTTTTTTTTTAATAACTACACTTGTACTGAACCAGAGGAGAATCAGTCCAGACCCTATATATATTTTCCCTGCTCAGAGACAGGGACGAGCAGTGCAGTGAAGGCAAGAGAAAAGATGAGCAAGAAGGACCAAGTCATAAGCAAGATGGCTGGACCCTACTATTTGCACTCCTGAGCAACTCTTCACATTCAGGTCTGCACCCTCATCTCCAGTCAGGTTCAACTGTTGAGGAGGAATGAGGTGTGAGTGCAGAGACACAGTGTTTAAAGTTTCAGAAGCCAGAGAGAAAGTGAGACTTTTGCCCCACAGCCATCCCAACCCTTTTGTTACGGAAGGCAGAGCAGAGCAGGCAGTTACACATAACGGATTTTGTACGTTAACTCCCTTGGTGCCATCAGCCAAACAGCTGGTGCTGCTCATATCTCAGAGATTGTTCTGATACAGCTGGAAGCGTATGATGCTTCTTTATTTAGCAGGAGGCACACCAATTGAGAGGTAAAAGCCTAACAGATAGAGTATTAGCCCAGAATTCAGGAGACTTATACAGATTCACTCTCCAGGGCAGGCTTTTGTCTTGAATTCAGGAGAGAGATAATTTCTCTGCCCACCCCATAAAAAGGGGTGAAGTAGTGTGTTTCCCAGCAGCAGCAGTAAAATCATAGAATCACTTCAGTTGGAAAAAGACCTTTAATATCATCAGGTCTAACTACTAACCTCACACTGCCAAGCCTGTCACTAAACCACAGCCTTCAGCATGTTATGCATGTGCCTTTTAAAAATCTCCAGGGATGGTGATTCCCTTCACCATTCCTTCTTGGTGAGAAGAGTAAGTACCTCAGAAAGAATGTGCCCCACTGGTTAAAGCATCACACCACATGGGCAAGAAGCTCCAAGCAAGCCCTGACTGAGAGCTGCAGAGCTCCCCCACCCAGAGCAGAGGGGAGCCTGGGGCTGCCTGCCTGCACACACAAGCTTTGAAATTCTATGCTGGGAAGCATCATGTAGGTGCCAAGAGGTTTTATGGTTACACATTTGGGCTGCACATAGGTGTGCTTGGGGGAAGGGTGGAAGAGTCTCTTGCAAAAGGCCTTCAGTTCAGCTTCAGCTGCCACAGCTCCGCCTCCTCTCTGCCTAGGAATGCCAGGGGCCATCCCAGGAGCTGAAAAAAAAACAAAACAAAAACCCAACAACCAAAAAAATAAACCAACCTCACAACAATATATATATATACTCTAGCTTCTAAGGAGCCAGTAGCAGACTTACTTTTATCCCCAGCTTGTCTACCATACGACCACCAATGCTTGTATTACATGTACCAATTGGGAAGCTCAGTTGTGAACTCCCAGCTTCCACTAAAACAGTTTATTTTTAATGAACTGTACAATTTGCGTCCATCTGAACCCCTCTCCCTGATTAAGCCCTCAACTTTCTGCTTTTTAACACAATAAGATGAGCTTAAGCCCACTATCTTAGCATTAGACGTAGTGTAAGGAGACAGACTCAGCTTACTTATGCTTTAAAATATACCTTTCAAAGCACAATGGCTGTCTGGTATTTGGGAATCCAGCTAACGCTGTGTTTAGGTGTTTCTGGACTCATAGTCACAACTGAAAGCAGAAATTTTATGGGAGTAATGAGCTGAAGACTCAAATAAACTTGTGGCAGAAGCCAAAGAAGTTGAACCAAAGCTTCTCATATCATTGGGTCACTGTCAGAACATATTTTCCTTTGGATGTAGACGCATAACCTTTGCTCTTTTACCAAGGCCATTGAGATTTAAAAGAATGAGCAAAGCAATATACCAAAAGAGATAATAAATTCAGCCAGAAAAATCTAGGTATCTGTTTTCTCCCTTTTTTGTCAGTAGTAATAGCAAGGTGCTGCTGCTTTAAATCACCAAGGCACTACTGTTTCAAAACCCCAGCCCTGTCATTGAATATAGACTACACAAAAGTGAGAATTCTATGTTTCTGGTCAGATATGATGAAGCTACTTGCAGCACTAACTGCCATTTATTTGAATGGAAATAACTGTCTGCAGTACAGTTCTGTCACTGTTCCTATTTTCCTATGAAAACAAATCACATCAGACTTCTCTTTTCCCTTAGACTTTTATCATTCACCTGTTGAAATTGAATACAAGATTAAGCATAAACAAAGAAGATTGATCTGCTTTCAACCTGTGTTAACAGGGATATAAAGATAACATCCCAAATACCACGGGGAAAAGCATCTGGTCATAAAATATCCACTTAAAAGCCAAAGAGGTGTTGATACCATGCTTGAAGTTCTCTTTTTTTTAATATATATATATAAAAAAGAGCAGGAAGGCAGTTTCTGAATTTTAGTATAAACAGACACCACTAAGGTGGAGAGAGAGTATTACTGTCATGTCTTTGAAAGACTTTATTGATATTCAAATGGATTTTGTCTCTCATATGCTGTTGCACAAACTGACCAGAAACTTTATATAAATCCTAGTCCAACCATGGAGGGGAATCTCCTTGAATTTCCCCACATATCAAAAAGTAGGAGGACCATCTATTGCTGCTTCTCATTTTGCAAAACGGCACTAAACAGAGCTTTCACCAGAGCCATAGTTCACCTGGGCAGCATTTTGCTTTTCAACAACTCTTAAATCCTCATCAACAAATAGATTATCTAAAGATATGGACTAATCCTATGAAAAAGAATGAAGGTTGGAAAGCAAAGAGGTTGTAAACACCAAATTTCCATTCCTATGAGATACTGTCCTTGAGCTTTGCTTTGACAAAAGCAATCAAACCCAGGAAGCCACAAGCGAAACTGAGTTAACAGTACTGAAACAGGCTGCAAAGCTTCACGCTTTGTGCTCATAGCAGCCCCTAATTACCATATATTCCCCCCCTCACCTTTCCCCCCATAACTGTAAGAGGGGAGAAGGCAGACTCCACTGTACTGGTTGGGCATTGTTGTGGCAGATGAAGATTACCATTCACCTGTCTGGAGAAAACAGTGCATAAGTCTAATTCCTTGGGAGACAGTCAGTATGATCTAAGACACACAGGGAACCCTGGCAGCATATCATAGGCTTGTCCTTTGATTTCTCAATAGATTGTGCCTGCATACAGAGGAACAGCAAGTACTTAACCTATTGTGTTAACGTAGGGGAAAGCACCAAGCACAAAGTCATTGACTTGTCAAGTCTGCTGTCAGGCTTATGTTCTGCATTTTCCTTTTATTCCCATGCTGATATATTTACATCTCATTCTTCAATATCGCAGCTTCATGGCTTTAATCTTCCCCCATCCTAGGAGCAAAATAAGACTCCTTTATGATGGCAGCTTCCTTTGTTGTTTGTTGATATGCAAAGTTGGGGACTTGACATCCTTTATAATGAAGCCCACACAAATTTTTCCAGAAATGATGCTAAAAGACATCTACTACAGATATGCTTATGTCAGACAACTAGAAGACAGAAAACACTTACAAACACAAGCTTATAATTACAAATTGTTTAGTGAGATAGTGTATCAACAGACCTACAATCTTTTAGACACTCTGCTTTTTCACAAAGTACAAATATTCAAAAAACAGCTTCTTACTCAAGTTAGCTGTCACAGAAATTCCCTGTAGTAAATTCTATTTAATATCAAATTAAAAAGCAGACACTCAGTATTGTACTGTTAGCCTTAAGAGACAATGGTTCATGCTAAAGAAATCTTTCCCTAGAACAGGAAAATACAATATTGAATCTGTGCAGTTTTCATATCACTGTTCAGATGCAGAGAAATCACCAAGACATTTTCCTCCTATAAAAAAAAAAAAGACAGGATAATTGGACAGGAGGTCCTAGGCATCATATTCTCTAGTAAGGAAAACTCCTTAACACTTTGTAGATAAGAGTCCAGGTATTATTGTTGTTACTAGTATGAGTCTTCACTACAAGCTTTTTTCATTTAGACTGACAATCAGCTAAGCAGCGACTGATGCTACCTGTGTGATTTCCTTCCAGCTGGGGCGGGAGTCTTGGCATTACAGACCTACTCTGCAAGATCCAGAGTTTACAGCTTTTCTTTCAATAACTGCTAGAGAATCAAATATGTTTTACTCCATCTTGCTTTGAAGAAGACTTTCTCTTACTGACATTAAGCTCCCTGAAATCTGTTGTTCATAGTGAAGCTTTAGAACAGTTCTAAGTGATTTACAATTCACTTCACACCTGTTGTCACCTTACTAAACCCTACTCCAAAAGATGCTTCCAGCTGCAGAGTGTCTAGACATGAGTTTTGGACACATTACCTGAGCAGACTAGGTCAGATGCAAGTCGCATACAAAAAACCTAAGAGTTTGACACTGTAAAGAAACACAAGAGAGCAACACTGTAGTTTAACTTAAGCCCTACGGATGTATCTTTGTCTTTCTCTGACCCTTTTCTCAGACACCATCAATATACCTTCCCATGAGATACTTCAAAGATGTCACTACTTGACAGTCTGGTTATGTTGTGTATTTAGATGACTTAAGCAAGCAATTTTATAAAACTGAATAGTTCCTGTTTAGCTTTTGTCAAAAGTCAGTATATTCACCTACAGAGAGAAGAGGCATGCAGAGGTCTGTCATTTACAGCAGCAGTATGCTTGCTGTTTCAGCAGTATAGTTTTAAGGCTGACACCAACCTCTGCTAGTTGTTTTCCTTCCTGACAAGCACTGCTCCAGACGATGCTTGCCCACGTGGATATGGTTCTGTGCTATGGTCTGGTGAGAAATTTCAGCATTTAGTTTTCTGTACAGCACATGCTAGGTCTAGGAGCTGATTGCCTGACACAGCCCATGAAAGCACATGCCATACTGCTGAGCAAATATTCAGAAGCTACTTCAGCAGTGTCCATTTTCTTACCAAGTCTGTGTTTCCCAGGGTTGCATCTCCTTGAACAAAAGAAGTCTGAAGACTGTTGCATAGTGCTGCAGATCACCACGCTGCAGTGAAAATACAGCTACAAGACATGAATATTTATTCATAGGAGAGTTATTTGGCAAACATCTGATGCATGTACTGACCCCAAAGGAGATGAAATGAACACTTTTAAGTGGCTGATCTTTACTGCTTTTCTAGTACTATGACTTCAAGAAAGTAACTAATAGCCCCAAGGCAGCACCTGGACAACTGAGACATTACACCCCATTTGCTGCATGCACAGCCCCAGGCTCACAGACCAAAACTGCTGACAGCATGTGACAGACCATGGAGACATCTCACCTGCTCTTGTAACAAAGTTGTGCCTTGTACAAAGGTGAACATTCTCACTTCAAATCTCTTTAGGTGCTGAGGAAATTTTACTTCCAGGCTATAATTAACTTTGTGGAAGACAGTTCTATAGGAATCTTCCCTGTTTTCACACCTGTTTTGGGAAAGTAAAAGAAAGTGTATTCAATTTAAACCATCACTTCAAATCTTTAAACAAAGCAAGGAGGTGAAATACAGAGGAGTTTCCTTCTCTCCAGTTTCCTCAGGCCAAAGGGGTATGGACAGAGCTCCTCCCAGTTCTGATCCCTGCCTTTTGTCCAGTCAGGGTTGCTGCTTGTTCTTTCTTTCCAGCTGGAAGCTGTTAGCTAGAAGCACTTCTGGACATCTCATTACCTGCTTCCACCAGAAGGCATAGCCACTGTGCTGTCACCAACATGTGTTCCACATCTTGCAATGATTGTCCATCAGGAAAAAAAACAATGCATCCAAGCTGACTTCTGTACTCCTCCCCTTTCTCCCCACCTAAGGAGAAGGGCCTTCTGATGAAAATTTACCAAACACAGGAGGGAAGTCCTCCTTACCTATTTGTAAGGATAGGCCACTGGGGAAGGCTATCTTGGCTTGGAGACTTTGTAGCCCAACAGTTATCCAGGTTTAGTTCCAGTCTTGCATCTTTAGGCTGGAGAAGTTCAACTTCAAAATATAGTGCTTCCCTCAGGTACTTTACCACAGGATATTCTGAATCCTGGTAATGCTCCAAATAGGATTTTTCTAGAAAAGAGTACTGATGTTAGAGTTTCCTTTTTACAGAGTAAGTATTCACAAGTTTCCTGCTTTACTCTTCCTTCCACTACTATTTACTCTGGCACAGTGATACCAAAATCTGAGGAGAGCGCATGAATGTCAGCAAATTGGGAAAGGATGGCAGAAGAGCAAGGACTGGTAGTGAAAGCAAAGATATCAAAAGTATTCCTTGTCTCTGAGGACCTGATAGTGAGACACTCTTTCTGAAAAATACCCCAGAACTGGAGTAAGATACTCATTCAAAACTGTCTCTCTAAAGGTACAGGGCATGGGGGTGTAAAAAAATTCTTCAAGGCTGCACCAGTCAGGGTAAGGGTTTGATTCAGGCATCAGTCCTGTCTGGTAGGAGTTACCATTTTACAATAGCAAGGCTTATTAGCTGCCTTCTCTGACACATATTATGTTTATTTTGGTCAGTGCCAATTCTCCTTAGCAAGACTTAGGTAGCCAATAAGAGAGGGAAGCTGACATCACATCCACTACACAAGGGTTTTAGCATGCCAGATCAAGCTGGAAAACTACATGTGTCAGTGATGCTAAGTCTGATCCATTACAGATACTTGACCATTTATGTTGCACTCTAGAAAGGAAAACCTTTGTTAGAGGCCTTAAAGAAAGTTTCCTTCATCCTTGGAGATACTCAAAAGCTATCTGGAGAAAGACCTAGACAACCTGTTCTAAGTGGCCCTGCTTGATCAGAGTGGACAGAAGATCATCTTCAGAGGCCCATTCCAACTTCAACCACTCGGTGGTTCTATGGAGTCTAAACATAAGTATTACTTGCCTTTGAAAAGCTTTAATGAAAGAGCAAGAGAGCCAAATCCTGGCTTTACATTGGGTAGGGGGTTCTTCTTAGATTCATATTGAACATCAACCGTCTGCTTGATTGCATACCAGCATACAAATTTCAGTCTAAGAGAAGAGATTTACCATTAGATTTTTAGAAACCAAAATTCCCTAGAAGAGGGTTGTCCAAGGTATGACACTTACTGATATACTGGTGTATCATTACCAGGTCTGAAATAGAGTACATCATTTTCATATGTCATAGTCGTGCTATTGAACTGAAAGATACACATCATTACAAATAGAACAGTTACATTAACGTTTGTTTTGGTTTTGACACAATATCCACATCCATTCATTTGACTGGTAGATTGCACTGAACAGAGTACACTTGGAAATGGCCAGAAGTTACCAACCAACAGCCCAATACCTGCTGAACTGAAGCTGAATATATCTAACAGCTATGCCATAGTCAAGAAACAACAGTTTATTAGCTAACAATACCTTGAATATGACATGACACCCCAGGATTAGAGTGCACCAGGCCTGAGATCTCTTATTTCTGTTAACAATGCCTAGCATGAGACACAGCACGGAAACAAGCTGCATTTGTGGTGACCCAGATTTGAGCATCATCTGATCCTTTGTTATTTTGTCTATTTTCTTTTTATGCAGTATATAAGTAGCAGGAACAGGACTCTTGTTTTGGGCCAGGTAGTCATTAGCAGCAACTCAGCAGCTTCTGCAAGGCATATGAATAAATCTCAATAGCATAAACTCACATGCAAGTCCATTACTAATCAATTCAAAGGTTTCAAACTGAAGACTAGATTAAGAAAGCACTTCTGACCTTGAAAGCCATCTTTACCAAATAAGAATTTCTTCCCAACTTAATTCAGCATCCTCAGAAAAAGAATGTAGAAGTCATCTGTGACCTTCTAGCAGTTTCTGCTAAACTCTGAGCCTCTGACAGTTCCAATAGCACTATGTCCAATGCAGAGTAAGTTTCACATGGTGAAGCTCTTACCTTTCTGCTTGTTCCACAAGTGTTCACATTGAACTTGAAGGTTGCAGTCTTTTCTGACACTAGATGAGGTTTGCATCGTCTGTTTCTCAAGACAAACAGGCTGGTGTCCAGGTCTGCAACTCCAACCAATTTTACTGCTGTAATAACCACCGTGCCATTGGGAAAGCACTCTGAAAGAGAAAAATACATTTTCATACTAATCAGGACTAATCTAGCACAAAGGTTCTGCACAGATTTGTCAATAAGCTTTTGGCTGCTCACAAGAACTAAATTTTGAACAAGATTCTTCAGTATTAACATCTAATTTTCCTCAAGCTAACTTCCAGAAGAGTGGGCAAAGCTGGTGATTTCATTTACCTTTCTTCTCCTAGGAACTCTTATCTTTTCCCAAAATGATTTTTCTAGTCAAGATGTTCAGTGCATTTAGTTTTGATGAGTAACTTTAGAATGACTAATTTATACATTGATCCTCCCTCCATTCCATCATAATTAAGAAAAACACAACAAAAAACCCCCAACACATCTCCAATTCAATCCCAAAACCCCCAACAAAAACCCTTTTAAAGAGTTTTATGACTGTAGAAGTGTCAGGGGAAGCAGATTTTCCTACCTCCTTCCACCATCCCCCCCCACTCCCTGTACTGGAGAGGATAGTCACTCCAGCCTGTAATTTGACTTGTCACATAGCACATTTGCAGGAAGTAACAAGCAAATAGAGTATCACACAAGTATAAGCTCCAGAAACATTTCTGTCTGCATGGGCTTGTGTGACTTAGTTGCGCGATTCAAAGAGCATTAACAGCTAATCCCCAACATGTTATTACGTATTAGCTCTGAAGGTGAGAATCTGCAGGAAACTGAGAAGTCTCTTCTATTAGCCAAAGTAATGCCATCCTTTAAGGTTAGGTGGAGTGAAGCCTTTATTCCAGAGGTATGAAAATCCTAGAGATGAAAAACACAGGTTAAACAAGATAATAAAGACACATTGTTCAGCTGACTTGTTAAAAAAACAACAGGTTACCACAAGCCAAAGGTAACAGTGCTTCAAAGTGAAACTCACAAGAGATGTATTTTTTTGTCTAGAAGGTGACACAATGAACTTTTACAGCCATGTTGCAATAGTGTGCAATACAAACACCATTGCATGTAGAGTTGCCATGAAACATGGCTAAATCTTAAAGTGCTTGTGGCTTTTTTCTTGCCTCCTTCTACCACCATTAACTAAGGAAAATTAAAACTGTTCTTCCAAGGACAGAAAACTGTCCTCCATTAAACCTATCTCAAAGCAAAGTGTTAACTTGCTTTCAAACACATAGTGTAACTTGTCCATCTCACAGCTAGTGTATGCCCTTTAAATGCTACCTCATAGTTCACATGGGAAGAAAGGAAAGGGACAGAGATTGCCAAGTGAGTGCCATTGTCGCTTAGGTTGTAGCTGTGTTTCTGTGCAGCCTCTGGGGTCAAGTAGTAGTCCGAGATGAAAGGTAACCAGTTTTGGTCCACATTCCCATGGGTGATAACAAGATGAAGGTTCCTCCCATCACAAAATCCTCTTGCACTTGGCAACACTGTAATATGAGAGTCAGCCAGCATGCTAGTTACCATCAGAGTTTAAATAAGGCTATTTAGGACTGACACTATCCCTGGCTGAAATTAACCTGGTTATCAGCCAAGTTCACAGCCAGGTTAGTTGTAGCCAGATTGGTTCGGTTTTGCTCAAGTTCCATTAGCTTACCTGCATCTTTAACAGCTGACACCGTTAGGACAGGGACAGTGAAGGTCTCACTTGTTGGATGGATTATAAAGGCAAGTGTGACATTCAGGGTGTATGCTCTCATGTCTGCTCTCATGTACTAGGGAAATCATATTTAGAAATAAAAAGCCACCAAGTGATATCATTGTTTCTGTATCACAGCATGCTGCAGTGTCTTAGTACACACCTCTTTCTTAATGCTTGGTGCATCAAGTGGGACTTGTATTACGTAGGCTTTGCTTCCATTAGCATATCTGACCTGGTATGTTAGATAGCCATGCTGGACAGCTTCAGCTACAGCAACAATTTCCCCATCAATGGTTAAGCCCACAAGCTCCACATCTGGGAGAAACATTCCCACAGTCACATTCATCAGCCTTGCACTCGTACTTGAGTCTGAAAAGGAGCACGGTAGCATTAAGCCTTCATCAATATCAAAACCCTCAGAAAATTCATCATTAGGCTACTTACTGTTGGTTATAGCAAGTTCTACTTGTTCAAATGGTGTTTCTATTTCCTTTATAATAGTATACTTGGTTAGTCCCCATTTGTTATCTTCCCACTGATGTTCCAAGAATAGGTTGATGGTGTATTTTGCCCCATGGTGTCCATTGCTCACAGAAGTCTAAATTTCAAAAATCAACATATTTTAACATAACATCATTTTACATTAAAGTTGTATTGTAGCATCTCAAGGTCAGATAGAGATATAACTCTAAACAACTGTCCTTCTCAGCTCTGGAAACATGAACTTGCAAATGACACTCAGAATATTCAAAAGACTTTGGGAAATTATCCTCCACTCCCAAATTTCAAAGCAGCAGGGAATTATTTCTCCAGCGAGGACTCTTCCTGCACCTTCCTTTGAAGTTCAGTTGTTAACAACAGTTGCCCAAGATTCAGTTTACTCCAAGCAAAAAGATTTAGATGTATACTCTCAACCCATTCCAAATCATATGGTCTAGTGGACAAGTGCCTTGTTCTCATTCTCTTAAGTGATCTAAGTAAAATACAGCAGAAACCATGCATGCTTTACAGTCCAGTTAAGACAATCTCCAAGGAGTATGACATCAGAACTAAAAGGCAAAAGCTCTATATTAACCTGAGAAATGAAACAAATCAATAGTTCTGCATGGGATTCTGTCCATCTGTGCTTACAAGAAAAGAAATTCTTCACAAAGTGGTGCTTACAGGAGCTATCCTTGGTCAGGGCTTTTGACATTTTAAATATACTCTTTCTTCCCCCTCACCTCCACCCTTTCTTTAAAAGGAACAAGATGAAGAATTATTCTTTCCCAGAAAACAAACCAACCAACAACCCAAGCAGCCCAGAAAGCCTGTTGCTTAGCACTTACATAAGTTACCAACCTTGTAATAGCCACCTTCAGCACCTATTGGTATCTTCATTGTGATTGCATTTAAGTTATTCGATAACATATATTTCCTGGAAGCCATTTCTTTGGTGGAGAGTCTATGCAGATCCACACCAGCCTCAACAAGCATATCCTTAAAGCTAGTTGCTCCAGCAGATAGTGGTTGAACATATTTTGGAACAGTCCAGATAATAGTTTTGTCAGTGTAGTTCACGCCATCTTAGGAAGAACACACGAAAGCTGTCAGATCATTACTTACTCCAGTTGCAAGTCAGTCCCTGTACATTGGAGTAAGGTATTACATTTCTTTCTCACCTATAGGACATGCCACAGTGGTATCCACCATCAAGATCATCCATTGCTGTTTGTAAAATGTGCTTGATCTCACTGCAGACAATGTAATTCCCTGATCCTGTAGGAAGATATCTGGTTAGACCTACACAGCCTGGCAGCTTGCTGGGCTGGAATGAGCATACCAACCTCAAACAGCTGAATTTGTGTGTCGGTGTATGGTATGCGCAGCAGAACCCTGGTGTCTGTGGTGTTGAGTCCATAGCCTGCACTCCAAGCATCTCTCACAAGCAGAGCCTTTTTTTCTTCTGGCTGATGAAACACTATTTGCCATATTGAGGCTTCTCCTTCTTTTGCCTACCCAGAGAAATTCATTAACACTTTAAACGTACTGTTCAAACCAGCAGATTTACTACCATATTGAACAATTTATTGTATTGAATTGCCCAACAGTTCTGTTGCCATACTCTGAATACCATTAGGGGCACATGGTACAGAAGTTCTACTTTTATTACTAAAGTGCTTTTTGAAAAGACATTTTGTACTGTGTGGACATAAAACAGAAGGATGATTGTGTCAGAAGTTGCACTAGCTTTTACTAGGGAAAAAAAAAGTATAGTTTTACCTCTGGAAAGGGAAGAGTCCAGTTCTCAGGTTCATCTTGAATTAAGCTTTTTATAGTCTGTGGAATCTCCTTCTCAATAGAAACCTGAAGGGAATATTCTTTGTAAGGGATTTGTTGATGGCACTGTGTCCTTGCCTTCAACACCGTACAAATCTTTAAAGGGAGATTACCATTTCCTAGAGGGAGGTTTTTCTCTGGCCAAGTAAAAAGTTATGGTGTATGAGGCCTTATTTATAGTTCACTTAATTTCAGCTTTATTTTCCACCTATCTTCTCTTTTCTACTTCTAGTTAAGGCTAGGAATTTGTTATGGACTCTCATGTACTCTTCCACAAGGAGTCCTTTTCCCCTCCTCCTGCATTTCTCCCCAGCAAATTCAGTACAGAATCTTCCTTCAGAAAGGTTACATTTCTGTTACCTCAAAATCCCATGAGGCAACATTTTACAAGTTCAATTTAATTCATTAGCTTAACCTTTTGAATACAATTTCACAATTACTGGCTATTAATACAGGCAAGTAGGCTACGCAAGTATAATATTAAAGCATTACTTAACTCAAGATGCATTCTGTGCATTCACTGGTGAGCTGTTCACAGATGGACATTCAAATTCTGTTTCCAAAATATTTTCTTAACATCTAATTAGCTTTAAAGAGATTTTCCAGTACTTAGTTCAGTTTCAATATCTTCCCATAAGTTCCTCCAACCCTTACCTCCATGTAATTACTTTCACATACTAACTCTCTTGGACTCCATGGACCATAATGGCAGCTTGCACTTTTCAGATAAGTTGTAGCATTCTTCATATCATGAGTATAAGATGCTTTGATTTGTATAGTTACTATGAACACATCTTTCTGCATGGACACAGAAAACTCTTGTTAGACTGATTTTCCTCAGTTAGGCATCGCCTATCCTTGTGATCCAAAAGTAAACTGCAAAAACCCAGCTACCAGCCTCTGCACAGAAGATCAACACCATACTGAAGCATTACTGCTCTCTACTTGATTAACTACACAGGCTATATACCTATGAATGTACAGCTATATAAACGCTTTGGGGAGAAGCTTCAAATTTCTGCATAACTCTAGAATTGGATAAAAAATATGCTCCTTAATATACAGCTGATCTTGCATTTTATGACATAATATCACTAGGCAAAGTAACAAGCGACCAAAGCTTTTGAGCTTTTGCCCTAATGTATCTCAGGCACTAATTAGAAGAGAGTGCAACATAGCTGCCAGATAGAATTCCTTATTCTCATCCAGAAGAAAACATTTGCCCTTCAACAGCATTCATGTGGTCATCTGTAGGCCATTCAGATTCCAGCATCATGGAATATTCTCCAACTTCTAGATACATTTCAGGAGAACGAGATTATTTTCTTCTAAAAGGTAGTCAAGCTATTTTAACATCAATAATTTGCTAATCTTTCACATAAAGGTCACATACCATAGCATTGTAGTCAAGAGGCCTACAACAGGCTTACCTCTAAGTGAGAATGGCAGCTTAGAGCTGAAGCACGGAATTCGATGTTATTCCAATTGCTGTAAGTTACTGTGTAGCCACACTGTGATGCCATGGCCTCATTTAGCTCCCAGGCTATGCCAGATTTATCTACAGACAATTAGTGAAGCACATTATTAATGAGTATAACTCCTGCTCCACAAACTCCCCAAGTGATCTGTTCTCACCCCAGTGTTCCAGTGACCCTACTCAAATAGGGCTCAGCTGCATACCCTGGGTTCAGACATAAGAGAATCTCAAAGCGGTGAAAAAAGTCATTATAAAGTCTGTGAAATCAAAAGTGATTACTGACATGGAAAGATATTAAAACCTAAAGGGATAAAAACCTCAGTAAACACAGAACAGTCAGTTGGGTCATCCAGGTCAAAGTTCTCAGGATTCATAGCTGATGACAGCATAGCAACGTCAAGAGCCTGATCTGCAGCTAGCATGCTACCACATTCCTCTTCAACGCCTGTCTGGCCAAGTCTCTTCCAAGATCTTACCAAGACAATGAGCATACTAAAGCCTAGCTTAGATTTTTTTTTTAGGCAACAAAACTGTCTTTGCAGTTTGGGGCTTTTTCATTTAGGTTTTTGGATTTCCTTTTCAAAAGTTGCAGTGTCTTTCTTTAGGTTTGGATGAAGAAGCCTGAACAAACAGCATATATTGAGAGGGGTTTTATAAAAGTTTAACATTCTAGAAAGATGAATGTTATATATCTCATGGACCATATCTGATTAGACAGCTGACTAGCATGGAGAGCTAGTTCAAGCTGAGTTTACACCTTATGCATACAATCTTACACCTGATGATGTTTAGAGCTTCAAAATTATCTCACTCTGCCCTTTCAGGGCACTCTGTGGTGCTTTTCACTTGAATGCACCATTTATTAACTACTAAGACCAGAGAGTCCAGCTAGTTTTCCTTAAACTAAGAAATTATATGCCTCCACCAAGACCCTAAGCTGTAAGCAAAGAAGGTGAGAAGCTGCTAGTGCAAAGTCAGTAACATAGCACCAACCACAATTACTGACTTGTCAGAACAATATGTGCTGTTACTGCGGAAAAGTTTTACCAGGAAGGAAATCCACCAGCATTAATGTGCCTAAAAGCTACCATATGCATTCCAATTTGAGTCCCAAGTCTAGTCATGACTGAGTTATAACAAGTATATATGATAGATTATACAGAAATAAAAGTATTATTTGCTTTACTTACAATGAGGTCCAAACTATTAAGCTCTATGATCTTAGAATAATCTAGGGATTCTAGTATAGGAGGACATCAGAGGATTTTAAACTTATCATGTGCAATTCCCTTTCCAAGTTCTTTTATATCAACTTACCAACAACAGAAAAAGATAAATATTGGTCCTCAAAGTATTCTGTGCTCATAGTTATACGCAAAATGTTCCCCAAGCACTCTGAACTCATAGTTCCTGTATTGAACACATTGAAATGCCAGTAAGTAGAGGATTAAAGGTAACATATGAACACAACTCTGTTCCTCCCCAAACTGCTTTATAAAGTCAGTGTTGTGACAGTCATATTCCAACATCTCTGGTCAAGAGGTATATGAGGATTTTTGTTTTTAAACCAATAACACTTCCAAGAGAAAAGTCAGTCCTGAAATTAGCATTCCACTAGTAAACATGTCAGATAGCTGGCAACGTTACCTGAAACTGGCACAGCCAGCCATGGAAACAAGATTTTGGAGTGGGGTCAAAAAAGTCCTAAATTGTTTACCCCAATTAGAACATCTTAAATGAAACAAGACAGAACAAGAAAGTCCCCACACTATCCAGAAAAAAGAGGAAAAAAATATTTCTAAGTCAAACCCCCCAACCCACAGAAACCCCACATAAGAGAAAACAGGATGGGTTGAGAAGCTCAAGTCCCAAGCTATCACCATGGCACGAACCAGTTAAAGACTGGCAAATCTCTTAAAAGCAGGTACAAACTGTTTCAAGTTTAAGACTAGAGACACAGAGACTTCTAATTAGGTATTTCTAATAAACAGCTCTATTTTGTAAGGAACAGGTTCAAGCAGACAGAAGTTTTGGTTAAGAAAACTGTTTCTTCTGAGGCAAAGCATTGCAAGCCTTTAGAGCTGCCAAGATGATGAGGGGACTAGAGCATCTTCCTTATGAGGAAAGGCTGCAGGAACTAGGGCTGTTCAGCCTAAAGAAAAGGAAACTGTGGGGAAGATCTCATTAATATTTACAAACATCTAAAAGGTGGACTTCAAGAGATTGAGGCATCCCTTTCTTTTCTATTGTATCTAGCAACAGAATAAAGGGTAATAGGATGAAGCTGGAACACAGAAAGTTCCATTTAAACATAAGAAAAAACTATGAGGGTGACAGAGTCCTGGCACAGGCTGCCCAGGGAGGATGTGGAGTCTCCTTCTTTGGAGGTCTTCAAAACCCACCTGGACATGTTCCTGTGTGACCTGATCTAGGTGGACCTGTTTTGGCATGGAGTTTGGACTAGATGATCTCTAAAGGACCCTTCCAACCCCTACCATTGTGTGATATCTTTTTAGTATTTAAAAGACCTTACATACTAGGATCAAGTAAACAGGAACAGCCAGGGGGAAGAAAGGTAGAAACATTTGCTTAATACAATGTTACATAAGCCTAAAGAGGACCTGTAAGTACCTACAGACAGAAACACATATAGTTGGAAAGTCTCAGGAAAATGGCCAAGTAGGGCTACCACAAGAACTTCAGACTCTTCTGAAACAACGCACACAGACATTGCCTATAAAAAAGCATGGAAATTGTTCCATAAAAGCAATTCACTGTAGTATTACCTGGTTTATCTTGTGTCCACATTTCAGAGATTAATATCCCTATAAGTAAAAGCCTGTAAGAGAGGAGAGGGATTTGCAGCAGCATCGGATGTGGCAACAACTTGCTAAAAAGTTTTCATGCTCCAAAAATTCCAGTCTGAATATTAAGCTAGTCTTACACTCAGAGCTACAGATCCAGACTTAAAAATTACAAAATGGGCTTTTCATAGTCATCAAATAAAAAAAAAAAAAACACAAAAAAAACCAGGGAAGACAAACCAGAAAAATAAACATATTTTATGCCTTGAATAAGACTATTTATGTTCAGCAGCCATAAAGCTCTCACCTCTGCACCCAGCTCAGCTCCATTATGTATTTATTCTGCCTCTACCTGTAACACTTTTTGCTTTATAGCTACACACAAACAAACCCTCTGTCAGTCTTGCATAGAAACCAAACACCTTCCACCTCTTGAGATAACTAGAAAGGCTGTCCCTTTTATACTGGTGGAACTAATTTTCAGCTGTTTCCTAATTAAGAACCTATAATTTATGTCACCTGTTCATGTGCTTTACTGATTAAGTCTGCTCTTACTTAGGTTCGTAGTTGATGGTTTGATGCTTTCCAGCTCCTAATTATCAGGTTGTTAGGGAATGGTATGATGGCTTGTGCTATTCTGGCAAAGTATGCGGTAATTCATTGTTTTGGAGTTTATCTTCATTGTTTTGTCTTCACTCTGGGTGCTGGGTTGACCCTAGCTGGATGCTAGGTACACACCAAAGCCACTCTATCACTCTTTCTTGGCAGGACAGGGGAGAGAACATATAACGAAAGGCTCATGGGTGAATATAAGGTCAGGGAGAGATCACTCAGTGTTTATTGGCATGAGTAAAGCAAACTTGGCTTGGGGAAAATGTATTTTATTTTCAACCAAATCAGAGTAGGATAATGAGAAATACAAGGTAAATCTTAAAACACCTTCTTCCATCCCTCCCATTTTCCAGGGCTTATACTCACAGATTCTCTGCCTTCTCCCCCAGTGGCACAGGGGGACAGGGAAGGGGGGTTATGGTCAGTTCATCATGTGTTGTTTCTGCTACTCCTTTCTCCTCAGGGAGAGGATTTTTCATACTCTGCCCCTGCTCCAGCATAAGTCCCTTTCATGGGACACAGTCCTCCAACCTGAGTCATTCCCATGGGTTACAGTTCTTCATGAGCTGCTCCTGTGTGGGCCCCTTCCACAATGTCACTGATCCTGACAGCAATCCTGCTCCAGTTTGGGCTCCACTCCAAGGGCTCACGGATCCTGCCAGGAACTTCTTCCACTGACTTGATTGTACATAGAGGAAGCTTCTGTCATCTTCTCAAAGGAGCCACCTCTATAGCCCTCCCTCTACCAAAACCTTGACAGGCAAGCCCTGTCTTCTTTTTGAGGGATTTTGCATAGCCTTCCCTCACCTCCATCCATGTTGCCTCTAATTGTCGAGCACTTCTTGTGTATAATTATACAGCATAAACAAATATAGCTATTGTGTATAATCAATAGCATAAACAATAATAGCTGCAGTGATGTTTTATGTAATAGTGCTAGAATTCAGTATTCCTTGCTTTGGCCATTATTCAATTCAATTGACAGTTGGTCAGCTGCATCCTTATCCTCAACATTCCTCCTCAGCTCTCAGAGCCATAGTTCCCCTGCATCAACAATAATTTCTTCTCTTTCTTGGCAAAAATACTGCTTTCATTTCCCCATTTTTTGTTCACCTGTGTATTTTCTAGCAACTTTACTGGGACAGAAGGAATATTGTGCATGCCAACAGGTGCCATTCTTCTGTTTCAAACACCTTTGGCAAGAGGCAAGCTTGGCAGTGTTTCCTAAGATGTGTGTCATAGAATCACAGCATGACTTGGGTTGGGAGGAGACAACCTAGTTCCAATCCCACTGCCAGGGGCAGAAACACCTTTCACTATATGAGGTTGCTCAAAGCTCCTTCCAACCTGGCCTCTATTTCATATCTATCTCTTTCATATCTAGACTAACCTTATATTGAGGATTCTTTTGTCCTTGGCTTACGCAGGTAACGCTTGGGCTTTATTTTGTCTTTTGCAAATGTGCAGGCTGCAGGAGCAGTGGAGTTGGAGGATTTATTTGTAATTCATAGTCGTGTACTCGAGAGGGAGCCTGAGACTCTGCTACCAGACTGCCAGTCTGCTCTGCTCTCCACTGCACCTTCACTGTCCACAGGCATTGCTTCACAGCCTGGTCTTACACCTAACAAAGGTTATGCAAGGTCGTTTTAGACAAACATGTATTTATGCTACTTATCACAGCTAGCCTTGTTGCAACCCTCCAACATCTTCCAGAGTGTAAAATATTACTGAAATGAAAAAAAAACCCAGGATTTTCTGTGCTCCAAAATGTTGGATTTTACCCTAGAAACGAGGATTACCTCCACTGGTTTGTGCTGCTCTTGTTTCCTTCTGAAATTCACAATTTGATAAATTTGTGGCTTTACAGGGAGCTTTCTTGAGAAGTATTATTCACCAAAGATAGTACATAAATAACAGATCATAATAATAAATAAAACTATGATCAGGCAGTCAGGACTTAAATATTGGATAGCACATCCCTATTAAATTATTTTTGGAGTGGAGACCACTTGAATTATAGCTTTATTTCACTGTGCAGTGTGTTTTTACAATATTACAGAAGGTCATTACATTTTTCCAGTACTTGATTTGAGGTACCACGGTGGGGGGGGTGCTGAAGTTTCCTCTAGCTGGCATCAACTCCACTTGACATTTAAAGCAGATCTGTACTACTGACAAACCCATCACACCAACTATACAGTAAGTGTCAAGATTGCTCATGCTTTTCCACCTCAGACAGATTCTATCCATGTTTCCATTAATCCTTCAACCTTCCGATATTCACATGCAAGCTGAGGTTATGGGGCCTGTTGTATCCTGGAGGTATCTTCTTTACTTCTAGCAGTTTGAACAGGATCAGGAGAACTAGCAACCATATAATGAAATGGGAGGAAAATTGCAGTAGTCCAGCTACAACTCAGCCTTTACACTGTGGTACTGAAAGCATTATCCATCTAGTTTGTCCTCACAGTCACTGTTTCCTTCTTTTTCTTTTTTTACCAAGCAGCTGTAGATTCCTAGACACCTTTATGTTTCTGGGTTGTTGTAGGATTTATTTATTTAGTTAGGTAGTTAATTAGCATGTAGCATATGATGTCTTGGACTGTAATTATGATTCTGAGTGACACGATAACACAAACAAATCTGAGATTATTTATATCCAACCAAACCTAAACTACCAGCTTCCTTAACTAAAAAAGCAAGAAGAAGCTTTGTCACAATTTTTATTTCTAAAGAATACTGAAATCTAGAAGGCTTTATGCTATGGCCAAAATGTCCAAGATGACAGTCAAAATTGTCTTTCTGGCCCTTCAGTCAGTGTCAGGGAAAGAAGAGGAAAAAGTGATGTAGCATTGTGCACACTATCAGGGCTAAAAACTATGTGGAACCTTGTGCTGGTATCAGCATATCTTGATGTTATCAGGCTTTCAACTGGTAACTGATAATTCTGGCACAGCAAGCAGCAACTGGGAAGTAGGGTCAGGTAATGTAGGACCATAAACCTTGGATAGAGGGAAAAAGGAGACCTGTATGATTTAACAACACTATCTGTTAAGTCTATCTTGAATGCTATTTTGACTGCAGGCAAAAAGACATGATAAATTAAAGTCTAATCATGATTCCTCTATGATTAGGCAATAGATAATTCCATGCTAATAGGAATAATAAAACCAAGAAAGACTTTTCAGTCTCAGGTGTATAAAGTGACCCTGGTAAAATGTCCACCAGTAAACGTATTATTCATTCTCTTCGCAGAGTTGCACTGCAGAATAGCTATTCAGTCAACTACTTGATCTCTGTTTCCTTCTCTCATGAATCTGTTCCCAGACAGTATGTTTATGTGCTAGCCTAATTCAAATACTTTCTGTGTAAGAAAAAAAGAAAAGAAATAGAGGGAGACAGAAAACACACAGTTCATCTGTAAGTAATATCTGCAAGAGCAGACGCATTAGATAGAGAGAGGCCATTAACTAAAACTCAACAACTTATGCTGGGCTGTCTCTGCTGCTATATATGCCTTCTCTGGGGATATGAAAGATTTACTAAACCATCATTGACTTGATTTTCGGTTAGCCACAGTCCTGCTGCTGGAGAACAGTAGAGCCAAGAGAGTCAGGAAGAGATCTGTCTCAGAGTTACTGATGATTTTCTTTGGGGACCCTCATATTGAGAGGCAGTAAGAATCGTGATTGTCAGCTAACAATTCACAGATTAAACCAGGGACCAGCACATGTAAAAGAAAAATGTTGAAGCTTTATAAGTCATGTTACAATATTCCCTTTTGTCTTCATAGGATAGCACAGGATATTTGAAAAAAGCCTTCCCCAAGAGCATTGATCATGATCATATTGTCTTGTGAAGTGTATCATATTTTTAATATAGAACAGGCATGAAGCCATTCCTCCACCTGACCTTCTTCCCGCTTGTTCTTTCTGAGCATTAACTCCTCAAACTGGCTGGTACAAGAGCAGTGGATGCCCCTCCCTTGAACCAGGATCATAGGATCATATAACTATTATGGTTGGAAAAGACCTTTAAGATCATGGACTCCAACCACCTGGACTCAACTGCAACCTGTGCAGTTATGTATGAGATCTCCTATGACTGGCAATACCATTCTTGAAGTTTGTCTGCATCTACAGAACTGAGCCAGATTAAGCAAAAGAGTTACATCAGGAAACAATTTGGCCCCTGAAGTCCAGTTAGGATTTCAGAACAGGAATTTATATGTGGTGGAGAGCAGTTTGTGGAAATGTCTGGAACCAAATGCAGAGCAATTTAGACTACTGTGATAGCACAAAAGCGCTTTGTACAGACAATTTAAGGCATCTGCCCACGGTCCAGACATCTGTGTGCAATGAATACCATTTTGGAGCTAGCTCTAGTTATCATTCAGTGATGTCCATTAATAATTGTTGCCCCCGTACAACCCTGTCGTTGTCTATACATAGTTATAAACGGTTACTTGACAACTGTAATAAACAAGGAAAGAATTACTTGTTCTTAAATTGAAAATACAATCTGTGATCTAGTTCTATTTCAAGTGTAGACAAACATATTTTACTCTTCCCTCCCATTCTCTCTCTTTGTCTATATTTGACAATGCTATTGTGCATGTATATCCCTCAAAGTAATGGACACATAAACTAGCTCCTGTCATGCAGATGGGTCTTGCAGATATAATAGTTTTGTGTTTTTAACTCATCTTCAGTTTCAGTCCTCCTATGATGCTGAAGAATCGGAAACACTCAGGCCTATGCTCAGAAACCAAGATCTTTCTCTTCAGCCAGGTTCCTTTTCTTTGGTCGCTTCCAATACTTCTCTAGATTTACACATGCTGTTCTATTGATTTGGAATCCTATCTTTTCTCTGCTTATGTAAAGCCTTTGAGATCTTGCAATATCATTTATTTTTCTAGTAAGTCTTTGGTGCTGTAAAAAGGAAACAAATCTTTGGTGCAAGACCATGTACCAGTACTAATCAGACATTATAACAATAGACATAGCAAGTGAAAATAGTGTGTAATCACCAGCAAATAAACAGATTTGTTCCATCTGTTCAAGTAATTCCATGTTTTATTACCAGTCGAAGCAATATAGTACCAAGAGAAGTGTAATTGTCCCAGAGCATCTTTATAAAATTTATCTTGTAAGTCTAATTGTAATCTATTTGAAATCAGTTTTATGCTTGCTTATTGAAGTCTCTAATGTTTAGTGCTGCAGCATTGAATGAAAAACAATCTGATCCTTGCTGATTTCAGTTAGCTTTGGATTAGGCTGTCAAAGTTTGGAGGATGAGGTTGTCTGTTTCCAGCACACTGTAAATAGTGAAAAACTTCTTTTTATTGATTGATTTATTTTTAAATTTGGAAGTATATTGAATTGCATCAGTGTTTATCCACATTGCTCTGCTGATAGTGCTTCATATTGCCCATGGGGATGAAGATAAGTTCAAAGTCGGATGACATGTCTCGTCTCTCCAGAACTGGCAGCCATCCAGCATTAAGTTAAAGGTCTCACAGCACTTTTCATAATAGTTAGGGGACAACTCTGGCCTTTTGCCAGATTTCCTTCCTCCGTGGAAACACATTCTAATCATAGAGAGACAAAAATGAATGACCTTTGTGCAGGACTGCAAAATACATGAATAAAGTCTGGGAATATCCCTGCCTTGTGCAATGAATTGTGTAAGGAGACAGTAAGTATTTAGTACATGGAGACTATCTTGTGAACAAGGCCAGAGAAGCAAAGTGGGCTTAACCTCCACTTTTCCACAGAAGTCTGTGGAAAAGACTTTGCTACAGAAAAGCCATATTGGCTCTTCCAAACTCCTATTTTTTTCCTCTCTTCATCTTGAACAATGAGACAAACCAAAAAGCATTGCCCTTAGTTAGAACTCCATACTGAGGTTGGGACACCTGCTTCAGATGTGTGAAGAATTGTTAGACATCAGTATCTGCATCCCCTATTTATGAGATAGGATTAATAACATTTCACAGTACTGCTTTTAATAAAAAGCTTGTGAATTGCTCATGCACTACGAAATATGTGTACCAAAAAGGCCATATAATTATGTTCAATGACTTGTGTTTTACTGTAGCAGCATTATTTTAAAAATAATCAACCTAGATTTACATTGCCTTTGGGTAACTACAGGGAAAAAACGACCTTAGATCAAGTATTTTACAGGAAAAAGTGGTTTGTGACTTAAGGTCATTGAACATTCTTCTGTTCCAGTAAAAAAAAAAAAAAAAAAGCAAAAAAAAAAAGCATCATGTCCTGGTAACAAGTTTGACATTTGTTTTAGTCCCAAATAGAGACAAAGAGTAGAAATAACTAAATATTTAGCATATGATAATGTTCAGAAGAACTGAACTTCAGTCTGGAAAGAAGAAGTCAGAAGAAATTCAGTCAGGAACTATCTAGGGGCTTCACTTCAGTTTGCTTCAATGTTTAGCTGAAATGTCTTGAGGTTCCATGGTATAATTTGTAGACTACATGTCATTACGGTTAGACTCAAGGATCTTAAGTCTTTTTGAGCATAAGTGATTCTATGACCTTATTGCTTTCCACAGTAGGCCCCATTTCCTTGCCAGGCTTCCCCATCTGCAACACACTCTGATGTCTTGATGGTTAACAGTCTGTCCATGTCCTGGAAGATTTTTCATGGCAAGAGACTCCCGACCATAGAGAAGAACAGCTGAATCACAGTTTCTATGCGGTACCATGGTAGCTGATGACAATATGCCAATACTAATAATTTCAGGGTTGTGTGGACACTTGGTAGTTTGGCAGTAAGGTCTGGCAAATTTTAATGTAGATACTGATGTCATCTTGCTCAAAAGAATTACTCTGTAGTAATTGCAATTGCAGCTGAAGGAGTCACAGAATCACAGAATGGTAGGGGTTGGAAGGGACCTCCGGAGATCATTCAGTCCAAATCCCCTGCCAAATCCTCCCTGATCTAGGTTCACCTAGATCAAGTCACACAGCAATGTGCCCAGGGATCTCTTGAAAATCTCTAGAGAAGGAGACTCCACAACCTCCCTGGGCAGTCTGTGCCAGAGCTCTCTCAGGCTGGTTCTAAAATCCCGGGATGGATGAGAGGTGTGGAAGTCATCTTTAGCCAACACTAATCAGAATAGATATGAATCTTCCAGGTGTAACAACATATGCTCCTAACCCCATTTTGATTTGGCCTTGACTTACATGTTAAGCTTTACTTCTGCATTCTTAATACATATTAAGAATGTCTTAACATGTGATAACAAGTATTCTTCTGACAGAAAACACTTATTCACTAAGATTTCAGAATCTGAGTCTAATTAAAAAAAATCATAAAGTAACCCTTACTGATTTTAAGTGACAACCCAATATTTTCTACTGAAAAACCAACAGTTCTTTCTTTTTGCCATTATTTCAAAAGAAGCAGCAGAAACTGACTCTTAAAAAAAAAAATTCACAATGTATCAAATGATTGAATATTATGATCTTACTGTTGTCACAGGAAACTAAGGAATTGTTATTTTGAAATCAATGAAGACCAATCAGAATGGTGTCACAAGACCTATGATCTAGCTCTGAACAAGTTCTGGATTTAATATCATTATTTGTGTTGTAAGAGGGATGTAAAATTGGGCTCCTTTCAGAATAGGCTATGGTTTGACTATGCATTGCCTATAGTGGCAAAGTTGTTTTAGTATCTTCCCTGCTTGGGTCCCATGATGCTGTAGACCAGCTAAAGACCAACACTCTGACATCAGTACAGGAGTAATGACACAGCTTTTAAAACCAATGGCCTTATAATATTGCATATTAATCCAGTAGATGTCCCAAGACTTTTTTTAGAGCTCCTGTGTGTAGCAAGTGAATCCTGTATATTTGCAGAGTAGTTTGCTTTAAACTCCTTTACAATCCCTTTACAGCACAGCACTCAGAAGCAAAAATGATGTTCATTTTCTTTTGAGAAAGCACTATGTCTTTGAATGTCTTCATCTCCTTGAGGCAATAAGTGTTGTTTTTATCTCTCACAAGGCAATGAGCAGAGGCTGGCATTCAAGAAAATATTAATAAAATAAGAGATTCTGCTGCAACAACTTCAACTCAGATATCTGGAAAAATCTAAGCGTTACAGAGATCAAATTTTCATACATCTGTATGTTTTGACACTGGGTTAGAACTTCTGGTTCTAACCAAAAATTTTAGAAATTGGGTTAGAATTCATTCAGATAAATATTTTACTGAGTTCTGTACTATTTATTACATTTGTACAAGAGGGTGCCATAGTGCCATTAAAGATAAGCTTACTGTAGGATTCATTCATCTTTCCATTAAGCAACCAGGTTGCTCCAGATCTAATTTATAATTGGCCCACCCGTTTTTACTTTGTTAAGCCCAGTCTCATTAGATGCATTGCTTGTATCTATGTTGATCTAGTGTTTCCACATTCAAACTGCACATATAAATAGATGTTTGTTGCTGAAGGGAGCAGTTCTTAAAACATCTGATTCTAATCACTGTAAGAAAATGGTAACTATTCACAGCTTCCTTTATGCAAATGTTAAATGCTGCTACTTTAATTTGGAGGCTTTATACATTTGCTTGCAGTGCTATCCTTAAAAATCTTAGGTTTGGGAAGAAGTTCATAAGTCCATAAATCCATGTACCTAGGACCTCACTGTTGTAGGCAATCTTCTATATAATTATTCTCATCAGCTGATAAAAACCAACTCAAATAAACAAAATTGTTGCCTCTCAAACTCTCTAATGAAAGAAAGTTCCAGATCTTTATTTCTTTGACATTTGAAAATGTTCTAATTTTTATCCAGATTATGTTCTTGAGCAGTTCATATTGATTTGTTCTTGTACCAGTACAGTTCTTGAGCCTAAGTTACTCTTATTCATCTCCTGTTTTATGTCTCGTTTTCAAAATGAGAACTCATATTCATTGCTACTCTTCATTTTATGAACTAAAGTATCCTAGCCTTTGTCATTCTGTCTTAAACTTGACTATTCATTCCTCTGATCATCATAGTAGCATATTTTTATGTAATATGGATGATCAGAATACAGATGAGATTTCATGGTCACTATATTTATGGAAATGAATGTTTCTCTGTCTCTACTGAAAATATCTCGGGGTTTTTATGGTCATGCTCTGTTGACAGCTCATAGTCATGCTATGACCAATTACCTTAATAATGTCTTTTTTATTCATTCTGGTCAAAAGTCTCAGCAGATACTGAGGCATATCTCCTTACTGCATTTCAACTGCTGGATGTGAAACAGCTCCCACCTTTAAGTGGCACAAAACTGTACCATGTTATATGCCCTGATGATAAAATTATATGAAATGTACCTTGTTTACATTGTAAACACTTCCAGAAAGGAAGGAGATGCCGCACAAAAAAAGGTATATGCAATATGAAAAGTAAGCAAGTCATATGAAGCATCATTATAACCTGAGTCCTGCTTAATCATTCTTTGTTGGATGTTGGAACTGATACAAGTTCCAAGCTGGGGTTTCAAAGGTGTTATTATTCTGCATTCAGAGAGATTTTTTGGGGTGACTCTAGGGCATACTGAGCATAATGCAACAGAATATATTGCTGGTAGATGGAAAGTTAGATAGCAGCCAAGACTAGCAAACTGGCAAAGCAGAGCTTTACAGACGATAACAAAGCAGGGTGAAATTCCCCATATCATCCACTTTCTTCCCTCAACATCTACATTTTTAGCCAGTTTTTAGATGTAGTGATGAGGATAGTTATCAATTCTTCTGAGGGCAGAACAAGCATTGCTTCTCAAAATAGCAGTATCTTTTTGATTGTGTCACCAAGAATGTGTTCATTTCCTCCATGCAATGGACTGTGCAGTCATTTTATTGTTGCTGCCACTTTGGTCAGCATTTCTTCCACAACTGCTAAAGCACAAAAAATTTAATCATCTAAATATCCTCTATCTTAACCAGAAAGAAATTTCTGTCTTTAATCCTATAGAATGTGATTCATTTTACATTACTTTTAGTCCTTTGATTGTAGGTTTTTAGCCTAAGGCATTAGGCTTAAGCTTTTCCTGTAGTCAGTCAGATGAAAATGAGAATGCCTGAAAAAAGCAATTATTCTTATCGGATGTGTTTCTAAGACACATGGAATAAATCACTGGTCACTGACAGAAGAAGGTCCAAACTGATTATCTTAGACTGAAGACCTAACCTTTGAAAGGATGCAAATAGGTGAACTTGATATCATTTTTCTAAAATCCAGTATCTCTAGAACTGAAAGACTTTTGTATTAACCCTCTTTGGAACTTTTATAGTAGTTGTGTTGATGGTCTGCCTCCCTAGATTCTTCAGAACAGAAACTTTCCAAACTGTGGACAGAATCCTTAGCTTTTAGTGCTCTGTTTTGTTGTTTGGGTTTTTTTGTTTTACAGAAGACATTAAGTAAACACAGGATTTTATTTGGCTAACCTAGACCCACAAGAATGCCATGACCTCTTTCATTATTCATGAGACGAGCAAGGTGGAATGCTTTCAGATGTAAATACCCTTACATCTCAATAATCAGTGCTATATGCCTGTATAACAATATTGATTTCTGGCCCTTTTAAGTATTGAGGAAAACTTTGCAACTCTATCTTTCACCCACGCATCTAATGGCTGATGGCAATCCATAGAACTGGACACCTCAAGGACTTCTGAGCTGAACAGAAATACAAAGTAAAGACAAATCCTCCAAATGAAAGAAAAGAAACTGGAACTAGAAAGTATTGCAGATTTGAAGAGAAATAGAAAAAGGTTTAAAAGTTAAGCAAATTGAAACAGTGCTATAAATTTAATATGGCTATATTCACTTTAATATTACTTTGACTTCCAAACCCTGATTTTTAGTTTCTTCTACAGCCCTGTCTGTCTTATCCAATCTTCAGTATTTCTTCCTTTGTACTTGATTGCATCACATCTACCAAAATGAAGTTATGTGCCTGGACTGAGGTTCCTAAGGGACTACCTTAGCAGTACTGAATAGTAATAGAGTAGAAAACCAAGAAGAAAGACAGCAAAGGAGAAATATAAACCCAAGGAAGTTGAAGAAAGTTGGCCCAACCTTCTATTTCATCTTCCCAAGCACGTTTCCCCTCAAATTTGTAGGAGAAATGAAATTATTACATATGATCCTTCTTCACCATTCTTTACAGGTATTCTTCTCTCACTTATACACCTTGTCTTCTTTTACCTCAGAAACTATACTTTCTCATTAGTTTTGTAAAAGGTGTAGCACTGGAAGGCTTATTAAGGTGTATCTGTTTTAAGCAACAATTCAGCTATGTCAGGGAAGCCAGATTATATATCCAATGTGTAATTACTGTATTAGTAGCTTGTGTAATGATATCTTCAATGACCATGATGAGGGGACAGAGTGTACCCTCAGCAAGTTTCCTGATGACACCAAACTGGGAGGACAGGCTGATTCCCCAGAAGGCTGTGCTGCCATTCAGCAGGATCTCGACTGGCTTGAGAGTTGGGCAGAGATGAACCTCATGAGGTTCAACAAGAACAAATGCAGAGTCCTGGATCTGGGGAGGAACAACCCCATGCACCAGTACAGGCTGGGAATTGACCTGCTGGAGAGAGACCTGGGAGTTCTGGTCGACAATAAACTAACCATGAGCCAGCAACGTGCCCTCGTGTTCAAGAAGGCCAATGGCATTCTGGGATGCATCAAGAAGAGTGTGGCCAGTAGGTGGGGAGATGTTCTCCTCCCCTTCTACTCTGCCCTCGTGAGACCTCATTTGGAGTCCTGCGTCCAGTTCTGGGTTCCTCAGCTCAAGAGGGACAGGGAACTTCTGGAGAGAGTCTTGCACAGGGCCACAAAGATGATCAGGGGACTGGAGCATCTTCTTTATGAGGAAAGGCTGTGGGATCTCAGACTGTTCAGTCTGGAGGAGACAGAAAAGGGACCTCATTACTATTTACAAGTATTTAAAAGGTGTGTGTAAAGGGGATTCTGTAATGTTCACTGATAGAACCAGTGGTAATGGACAAAAGTTTACTGTGAGGGTGAGGGAGTCTTGGCACAGGCTGCCCAGGGAGATTGTGGAGTCTCCTTCTCTGGAAGTTTTCAAAACCTGCCTGGACACTTTCTTGTGTGGCCTGATCTAGGTGGACCTCCTTTGGCAGTGGGCTTGGACTAGATAATCTTTCCAACCCCTACTATTCAATGATTCTATGATTTACTGTATTCAGAATTTCCACAAGTTGTCATTTACATGTTGTGCTTCCAAGACTCTACTTTAGACCTACTTTACCCAGGTCACAACGTAATTTCAGATTAGTCTGAGTTAGGAAATGTGCCAGGAATTTCCTATCTATCTCAGTGAACAGTGATTCAGGTACTTGCTGTCCATCATCTGTTGCTAAAGAACTTCTTTATGAATATGTTTTCAGAATAAAAGCATGTCATGGTTTACTGAGAAGCTGCTTTTGCTTGGTAACAGGGGACAAGACTTCAGTGCAGACCTGGTAAAAGGTTCTAGGCTCTTGGGTTCAAATCCACCTCTGGCCCGACTGGCCCAATCTGGCACCTCTGCGATCACTATTTAAGGAACGGAGTCTGAAGTGATTTGAAGGAGGTGTAAGAGTGATATAATATGGAGACGACCATGTGGACCCCACAGTCAGAGAAGGAAGAAGGAAGGAGGAGCACCAGACCAGAGACCCCTCTGCAACCTGTGGTGAGAATGCAGGCTGTACCCCTGCAACCCCTGGAGGACCAGGGTAGGACTGAGAGCCACCAGCAGCTCCAACTGAGTGTGCCCAGACAGGCAGGAGACTATGTGAGGAGGCGGTCATGGCGCAGGCCATGCTGGATAGCCTGTGGGCTGCAGAGCAGACGAGAGGCAAGAGAGGCAGAGAGGAGCTGCAGCCTTTAGGATGAACACATGGAGCGGCCTGTGCAGGGATGCCGGGTGTGTGAGATACCCTGCAAGAAGCCCAACTGTTCTGAGGAGAGACAAATGGCAGGAGCCATCAGCAATAGACTGACTGAAACCCCCATTCCCTGCTCCCCTGAGTCATTCATGGGTGGAAGAGAAAAAGACACCAGGATCAGGGCTCTGAGCCCAGGAAGAGGTGGGGAAAAGGTAGCCTTAAAGGCTTGTTGTGCTCTTCATCATTGTACCTCTCTGTGTTGTTTTCTGTTGGTTATGTTTTGAGGTTTTCTGGTTATGTTTTAGTTGGTGTTGCATTAAATTATTTTCTGTTTTCTTCCCCAAGCCGAGTAGCCTGGTCTGTTTTATCCAGGACCATAAGCGGCAGTTAAGCCCTCCCTGCCCTTTAGGAATGCTCAAGTCTGTGGTACGTGAGTCTAATCATGATTTTTTTGTCCTTTGTTGGGCTTAAACCATGACAAAGGAAAACATACTTTCCAGAAGTGGAATATGTACATGTATATTTGACTTCTCTTCCTAAGAACTGTGTCAATAGTCTGTTAACCAGGGAATAGCAGCAGATAAACTTCTTTGCTTCTGCTCAACTGAATCTCTGGCATGGTTCACATATTTCTAGAAACTTTTAGAGATGCTTTGTAATTCAAATGCTAATAATATTCTCTTCTAACTACTCATACTTTACTACCAAGCTCAGCATTATAAAATCAGTAAAAATCTCTGGAGCTTGAAGTCCTGTTCCTTACTCTACAGCAGTGCTTTCTCAAGTTACCAGATCATGTTGCCTCAAAAACCCCTTAAAATTCTTTCTCTTTCACTTGGTAATACTTTTTTATTACTAGAATGGTTAAATGAATTGGATGTGTTATATTGCATGGTATGAAGTTATTTTCTCAGACTAATTAGGGAAGAACCTTACCATTTACAAGAAACATTGCCCTCCTGAACTGAACAATAGGAGTTGTAAATTCCCACTGATTTTCTTAAATCAAAAGAACATACACAGTTCTCAGGCTGCGAACACAAAAGCAAGTGCCATTTCTTATCTACCTCTTACTTGTGACGACATAAAAGCATAGTATTCCTACAGTAGTAGGAATTTGTATGAGAGGGAGGACTGAGCCTAGTGGATGGAGCACATACCCCATGTAAAACTCAACTGAATAAGACACTTTGCATTCAACTGAGGTGCAAATGAAACCCAGAAGGCTGTACTGAGAAACACAGGAGTCAGAGGGAGAGTGAAAAGCTGTGATTCACATGGATGGCTGTGTGGTGAGGGGACTCTGTACTCGCTGGTGTGGTGGCACAGGAGATACACCAGTGAGTACTGCAGGACTGGAAGTGGTGCTTCAGTCCCTGCCCCACAGGCAGGCTGGAGGGGATGGGATTGCAGCAGGCAGAGCAGACCAGATTCAGCTCTTGCTGACAGAAGCATTGCTATTCTAATTGCCTTTTTTTTTCCTTTTCTCCCTAAGAAGGTACCTAAGGCAGAGTTACTCCCACTTTGTCCCACAGCTGTGCAGTTCAAATTATGCATGTTTGTGGAGGAAGAACGCTGATTCCATTTTCCTTCAATAGGGTCCCCCTGCTGCAACTGCTGACAGAAATTGATTCAATGAAGGGAATTTGGGGAAGAAAAACAAATAGGGGGAAAAAGAAACCATCCCCTAGGGATGGCAGTGTTACACAAACACAACAAACTCATGCACAACAGTACTCAGGGCATTGTTGTTTCCAGTTTTGATTAGTCAGTGGCAGCTTGACTTCGAATATGCTCACTGCATACTTTAGAGAGCCATAAAAAGAATCTAAGCAATTTTATGGAGGTCACAATCCCTTCTGATATAGCCATATGTTCAATAGTACAAACTTCCATTCACTCCACTGGTGAAAATCTTCTCATCTTAAAAGGGATTTAAACCAGCAATTTTGTCTTGAGTTAACATTACCAGTAGCTTTAAATGAGTTAATATTTGTAAAAAATAGCCTGGAAAGTCTGTAATGGCTTGTTCCAGAATACAAATACTTCTGGTTGACCTTTGCCTAGAGTACAGGATACTGTGAGCCAGCCTTATATATGTCATTTTCCCTAACAGTCTTCATCTCACAATCCTTTTAAGCCAGTAAGCAACAGTTAATGTCATTTTGCAATATTATAAGCCACTGCAGTGCAATGAAGGTGATAGTATAGTAGCCTAGACTTCCCTTCATCTCCTTTTCTCCACTGCCAGCAGCTAGGCTCATGCACACCATAAACAGCTGCCAATAAGTTTTCCTGCATCAAGAAGCTAGAAATGACCTCTCCTCTCTTCCAGAGGAAACAAATTCCACAGCATGTTTTTAAATCAAGATGCAAAAAGCTGCCAAAAACCTTAAGTCAGCCCTCTGTGTAAAAGCATGATCATAGCTCAGGAGAACTGCTGTGTTTTAGTGGAAGCATATGAAAAACTGCTTTGTAAGGGAAGATGCTCTTTTGGACAGCTCAGTGCTCAGACATCAGTTATGTGAAAAGAAATCATGATGCGTCAAATACAAAAATAAACACACTTCCTAAGTCTTGTGATATTTCTTGATGCAGATAAACAAGAGAAGATGTCTGGGTCTGCAGAATGCTGCAAGGAGAGAACTGACATTTCTAAACGTGCTGCCCCCAAGAGACTGGGTCTGTTGTCCAGAAAAGAGTAATGCAAGATCATGCTGATGTAAGGAGCTGTAAGTTATGATAATGCAGGGTGCAGCTTGACAGGCTCAGTGAGAAGCCAAGAGAGCACATTTCTGTTCTCCTTGCCTGGTAGAGCAGGACCACGGGCCACAATAGTGGCTAAGGTAACTAGTGTCACTAGGCATGTTGATCTGAGCAATGAGCCCACCACATTCTCCTTTGCCACTGCAGATATCACTAGGTGTTACAGAAATGCACGTGCCCTTGCTGCCCAGGTAGCTGCTGCTCACTTTCCTGGGCAATTTCCAACATCTCATATTCTCACTTGTGATGACTTGGGTTGTGTAACCATGTGACAGACTGCTGTGCTGCAGGACCACTTCCAAAGTCAGTAATTGTTTTTCTGCAGGATCTTTCAAATTTTATGATGAAATCTCCAAATGACCCACTAAGATGACCTCATTTGTCTCAGGAAGTATTCTGTTTACATTCTTGCATTTGAATAGTTTTGAGAAATTCAGTCTGCACTCAGCACATTACTTTCTCACAACCTTTCTGTATGTAAATGTCATTCTGTGCAGATCATTACTTTTGATCTTAATATGCTTCTGGTTAATTATATTTTTAAATTAAAAAAAAACCATTTAGCAAAAATGCAGATTGCTTGCATGATATTGAAGAGTTGATGTAATATCTGGACAAGCTAGTGATTAAAACTTCTATCATTAATGAAACAGGATGGTGATAAACAATTTATTAATGCAATTATACAACATAGCACATATGCAAAAGACCCCTTTCTGCACAGCAATAGTAACTTAAGAGAATACCAGTAAACACAATCAGAGAGAAATGAATTATCTTAGGATCCCCACTATCCACAGTCTTCACAACTGAGGAGACTTGTAAGACTTTAAAATTGTTACCAGAAACACAACGGCATGGCAAGTATCTATGTTGACTCTACAATAAGAGATCATTCAATTGTTTTCCTGGAAACATATAATGAACTCTGAAAAAAAAAAAAAATCCAACCCACTAATGTCCCTGCTCCCTCCACCCGCAGAGGAGAATTTTCTGCAACATTTGTTCATTATTTTTCTCGAGGTAAGATTGATTAAAAAAAAAAGTTGTCAGAAATAGTTACTAAGCAGATTTTTTAGAGGACTTTTAAATTGAAAAGTTTGGAAAAGTTTGCCAAAAGTGCATAAAACATTTTTCTTTGCGCCAAAATGTGTAACTAATGAATAAACCTCCACATTCACCCTTGGCAGTTTTCGAAACGCCAGTAGTGGTACAGGCGAAATGTCCCATTCTCGAAGGTCGGTGAGGCTGTGCTTTGTTGTTACCCTCGAAGCTTGCCTGGCTTCCCCTTGCCCTCCGCCTTTGGCTAAAGCACAAATGAGCCCTGATACAGACAGCAACTTTGGTGCATAATAGGAAGAAATCCCTTCCCCTGCAGCACGAGGGGGGACACTCCGCACCTCACCTTGTACAGACGGCAAAAAGAGCCGTGTATTTGCCACTTCAGCAATTCAGTGGTACTGAATCAATAGCAGATCAATTCCTCTCGCGTCGTCGTTATCTGCGCCGTACTTGGCACCTTCGCTGCACAAAAGCGGGGAGGTAGAATCCCAGCATCCCGGAGTGTGGGGACACGCGGTAGACGCAGGGCTCGCTCCGCTGCGCTGCCGCAGCCCGCGGGCAGGAGGAGGTGCCTCCAGCCCGCGCCCACGGCCCGGCCCCGGCAGCATCGCCCTCCCCGGAGGGCTGCTCCCCTCCCCGCGTCTTCCTCCGAGTCGTGGGAGAGCGGGGAACTGCCTGGTGGTGCCTGGTAGGTGGCTGCGGCAGGGGGTAAGCACGGCAGGGTTCCCTCGCGTGCTTTGGGGACGGGATCCTCGTGGGTACGGGACTGCCCCAGGGCGCTGAGCGGGACGCCCTATCGCCAGAGGCGGAGCGGGGCTCTCCGGGCGCGGTGTGAGACCCCGCGAATGCGGTGCGGGAATGACAGGCAGAGTGTGCAAACTCTTCGGGAGAGGAGAGGGATCCCTGGGGCCACGGAGCAGGTTCCCCCAGGCGCGGAGCTGGAACTTGTATGGAGCGCTGAGTACAAAACACCCGGGCAGGCGCGGGACACACGGGAGCGGTGCGCAACCCAGGGGTGCAGAGCGGGAGCGCCTTGGGTGGCAAATGGGACGTCTCGGACCCGGCGCGGGACCCCTGGGAGTAGTGCGGGACACCGGGGTAAGGAGCGAGACCACCGAAAACGGTGCTGGGCCCCCGAGGCAGCACAGCACCGCGGTCCATCTGCCGCGCCGGGACGGTGCCTGCCCGCGGCCNCGCTGCCCAGCTCGGCGGGGCGGCCCCGCGGCTTCGCGGCTTCGCGGCTAGGCGGCAGGACGTTTAGCCCGGCCTGGCGCGGCTCAGCCCGGCACGGTGCCGGACGTGCGGTGGCTTCTCCCTGCGCTTTGCGGGACAAACAGCCGGAGAAGAAGGAGGTGGATGTGGAGGAGGACGGGGGGGGATGCAGCCGGGTGCTGGCGGGGAGACCCGGCGGGCTTCGCGGCTCCGCCGAAAGTCTTGCCCTGAACTCTCCCGTCCCGGGACTTGCGGCCCCTCGCCGAGCCCCCGAAGGGAGGTGGATGTGGGGATGCCGCGCCGTGGTCCCACGGAGGGCACAGGGTTGTGGCAGGGCGGCCGACCGCTCTTCCTGCCCATTTCGCCGCCTCTGCTTTTTAATGGCTTGTGCGGGAGCAGATCAATAGAGATGTCTCTGAATCCCTTTCGCGTTGCAGAGCTCTGCCTTGCCTTTTAAAAACACATTTGGATTAAAAAGTAAACTACGTTTAAAGAGCCCCGAATCACTATGGTAGCCTCTCTGGCTAAAGAAATGTGGACAAATATCCTCTCTGTGTGGCTGATTTAAAGTAGACGTGCTAAATTGGAGTTAGTTAACCAGATTTTAGATCCAGGTGGATTTTGAAAGAGCTTTCTCGTTTTATAGAAAGACTTTTCTTATGTGCTTCTGAAATACAGTGAAAATCTTCACTGCTCATATTTTGGATTTTCTTGCCAGTGGGATAGCCCCATGTCAAAGCACAACATTGCCTCATGCAAAGCACAACTGCTGATTATTCTGAGAGCTGAACTGGAGAGTGACTGTTGTGGAAGGTAGACCTCAAGATCTGAGCAGCAGCAGCAGCATATTGATTCCATTAGCGGAATTTACAGATCTACCGACAGATCCCTTTTAACACAGTCCCTTTCTCAGAATTAAAGTTTTCCTCTGAGCCTTCATCGCAGGTCTAGGCCAATAGATGGCATAAGGTACTCAGGCTAAGAGGACATCCTAAGAGGACAGAACACACTTTGTACAAGAGCCAAGAGTTTTTGGAGAGTGTGTGTGAGTCAAGTTCTAGGTGTCTGACTTGGGATACCTTGGAACAGTTTAATTTTTGGAAGGATGACCTGGGCCACGCATTTTCATTTTCCTCAGTCACAACTGCAGCATTTTCCAAAGTCCTTCTCTTCTCTATACAGTTAGGGTTAAATCACGCACAGTTTTGGTGGGATGTGTTGATGTCCTCAGCTCACGAAGAAGCAGAGGTGGCCTTTCAATTTTGCAAGGTGCGTTTAGTATCTGCTGCTGCAGGGAAGATGCCCGTTGCAGAAATGTTGAAACCAGTAATCACTTGTGATGAGAATGGAGGGGTATTTATAGAGAACTGCATCCTCTGCTTGTTGCCTTTGACTTTTCTAGATTTCACTGCTCAAAAAGGTAGTGTTTGGAGAAGACAACAGGCTAATAAGGAAAAAGTTCCTGTATCTAAACTTCTGCTGAGGTTGTATTGTGAGTAGACAAAGATGAATTTATGTTCTGAAGTAGTGTAAATTATTTGTGTATAGATAGGTAGCTAAATGATGATAAAAGAGCTTTAACTGACAGTAATCATGCCTAGCTTTTGTATGGTGCTTGTTAGCTATAGATTTCAAAGCATTTATTTTTATAAGCATGTGCAGTATTTTTTTTTTCTGATTGCAGGAACTGAAGAATGAGAAAGTCCAGAAGTAATATCAAAATCTCCTAAGTCACAGTTCTTTACTTGTCTGTTAGACATTCTTTATACAGGCAGAAAAAAAATGTTTAACTTGATCTTAACATAAGAAAAATCTATATGTATTTATAGCAAAGGACATTAAAGCTCTTTTTGAAGAGACTTTCTTCCCTGAACACCCTATATAAGTGTCTATGTCTTGTCGTCTGTCAGCACTAAGGCAACCCACAGAAACAGTAGCAGCCCTTCAACTTCCTATTAGTGAGTGCGGGTGAAAGAAAATCAATAAGCCGTGGTTTTCAGCTGAATTGATGCAAAATCCAGTGTGATCTCCAGTGTTATTCCTGAGACAGGTGAGCTCAGATGTTTTCCTAAAATGCCTTTTTTTGGAAACAGAGATGTCCCGAAGGAGATGTGTTTCTTTGCTCGCCCTATCTATGACTTAGCAAATTACCTAGCGCAAGAGGAATAAAACCACCTCAAACCTGAATAGATGATAAGTCAATATTAAGTCACCAATATTGCCTTAGTTACAGCTATAGGCAAGGTAAAATCAATTATTAACACTCAGTGCCAAGACCATGGGCCAAGTTCAAACCTTAATGTAAAACAAGATTCAGCATTGACAGCTGAGCTGTGAAGGCACCTTAAATCCATACGGAGAGTAGAGACAGTCGGGCTTTCCCCACTTAGTGTTGGTGCATCTGCCAGAGGTGTGCTCTGTGTTCTAGCTGAGCCTCCAGTGAAGCTGACTATGGACACATTGCCTCTGTGCTGGGATCACTGCCAGAAGCTGCCTGCTGTTTGCATCCCTCCTCCCTGCCAGCTGAGCAAGCTAAGCCCCACATGCTCTCAGGTAGAATAAGTGCTGGTTAACAAGGAGTGTGTGTGAAAGACAGATGCTCTGCAGTGTCTGATGTGAACTAGGGTCAGAGAGTGAAACAGATTGTTGGGCAATCTCTTTCCTAACAGCGTGTCCTTCAGCTTGGTTACTTGAGAACAGGTTGTAGCCATGCTTGCTTATTGTCTTTTCTCCTGGAATCCCTCTCTAGCTAAGCCCATTTGTTTGCAGCATGCCACCTATCTAAAGGTTCTTGATTTAAAGAACATGTTTACTTGCTGATGGGGCTCATATATTAAAAAGACCTGCCTGAGGCTAATGACTAGAAACAAGGCTCCAGTCTCTAAACTCACATTCTCTGCCTTGCAAATTTTCAGTTATGGGATGTCTGCCAAGGACACATAATAAAACAAAACTCATGAATAAATAAAATGTATTTCACTAACCTGTGGATATTTTCTTCTTGCCTTTGCCTCATCTTTTGGTTCTTATCTTTTTTTCTCTTTATCTATTTTTTTTTCTCTTTAGCCTCTTTCTCCTTTCTGATTTATGGAATCATCTTATTTTCTCCCTGTATTCCCTTCTTCACTTTCTGAAGGGGCAAAAAACCCCCAGAAAACCAGGCAGGATGCTGTTTGATTGCCCTTGTCTGGTGCTGTGTAGATGGCCAAATCCTCATCTGATAGAAGCTGTCCATGACCTGTTCCAGTCAAGGGATCTGCACCAGTTAATGTCAGGTGATCATCTGCTCCAAGGCATAGCCCCAGAATCCTTCTCCGTTATTGACCTTTTTTGTTTCATACCCCATTTTCTTCTAACTCCTTTTATTTTTTCCCATATTTTACTGATGCAGCTTGTCTTTCTACTATAGTTTCCATTTTATTCAAATATGATCTGTTCTGCCTTGTCTTACCGTCATTCATAACATGTCTGAAATCCTAACAGTAGTGTGATAAACTGCTGTCATCTGCCATTTGTAGATAATGTGCTCATTTTTTCTTAGGAGGGAGTTCTGTATGTGACAGTTACTTGTAATGGTTTTCTTTTGTTTTGGTTTTAATTCTACTGTAGAAGAGATTACTTCTAAAATATTTATCTTGCTTGGAGATGAAGATGGTATTGACCATATTGGTTGTTATTTTCTGAGGGAGCTCATTCCACAGGCATGATCTTATTTTCGAGAGAGATTTGTCTTCTGGAAAGATGAGCTTTATGACTTACGGTATAAGGTCCCATTGTGGTCACTGTTCTTATTTTAGAGCTTAGTTTACTCTGTATTTGTGCCATTTGTTGTGTTACAGTGAAGTCTGAGACCTTGAATTTCACACGCTGTTCTGCAAGAAGATAGGGTAAGTCTGGAGTAAGCAAGGTGGTCTCTGGTTGAAGTGTTGGTAATCTTGATATAAAGGATTGTGGAAGGCTTCAGTCATTTTGGCCTTTTTTCCTCACTGATATCTGTCTGACATGTACTCCCGATGACCTTGTTTTAGCATGGTTTTCTTTTCTGTGTCTCTTTATTTGCAAGCTCTCCAGTTCATCTTTTCACCCTTCACACCAAAGTGCCTTATACATTTTGCTTTCTCATCCCTGACAAGTGGGAACTGAGGTGACAGACCTTGTTTGACCATCTGTCATAGCTGGTGAGGAACTGCTGAGAGAGGGGGAGCAAGGAGAGGCTGTTAAGGCTCAGCCCTTTGGTCTCCCCTGTGTTCAGAGCGTCCACATGACCTGACTGCCAACATCAGCCTGTCTTCAGTTTGCTCTGTGTCTGTTGCCATCTCTGCCAGGTAGGCTTATGTCTTGAAGGTTGAACTTCAAGGGGAGCTGCTTTGGTTTTGATGAAGCAGGATGGTTTCATGCACAGTGGCAGCCAAGGCAGCCCATAAGTAAGCCTGTATTTTTGTTTTACGAGCCTGCCAGTGAAAACCAGCAAAGGCCACATGGACAAAACAGAATGTGGCTGGTTTAAGAACAGTCTGAGACAGAATTTTGCTTTCCCTTTTTTTCCCCCTCTTCTTTTATACAATTTTGTCCTTTGATCATCAGCTTGAACAAGCAATTCAAATGCCAACTGATATCTTAAAAACTGATTAATTCTTCTATATTTTTAATTGTTCTAGTGCAGTGCTATTCTCATGGTAGGCTCAAAGCTGAAAATGCTCAGAGAGCTGCTGGCCCCTCTTCTTTGGTTTTCACTAAAAGAAAAGCAAAGACAGAGGCTTTATGAACTTAGGAATGTTGGAACAGAACATGTTAACCTGCCATGTGAAGCTGAACAGGTCAACTCCCAAGTCTCAGGTTTGGCTTCCAAAGCATGGAGCTCAAGGCTCCTGCCTTGCAGCAATTTTAAGTTAATAAAGTACTCTGAGATTTATGGACAAAAACTGTCTTGTATGTAATAGTCTTATAAAACTTAGTATTAACAATTTGCTATTCCATATATAGGACATTTTGTATTTCTCTGGGTTTTTCTGTTCTTTTTCTCTCAGCCTAACAAATTGATTGCTGCTGTTAATGTAACTACAGGCAAGTTACCTGTGGGAGGCACATAACCAACTCAGGAAAAAGCTATGAACAGCTTTGGTTTGCATGGAAAAGCTAAGGCATGGCTTGGGTAGTTTGATAAAAATTGGAAACATTTCTGATAGCTCTGCTCTGCTCATTGCTTCTCTTCTACCTCCTGTTCTTGAGCTGACAAGAGTTCACTTCTTTCAGTGATGTTAACTGCTGTGAAGGCTTCAGCTCAGAAACCTCCTTGATACCAGGTGAGAGCATATTGCAGAGGGCAAGGGGATTCTCACTGTTGACTTTAGTGAGAGAAGAATTGACCTCATAGTTTGTGAGAAACAATGATAAATCTACAATATTACTGTAGTGTGCAATGATTGCCAATCTGTATGTTTAAAAGGGGAGTGGTGGAGAATTGGATGTGTCCAAAAGAAGACTGCTTTTTGTTGGTGGTTTTATTCTATCTTTTATTTTCTTTTTTTTTTTTAATTAAAATTCTGCAGTTTCTTGAATCTTTGTAATTGCTGATTTAACCGGATCATGATTCCAAATCTGCTTTGTAATTTTATGAACTCTATTTATTGCCAGTTGAGAGGAGAGCAAGAAGAGCTGTAAGTTAGATTTGATTTGGAAAATAATCAACTTATTATTGTAGCTAAATTTATATTAGTCCTCCATGTTTTAGCTCTAGCTAGGGTCAAGCATTGAATGATGGTTTCAGTATGACTTTTTAGTGGCAGGCACCTTTTCCCTGAAAAAGTAGCTGAAAAGGATGATGCCTTGTATATTCTTCTTAAGCTGGGAAGATTTGTGTGTCTCCATGTCCAATGCAATGTTTGCACTGAAAAGGACAGCTAGCATGGATCAATATAATTGAATTCCCCCATGAAACTGGTAAAAGCTTGAGCTGAATGGACGGGATAGCATGGATCCTTGCTGATATTTTAGCTCAGTACCATTAGTCTGGAAACAGTATCTGTGTTTATGGTTTCATATTTTGTAAGCTATTCTTTTCAGGGAGTTGTTTTGTTTTAGAGGTTCAGGCCAGGCAGAAAGCAGCTTTTCCCACTTATTTTAATTTTAATTAATTATTTTAATTCATTTGTTAGGATGATAGAAAAATACAAAACTAAGGACAAGTTAGCTCTTTGGGTTTCGAAGTGTATTTGACACTCAAATAAGATTTGTTGTGAAATACATTGAAACCCATGAATCTTAAAAATGAGTAAAGCTTAAACTGCAAGCCTTTTCTTCTAGGCAAAGTGCTTATTCTCAGCTCTCCAGGATGCTCCATCCATCTCCTGGCTGTGAATCCAACCTTTTCTGAGGTCTTCCGTAAGTGCTAGAGGCAGAGGATTACGTTTCAATGTTCTTAAGCTGAAAGGCTTGAGACTTGGATCCTGAGGCCTGAGACTTGGATCTTAGGCAATCAGACATGTTTCTCTTGGAGATAAATGCTACAGATTTCAACTAATACATTTATGTATACAAAGTATGACCTTAAATAGATCTTAGGGGCCCCTGGGACCTGTGCAAAATTGTACCACAAATAAAGTGACTGGCAAATGTGATAATGTAATAATATTGCTCTCTGTCATTTTACTTGAGCACATACTGAAGTACTTCATTCAAATGTTGACCCAAAGAAAGAAATGTGATTTCAAGTGCCTTCTTCCTCCTAGTAAATTGTGCATTAGCACTGTTGCTAAGGCCAAGCAGATTTTTGCTTAAAAGTGGTATTTAGTGGTACTTTGCTTCCAGCAGCAGCAGATAAAGGGAAAATACCAGCTAAAACCAAATATGTATTTCTCTTAAATTAGTTCGTTTCAATGCACTGCATTTGCTTAATTATATCTAATTCTTACTCTCAAGATATGTAGTCGGACTCTCAGATTTTTCTCTGGACCTGTTGGTACGAACAGTCTCCATATTGTGGTGCTGTGGTGGTTTAGCCCTGGCTGGGTGCCAGATGCCCACCAAATAGTAATATCATTGCCCTTCATAAACTAGACAGGGGAGATAAAAATATGAGAGGTTTATGAGTTGAGATAAAGACAAGGAGATTGCTCAGCAATTAGTGACATGGGCAAAACAGACAACTTGAGGAGAAAAGAGTTAATGAACCATCAGAATAAGGAGATGAGAAATAAATCAGAATCTTATAACACCTCCCCTCACCCCTCCCTCCTTCCTTCTCACCCCAGCAGTGCAGGGGATGTGAGATGAGGGTTGTGGTCAGTTCATCACAGATGGACTTTGCTGCTGCATCTTCTCAGTGGGACGCCTCCTCACACTTCCCACTGCTACACTGTGGCATCCCTCCTGTGGAAGACAGTCCTTCATAAACTCCAGTGTGAGTCCTTCCCATGGGCTACAATTCTTCACGAACTGCTCCAGCATGGGAGCTCCCACGGGGGCAGCTCCTCACACATTGCCCCAGCGTGGGTCATCCAGTCCTTCAGGTACTTACTACTCCAGTCTGAGTCCCTCACAGGGTCACAAGCCCTGACAGCAAACCTTCTCTGGCCTGGGCTCCTCTCTCCCCATGGGCTCCCAGGTCCTGCCAGGAACTTGCTCCACGTGAGCTTCCCACGGAGTCACAGCCTCCTTCAGGCATCCACCCGCTCCGGTGTGGGGTCCTCCACAGGTTGTGAGTGGGTCTCTGCTCCTCTGTGGCCTTCATGGACTGCAGGGGCACAGCTGCCTTACCGTGGTCCTCACCACAGGTCACAGGGGAGTCTTTCTTTCAGGGCCTAAGCACCTCCTTCCCCTCCTTCTCCAGTAACCTTGGTGCCTGCAGAGATGTTTTCACATTCTCACTCCCTGTTGCTGCTGCAGTTTAGCAACTGCCCAGCAACTTCTTCGCCTTCTCAAATACGTTATTCACAGAGGTGTTACCTCAAACACTAATCGGCCAGGCTTGAGTCAGCTGCAGGTCCATCTTGGAATTGCCTGGCATTAGCCCTGCCAGCTACAGGGGAAGTTTCTGGCAGATCTTTGTTTAAAGAAGCCACCACTGTAGCACCCCTGCCACCAAAAATCTGGCCCAGGCAAAACCACTCCAGATGCCTTAGAAATGCTTGAGGCTCATTGTGGAAGATTACAAATCTATCTAGATGTTTAGCCCAGGCAAAAACCTAAGAAATTGCTCATCCCGTTAAAGTCTTCCACAAAACCTCTGCTGATTTTGTAGGATTAGATTTTATCCAGCTATCTGTCTTCATTTTTCTTCCCTGGACATTTGTATGGGTCATCTTAGACATTAGAAAAATATGTTTGTGAAAATAAGGTGAGAGAAGGCAGGAGAGGAAGGGCTGCTTCTGCTTCTGAAATTCCTTCTAACTTGGTTTGGCTTTATATTCTCTTACAAACTTTCTGTTACTGGAAGACAATAGTAAAAATTACACCTGAGTAACTTTATGGGGCCTGACACTGGATTGAGTAAATGCCTGAATTGTTATGGAATGTTAAATTGTTATGCCAGAATCTGGCCCATGCAGACGCCTATAGTTCCTTACAAGCTGTGCCAATGTGCAGTGTTATTTTGCATATGTAAATTCAAGTTTTAATATGGAAATGCAAGTTTTAGTAGATACTCAGCACTTCCTGAAAAAATGATGTGTAGTAATACTGACAGGGGCTGAGATTGATTGCACTGATAAGACTATGCTTATTTTGTGAAAAACTTATTTGCTGGCTGTTATGTTTTTTTTGTGTACAATGACAATACCTCATCTATTTCTATGAATACTCAATTGAACAATGGTGCAGTGATTTAATTTTGTGTCTTAGCCTGCTTCACATGTTTTTCTGGAAAATGTCCTTTCTTGCTGAATGTTTTGTGAGGACAATGAAGTTGAAGTGGGAAAAATACCTTTTGAGGGTTTTATGGACTGAGATGATTAATACTACACTTTACACTGGCAGGATGCTGTTAAAAGGGATTTCAACATCCTGTAGAAACTCCAGCTGGGCTGTAGTAAGCCCATGCAACAATACAGTTTAAGGGATTGACTGAGTGGAAAGCAGCTCTGTAGTGAAGGACATAGGCATCCTGGTAGGCAACATGTTGAATATGAGGACACAGTGTACCCTTACAATGAAGACCAGCTGCATTCGGTGCTATATTAGCAAGGCTGTAGTTAACAGGTCCACAGAAGCAGGTATTCCTTCCTGCTTGGCACTGTGAGCCTGCATCTGAAGGACTATGTCCAGATTTGGAGTCTCCTCTACAGGCATTGACATACTAGAGTGAGTACTGCAGAAGAGCTTACTGTGACTTGCAGTTGCCTGATGGGTAACTTTGCTTTGAGATGCATAGCAATGAGATGCAAGCCAGTGAACCCAAGTTGCAACAAAAGAGCATCTGATTAGACTTTCACTGTAAGAGAGGTCCAACACTGGTCCAGCTTGCCCAGAAAGTTTGGGAAATCCTAGAAATATTTAAATCTCAATTGGTCTTGAACAATCTAAGTGGCCCAGTTTTGAACATTGGATTAGGCAAAAAGACCTCCGAAGGACCTTTTCAGCACAAACTAGCTTGTGATACTTGGAAAGTCAAGAGGAGGGATAGAACAAAGTGATGTCCAGTATAGGAGTGGTGACCATAGGTTCCAAACTCTGAGTGCTCCAGGAAAATGAGGCTTCTGAAGGCCTAAATATGGGTAAAGCTTACATAGTAGCTCCAAACAGTGTCCCCAGAGCTTGGTCTGCATCTAACGTTTCTGTAGCACCATACCACAAGTCTGTCTCCCACTCTGAGGTGGCACCTGATGGACACAGCTTGACCTGCACATGCTAGCTTGACCTGTGGCATACTGGACCAGCTACTCCCAGTGTTGGCTGGGAGGCTGCATCCAACTCCTTTTTTTGCATCTGGAGTTTTGTATGCTCAAGAAAACCTCACTTGCAGATATTCTCTCCAGCTCCTGCCACATATCCTTCCTTAGCATGTGGCCTCATGTCATGCATGCTCACACATTGTAAAAATTACTTGCACGCTTTGAAAATGATTGTTGGACTGAAGCAGATTGCAGGACTTACATAAGTGAGATGTGGAGCTCTGCTTGAGAGTTGGCTTGAGTCAAGAGAATTTTATTTTGAACAATACAGACTCCTTTAGTGAAATTAACATACTTCAAACAGAAATGTTTTTACAGTTTTTTTTATTTGAAGGTTTCACCCCACATATCCACAATAACAATTGCTTGCATTCTTGTTGCCTAAGAGATGCTGCAAGTATCTTGGAGAATTTCACTGTGAAAACTTTTATTAATCTTTGAGATTAATAGACTTTAAAAAAAACATGAAAAAATAAATACCATGTAACTTTAACCACTCAGACTGCTAAGTAGACTTAAATATATAGCAAAGGAAGAAACTGAGCTGTCATGCAGAATTTAAAATACCCTCTTTCTGCTATACATCCTCAGTGATTCCATTCCATTCCAAATCGGCTATAAGGCTTCAGACCCATCCATGTGTCTGAACCACAGCCCAGTATGCCTAAGCAGAACTTAGGAAAATAATTGAGAGAGAACAAGGGCATTCAAACACTGCACTAGACACCACAATCTCTCTGGGCAGGATTTATCGTGGGAGATTATTAAAATAAACATCTGTCAAAATTTTTTTACCGAGTAATTTAGGAGGAATTTAATGATATTGTGTTTCAGAGTCCGTTCCTGACCTGATTTCTGAAGTTGCTAATGTATTAATAACATAACCATTTTATTTATAAATAAAAATACTCAAAAGTGACTGAGATACACCTGTAATAATATTATAGTGAGAGAATATTTTTAAGGATCTTATCCCAAAGCCACAACTTTACAGAATCAAACCTAGAATCATAGAATCATAGAATGGTTGGGGTTGGAAGGGACCTCTAGAGATCATCCAGTCCAACCCTGCTGCAGAGCAGGTTCACCTAGATCAAGTCGCATAGGAACATGTCCAGGCAGGTCTTGAAGACCTCCAAGGAAGGAGACTCCACAACCCCTCTGGGCAGCCTGTTCCAACTGCTCTGTCACTCTCAGAGTGAAATAGTTTTTTTCTTATATTTAAGTGGAACTTTTTGTGTTCCAGCTTCATCCCATTGCCCCTTGTCCTATTGCTAGATACCATAGAAAAAAGTGATGCCCCAACCTCCTGACACCCACCCTTTAGATATTTGTAAATGTTAATAAGATCCCCCCTCAATCTTCTCTTCTCTAGACTAAACAGCCCCAGTTCCCGCAGCCTTTCCTCATATGAAAGATGCTCCAGTCCGCTGATCATATTGGTGGCCCTGCGCTGGACTCTCTCTAGAAATTCTCTGTCTCTCTTGAGCTGGGGAGCCCTGAATAGATTCAAAAGCTATGGGCAGTCAGTTGTGTGGCTTAATACCGTGCCATCTGCAGATTAATTGCTCTTTTCGTCTATTTTGGTTCTGTGGCTTAGTATTGGTGAGGGTGTAATTAGTATCATAGGCAGGACTGGTTTCACATTCCTTCAAAAAGTTTTTTTCTGCTGTGGTGTCTTACAACATAGTCCTGGGGTTTATGTTTGTAGATGTCTCTTTGCAGCATAAGGGGGAAAAACCCTGCTTTATGGGGTGCATAGGTCTGTCATTGTTCAGAATAATTTTTTTCATACCATGAAGCTGACTGTTGCAGTTGGACTTAATGTCCTTTAGATACATCACCTTGCTTCTAAAAAGAAAAAAAAAAAAAAAAGAGAAAGGTTAGGAGAGCAAAGAGATAATCTAGGAGCAGAAATGATCCACAGTCCTGCAGCAACAGGAGTCATCTGTGCTAGGAGCTGGAGGACAATTCCTCGGACTCCAACGTGAGAAATAACTAGTTTTCCTTTAAAAATGAGAAATATAGGATGGACTAATGGATAGAAAATTTTTAACATCAGGTCAATCTTCCTTGCAGTGAATGAAATCTTAATTTTAACTCTCTGTTCCCCTTCCACAAGAGATAAGAATGTTCTGAGTTTCACCAAACTCCATATTCTCTTCCCCAGCATGGCAGTTGTGGTCCACTGTGGGTATAATTTGCCTCTGTGCAGAGGCTTGTGAACCATTAGTACTCTTCTTGAAAACTCAGGAGAGTTAGAGGCTGTTACTTCTGTTTGTGGGGGGACTCCTATAATTTTGTTTTGTTTTGTTTTTATTTACCTATTGTAGAGCTAGTCTGTCAGAATGCATTGATCAGGGGACTGCAATGTCTTTCATATGAGGAAAGGCTGCGGGAACTGGGGCTGTTTGGTCTAGAGAAGAGGAGACTGAGGAGGGATCTTATTAACATTTACAAATATCTAAGGGGTGGGTGTCAGGAGGTTGGGGCATCCCTTTTTTTCTATGGTATCTAGCAACAGGACAAGAGGTAATGGGATGAAGCTGGAACACAAAAAGTTCCGTTTAAATATAAGAAAAAAATATTTTATTGTGAGGGTGATGGAGCCCTGGCACAGGCTGCCCAGGGAGGATGTGGAGTCTCCTTCCTTGGAGATCTGCCTGGACGTGTTCCTATGCAACCTGATCTGATTTGACTGCAGGCTCTGGGCCCAAGTACCTGATCCTGTGTCTCGGGGTACCAGTACCTGATTTGGTATGGAATAGCTATTGGGCAGACTGTGAAGAGGGCTATGGTGTGAGATGTGGCTATGCTTATTTGTGGGCAGCTGATCTACTGTATGACTTCAGGCATACTACTTTTCCCATCAGGCTATCTGCATCATCTTATTTCTTCAGGTAGCTGAGCTTTCAAACTACCTGTATGAGTGAAAGAGAGTTTCATTGAGGACCTACTCTAGACTAATCAATGGTGAAAGGAGAATGCAGAACTATTTTTATGAAATATGTTGATCTATCTTTATTCCATGTTATTTTTATGTGTATGGAAAGGTATCTGATGCTGGGATCAGATCTCAAATGTTTTGGACTGCTAGTGGTACTACAAATTTCCTCAAAAGGTATAACCTTAGGATTTTACGTTCTTCGTGCTTATTGGAAAAGTACTTGAAGAGAAGCAACGGACTCAGTGGGAAACGGAGTGCAGAATATTAATTTGAGGAAGCGATCTGTAGAAGCTGTTCTCATTGCAGAGATTCTTTGATCCACAAGTAACAATGTTTGCTTCAACCAGTACTTCTTCCTTTGAAACTGTGCTCTTGATGGGTGTCATTAAGATGACCTGTCAAGCAAGACTATTGCCAAAAATTTAACCTGGAGAGAGATAATTTCTTTCACCTGAAACCTCAGCAATGCTGACCAAGTTGTGCTAACTGGAATCTTCTAATCTTCTCAAACTTTTCTGTGAGATTTGGCAATTGGGACAGTATAACTCAAGGAAGTGATTAATGTTTTCAGCTGTCTGGAAGCCAACAGGTGTCAACTGCAGCATTATAGCTATACTTAATTGGTGAGGATTTATGGGTAGGCTTTCAAGCAAACACATTTTAATCTGTCGTTTCCACTTAGTTAAGGTAGATAATGATCTTTTCATTTATATGAAAAGAATATAAATTGCAGAGCCTTTGGGAACCTTGCAAGGTACAAGTCTTGTTAACTGTCATAATGTGTATTATCTCCACAAGCTTTTAAAGTCAAGGAGAGAATACCTTTTCTTTTTTCTTTTTTTTTTTCTTTCCTCCTTTAATCATTTTACAAGATGATTCTCATAACTAGGTGCTATTAGATCTGACTTCTTGCACTCCGTGTATATGAGAAAGCAGTTTGGATCACAGACTGCATTGCCAAAGAAGCTTCTGTCAAGTTAGTCGATGCCACAACTGTCACTTTTTTCCCTTCCCTTTACTCATCCATACCCTTTGGTATATACTCTGTCCTTGCCAGCACCCTCATAGTAAAAATCTACAGAATTTCACTTTGAAAGTGTTAATTTTGCCTAGTACTTGCCACATGTAAGTTAGATGTCTTATGATATGTCACATAGGCTACTTATCTAGTCAGACCTCCCCTCTGGTAACTGACCCCACCTGAAAATTTGTGCTTAAGCTAAGTGTTATGAACCATGGGCTGCAGATGTGTATTCTTCTATTATTGTTTATGTTCTTTTACTCTGAGATAGAATAGCTACATTTCTTCCTTATGCAGTCTTTTGGAGGAAGAGTTGTGTTTTTTTTAAAAAAATCCATATATTTTGCCTTGAAGAATATTTCTCCACAGGTACAGGTATTGAAATCATTTTACATTTTTCTGTCAGCAGAGCTCCAAACAGCTCCTGTTGTTTCAAAATGATGGTCATTTATTTCTAATCTTCATTTCATTGCAAAGATGCACGAACATTTGACGCAAGCTCAGTTTCTAAAACAGTCTGGTGACATCAGTAGAATTGTAACAGGAGTGAACTTGGCCAAATAGGCTTATGTGGAATTAACATCGTAACAAAATCTGGGACTGGATATTTCAACTCAAACCTTATTTACCTAAAGTCTTCTTCTGAATCCATTTTAAGAGAAATGTAGTTGCATAATTCTATTATTTTCATGGCATTTTAATACAATATTCAGGATAAAAGACGTCACTGCCAATGGAATATATTAAAAACCCAACTGAACAAATAATTTATGTGATTAATTTGTCCTCTTTGCCTCACAAAATATCTGTAACCACAGAGCAGTTTCTCCAGATGATCTTACTATTTGTGCTACATGACTTTTTAAAGTCAACCTCTGTCTCCACAGAGTGTTTGCAAATGATTCTTATTAACTGTGTCAAATATCGTGAACGAGAGTTTTTGGTTATATTTTATATCATAATGAAAGAGACTGTGCCAAGTAATATTGCCTTTATTTTTTTCACACTTAATTACGTGTGCTAAAGCAGTTTTTACTGCCCAGCTAACAGAAAATAGCTTAAGTCATACTAACTGGATTTCAGTCCAGATCCTTAATTGTGATTGATCAAGTAAATTATACATGTATTTAGATGTTTTATTATGCTCAATGAGTCAGAAAGCTTTGACAGTACTTTTAGACATTAGTGCTATGATGAGTGGACAAATTGAAACATCTAAAAATCAGTGAAAATGTTGGTTCCAAGCTGAAGTTTGTTAAGGTCATATCCACAGCTTTAAAAAAGTACTTAGATATATAAAGCTGCATGGGTGTAGCTAGGATGCTTTGTACAAACTCTTAACTACCAGAAAATTAGTTGAAGTTAGAGTCCAGGTCATTGTCTGCATCATTAGGAGGCAAAATGTGATGGCAGGGAATGGATGCGTGCCCAAATAAGATTCTTTAGAGTGAATTTGCTCAAAACTCAGTTTTCTGAATTAAGAGCCCAAAAATGGAAATCTGCCAAGATCATCAGATTCTTTAGGAAAGACATCCTTGAGCTCTGGAAATAGTTTGTAAAGTTACACAGCTTTGCATACCCTTTCAAGTTTATGTCAGTATCATCTCCTTCTCAATTTCAACTTGAACTATCCTTTTTATTTATAGTCTTTCAACTTAGAGGAAACCATCCTGATATGTGAACTTTCTTAGTGTTAAGGGGTTTATGAAGCTATTTGCCATGGTGTACCAAGCAGGAGATGAGGCTATAGACAACATAGCCATGAAGCAAACTGATGGAAAATCTATAGGGATGTGCTGTATTTGAATACTTTAAGTAGCGAACAACAATCTAGGCTGCAAATCTGTTGAGCTTGGTTTCCATTGTGTCTGGATAATCACAAGCAGATTAATGCTAACAAAAGCTGAAACTGTCCCAATTTGGAATTACCAGTAGTTGAGGTACTACCATGGCCAAATGTGCTACATGTCAAAAAAGATATACTGAAACTTGTGTTGTAGGACCTCACAGAGAACGAGGACTTTGTGTAGAGAATATGAGAAAGATATCTGAAAAACTGTGCTGACAAATAAATTTGTGGTATGGGGATCCACATTGCCACTAAGAATCTTTTAGGGATTTGTGCCAGAAAAGGTCGGAAACCACAGCACTTGGGGTAATGTTATACATCTGTGACTCTGTCAGAGGGACCATATTTACAAATCTTGTCGTTGCTTTTGTGAGCTTCAGGGATTTCACAGTGTGCTAAAAGCCCAGAAATTTGCAATCCTCCTTCCAAGCCAGACAATGGGCCTGTGGCCTGACCAACAATGTGTTACTGCAGAAGTGCTGGCTAGAGCCCATCTCCAAATTGGATGGGGAAGAGTTGGATCCTGTCATTTTGTTTTTTATTCTACTGTTTGTATTCTTTTCACGCAGCTTTCCTTATGACTGGCTTTTATTTAGCCCTCAAGCTTAACATTTGGAACGTCTATTTGTTGGGGTTTTTTCATCGTCTCGGAAAATAACGTTGATTCTTCCAGTAAGCATCTTTCTTTTGTGTTTTCTTTCATTTTCCATTCTATATGAGTTCATATCCAGTAGCTCATTGAAACAACTGAAGCAATTAAAGCAACCAAGTAACTAACATCTGGTATGTGTTTGCATATTCTTATGCTCTCTCCAGGGCAAGAGCGTGTGCTTTGGAATGGTTAGCAGTTTATTATGTTATATATGAATACTTGTTGTTTACAAAAGATCAAAGAGGTTAATGTTGCACTTCAAGTTGAGAGTTGCAAAGTTTGTGGTAGCTCTGTGTTCTTAGGGTGGTCATGTCATAGGCTTTGGCATGCCAGGAAAACATTGTTTCCAGCTGAGCACAGTTTTACCCTTGAGTAAAAATGTTAGTTGAATGAGTAAAGGGTTTCTTTGAGTAGAGAGCATGTTGTGCTGAAGCAGAAGTTGTCAACTGGGGTCTTTGGCCTGTGGATGGAATCACTTGTTTAAATGCCACAAATTGTTCTGATAGTGCGTGGCAAAACGATGTCCTGGTCCATGGCTCAGGAGTCAAAGCCCCTTTAAGTCAAACAAGATGTTCTTCAGATCATGAAGCTTTTCTTGACATAGTTATCATGAAGCTTTCCTGTACAGTCTTGCCTTGACCCAAAAATCACTTGATAGTAGTATTATAGCAGATTCCAGATCATAGCTTTCCCAAACAATATCCATTTTCTCTCTGTATCTTGCACAAATTATGTCTACAGTGCCCTCAAAGCAAAACAATAAATAGTTACTCACTGAATTTATTTTACAGAACAATTACATGGAGGCACCATTATGAACATCATCTGTGCAATTGATATGGTTTTGTATTTCTGTGTTAACCGTAAGTAGCTCTAGCATACTAAGGATTTGCTTTGCTTCTGTTATGGTCAGAAGTGCCTTCACATCATAGAATCCCCCCCTTCAGATGATAGAATTTCACCACACTGACAGAAGCAGGTTCACCTAGATCAAGTCGCACAGGAACATGTCCAGACAGGTCTTCAAGACCTCCAAGGAAGGAGACTCCACAACCCTCTTGTCTTGTTTTTATAGTACTAGCTCATGTTGCTATTGCTCTCATCTTAATGAATTACTGACAGTGAAGTAGAGATTTTGCTCACTGAAATGAAGTAGAGTCTTTTTTTTGATTTTTGTCTATATTGACATCCAGTCACTCAAGTCCATGACATTTTTTTTCCTGAATTTATAGTGTTGTAAAACACAGCTTGGCTTTAGATTGTAAGTGAAGTGTGATACTGTTTATCAATTGAGCCCTGTTGCCCTTCATCTGTGACTAGAGATCAGTGCTTTTATTTTATGTCTTAATCATTCCTAAAAGCTGACCCTTGGGAAATGCCTGCAGCAAGTGCATCTTACCTGTTAGCTAAATACCTGTTACCTAGCAAATACCTGTCTTCAAACTACATCTTAAGGTATAAAATCAATTCTCTGTACACAGTTCATCCCACTCTCCGTTTAGGGGACAGAACTATACACACTACTTTCTAACTAAACATGCAAGAGCTTTTATGGCATGATAAACTGTGTAAAGAGAAGTGCTTTTACACTTTAAGATGTAGTGCTTCCCTGCCCTCCTGTGTCTTAGGGGAACAAGAACTTTATCTTGATTGTGTGGTAGGCTGTACACACAGTAAAATTAATGTTTCAAACTAATTTTGATTTAAGAAAAGTTGTTTAAAGGGATTTATGCTGTAGCCAGAATAAGAAATGCTTTTTCACATTTTTCAGCATAACATTTTTCTTTCACTATGTAAATAAGCTCTGTATAGAGATCTGGTTTTACAGAAATAATTACCAGAGCAATATGTAGTCTCAACATCTTCTGGGCTTGGTTGTTCACATTTTATATGTGTCAGTAGTTCTTATATACAGGGTCATTTCTATGAGATTTTTAGTAGCTTTGTTTGGAATGAGTCCCATGAAGAAGCAGAAGAAAGTACATGAGGTTTATAGCATCAAACCCTGTGGTCTTACTTATATTAAGTACAAAATGTAGTGTATATATATATATATATATATATATATAAGTTTAAAAAATAATGTAAGGGAAATAGTAAGAGAGAACAGCACTGAGTAGGTCTCTAGGGGTGTTTGTGACAAACTTAAACTCTTACGTGTATGGAAGTTAAAGACGAGGTGAGAAGATCATGGTTTAGAAAGTCCTTTGTAACCTCCCTGTAAACAGAAAAATAGATCTGTATTAAAACCTCATATGCCCTAACTTGCACTCTAAAACTCAGCCACCATGAGCTCCCAGTCATCTCTTTCTCTGTTCTCACTCTATCTGGAAGGCATTGAAGTGGCAAGAAGGCAACTAAAGTACTTTCTTTCATGACAGTTGCAGGGGGTTGCTGCTCCTGCAAACACTAGTGTTCTCCATCAGAGAGAAAACAAATCATTGCATTTTACAGATACTATGAAACAGTCTCAGCTGGAAGGATTAAATCCCTGGATGATAAGCTCTTTGTCTCTCTGGGCAGTTTGTTTCTTTCCCTCCTAGCCTGGATCTGTATTTCTGTTTCCTTCTCCTCTCCTGAAGTTTATTCAGAAATTTGAACCCACTTTTTAAGACTCTTCCCATTTCCATCTTTTTCTATAATCAACAAATGACAGGGACAACATTGCACATGAAGGCTGACTCCACTGTGAAGCAGGATGTGGCTGTCTCCCTTTAGATCTTACTGCAGGAAAGGGAAGTTGAGAGTTCTTCAGTAGAGTAGATCCCTTCAAGGGAAGAAGCCTTGCTACATCCTCCCATTTAGGATGATAGACTTGGGAGCAGTATCTGGAGAATTACTCCACCTCTGTGGTGCAACCAGTTCAGTTAATTAGTTTTAAAAATAACGAAGAGGTCAGTCCTGGTTTAGGTAGAAGTGCCTAAGAAAATGTGTAGTAAATTACTTTGGGTGACTGATGGAGCTGCATCTAGCAGTGGTGGAGATGCAGACTTATCTCTGTTCAGGGTGTTCACAATTGATTCATATCAAGAGGTCAGTTCAACTCAGTCAAGTCTTCCTTTCTCCACAAGACCACATCTCTAGTATTTTTTGTTTGTTTGTTTGTTTGTTTGTTTGTTTTGGAGCTACAGAAAGAAAGCATTTACTGGCTTTACAAATTGAGGGAGTGGGACTATAAGACTCAAAAGAACTAGTCTATTAATATAAGTGCTTGAGGCTGAATTAAAGCTGAATTGTTTGAGCTGAGAGTGAATAAAAATTGTAATGTGAGGTTATTTTTTTAATTTTACCTCCTGCCTGTTCTGGTTGTATAAAGTGAGGCTCACCCTTGACACCCAGTATCTCAACAATCCATTCTGGCACTTATTAAAGTCTACAGTGACTCCTATTTGAGGAAAGATGCCCAGGCTTCTTTTTTGTAATGCAGTGCTGATGCTTCTCTCTCGTGCCATCATACAGCAGGGATGCAACCATAATGCACACGCTATGAACAAGGAAATAGTCTTAATAACCTTCATTAACTAAGTCGGGAGACCTTGAAGCCTTGAGAAGAATCAAAAAATGTACAAACTTGTAACATATCCTCACTTTGAATGGTAATTGATGCTCTTGCAGGAGGCATTGAAAAATGGACAAATAGGGAAATGACTGATTGTTCCTTCCCCAAGCCATTAAAGAGCACCAAAGCAATTCCTTTGCATTATGTGAGTCCACCTCTCATGGACTGTATATGAGTCCATTAGGACTGAAGAATTACAATTCTCTTTTGTCATCTTTAAAATTCATTGACTACCATATTAAAGTGAAATAAATTAGTATACAGCAATTAATGTTTAAGTGTCAGAGATAAAAAAAAATTGCCTCTTCTCATCATCAGAAGTTATATATTCTCATGACAAGCCTAATAACTGCAAAGTTTATTTTCTTGAAGTCAACTGTTCCTTAGAAGGAAAGCAAGATCTAAGTTCTGAAAAAGTGAATGTTTTTGCTAATTACTATAGCTACCTTTTTTAATTCAACTTTGGCTGAATTATTTAACTTACAGTAAAATATGAAAACACTGAAATGTCCTTCTGTCTATCCACAGGTACCCGTGGTCACTTGCTGAGGCAAAATTCTGTGGAAATTCCATCTCTGGAAGCTTCTGTATCCAGAAATGACATTTCAAAACCAACTTCTCAGCATTACTGTAGTGGTTGTGGCTATGCTGTGTCAGAATAGGAGCTGCTTCTGGAACTAACCAAGGTTGTAAGAGAGTTGTGACGCTCCAGGTGAGTAGGAAAGCAGGTAGAAAAATACCTTGAGGGAGTGCAGATACCTGAGTACCTACTAGACAAAACTCTCAAGCCAGGAATCAGAAAGCTTCAAATACGCATTTGATACATTTTCAACAACAGAGAATCTTCTGTCAATAACGCTAGAAAAAAGTTAATTGATATGGCAACAGAAGTAATTTCAGTCCACACTCAAACAGATAACATTGAAAGTAGTGCAACTCTATTGAAACCATAATTGAGAGACAGCTGCTCTTAAGCTTTATCCTAAATGTTTTGATTAATTGGCAAGTTGTCTGTCTTGAAAGTAAAGATTTTTTTTTGTGTCATCATAGTAAACTTATTTCATGACTATTAATTTCAATGTGATAGTAGAACAGGGACTGATTTACTGATGAAATAGGAGTTCTTCCTACAGACTAGAAAAAAAATGAAGACAGCGAAACCAGAACCTATTGTTTTCAAATTCACTGAAGCTATGCTAAAACCATCAAACTGATTTAAACATACTCCTGTGAAACGCTGGATAAAGATATTCATAATTTTTTTCTTTTTTTATTATAGTATCTCACAGTAACCAGAGATGGAAAGAGGAATGTGTCACAAGAGCAAAACTGAATTAAATGCTCTAACAATATCTTATGTTCTTTTCAGGATCAATGTAATTTCATTGGACACCAGCAGTGGAACTCGTCTGTTCAGAATGGTTTATGGTGAATTTTTCCGCAGACCTGGCAAAGATGCAGAACTTATCAATTTGAATGTGGGTGGCTTTAAGCAATCGGTGGATCAAAGCACCTTACTCCGATTTCCCCATACCAGACTTGGGAAACTTCTCAAATGCCATTCAGAAGAGGCTATTCTAGAACTGTGTGATGATTATAGCGTTGCAGACAAGGAATATTACTTTGATAGGAATCCTTCATTGTTCCGATATGTTCTGAATTTTTACTATACGGGCAAACTTCACGTCATGGAAGAACTTTGCGTCTTTTCCTTCTGCCAGGAAATAGAGTACTGGGGGATAAATGAGCTGTTCATTGATTCCTGCTGCAGCAATCGATACCAAGAAAGGAAAGAAGAGGGTCCTGAGAAAGACTGGGATCAGAAGAGTAACGATAGAAGTATAGACTCCTCTAATGAAGAGTCATCCATGTTTGACAAAGAGCTGGAAAAGTTCGACAATCTGTGTTTTGGTGAAATAAGAAGAAAGATCTGGGTCAGAATGGAAAATCCTGCATACTGCTTGTCTGCCAAGTTAATTGCCGTGTCATCCCTGAGTGTTGTCCTGGCATCGATCGTGGCCATGTGCATTCACAGCATGCCAGAGTTTCAAAGGCTAGATGCCAATGATAGGGAGATTGAAGACCCTGTGCTCGAAGCTGTGGAGATTACGTGCATCATCTGGTTCACTGCTGAACTAGTGATCAGGCTCATCGCTGCTCCAAGTCAAAAGAAGTTCTGGAAGAAACCACTGAATATCATCGATTTTGTCTCTATTATCCCATTTTATGCCACGTTAGCCGTAGACACTAAGGAAGAAGAAAGTGAAGATATTGAAAACATGGGGAAAGTGGTTCAGATCCTGCGGTTAATGAGGATATTTCGCATCCTGAAACTGGCCAGGCACTCTGTAGGACTGCGGTCTTTAGGGGCCACTTTGAGGCATAGCTATCAGGAAGTTGGACTTCTGCTTTTGTTTTTGTCTGTTGGAATTTCTATTTTTTCAGTACTTGTCTACTCAGTGGAGAAAGATGATGACTCATCAGAATTGCACAGCATCCCTGTTTGCTGGTGGTGGGCAACCATCAGCATGACCACTGTTGGTTATGGAGACACTTACCCAGTCACGCTTGCTGGAAAGCTGCTTGGCACCCTATGCATTATCTGTGGGATACTAGTGGTAGCACTTCCAATCACCATTATTTTCAATAAGTTTTCTAAGTATTATCAAAAACAAAAAGATATTGATCCAGACCAATGCAACAATGATCGCAAAGAGAAATCTAATGACCTACCTTATTTTAACATTAGAGATATTTATGCAAAAAAGATGCACTCCTTCATTTCTAGTCTTTCTTCAGTAGGAATTGTAGTCAGTGACCAAGACTCAACAGATGCCTCCAGTATTCAAGATATGGAGGATGTATATAACACAACATCTTTAGAGAATGGTACAGGAAAATGAGTTGAACACGTTCTCTTTCCATTATTTCTCTTCTGATTCTTGGTAAATGTGGACTTAAAAACTTCAGCGAATTTATTAAGAGCAGTTAATTCTCAGGGTATTTAACTCTCAGCCATATTTGGACACTCTTTACTCTGAGGATGCCATAAAAGCTTCATTGTTTATATGAGGCTTTCAAATATTCCTCATATGATGGTTTAGTTTTTACACAACTAATTTTACGCGTTTTGGAGTGAGAAAAAGTCAAGAAAACAGTTTAAATATGTGAGATCAGTTTTTGTTTGGCTTTGCAGTTTGTTTGGGCTTTTTTCTGTTTTATTAGTTGTTTTTTTCCACTGACACAATCTGATAGCATATACAGAATCTGCTTTTATAATTTGCTGCTCTTCAGGTAGAGATATATTACAAACATGTAAAAAACTATCACACGAGTCAGTGAAATTTTTACCTGCAAATACATCAGGAAGGAATTATGTACATGTAAAATTGCGCTCACTAAAAAGTTTGTGTAATCTTGGACTTGGGAACCCACTTCCTAAGATGGGGCAAAAATATATGGGTACATATTGTTTTTACTCCATGGAAGTGTAATATTTATGAATTTCTTTCCAAAAGCACAATACATTAGTTTGTTGAATAAATTAATCTCCTTGTGCCTGTATTTTTCTGAGTGTCCAGCATGACCAGGCTTTATCAGATCCTAAAGGCCTAATTCAGGAGTTCCAGGATGAAGACTGGTGTAGGCAGGACAGATGCTTATTGCACTGTTTAGCCACCTCTTCTGCCATGGAGAACCTGAGCAATTTGGATGCCTCTAGAGGACCCTGCTGTGATTAAGACTACCCTGTTGGCTTCCCAAGAGGCTTTGTTTTATGGGCACTGAAACAAATGTCTGTGGTGGTCTTTAGAAGTTGTTGCCCCCTGCTGTTAGGTTACTCCTCAGTGGCAGGAGCAAATGTGAGCAGTCTAGAGCTGTAGTAGCAACAGATGGAGAAGTAGGGTAGACACTGTGTGTGGGCACCCCTATATTAAACTATTGCAGGTCCTTTTTCTAAAGCTCATCTGTGTGGATGGCAGCTTTCCTAGTTTGCACCATGGGCTGGAGCAGTGCTCATTGCTTGGCAGAGTACTGCGGCTCTGTACATTCCTCTCCTCTCCAGAGAATTCATATGCAGCCAGCTAATCCTGCTCTGGTTCAAACTAGATCTTCTAGGGCTGTTTAAAAGGAAAACTAGCCCTTCAGCCTAGCATAACAGAATACTGAGAAACTGAAGGACTTTATAGAAATCCATAGAGTATGTGAACACTCGTTTTCTTTCATTTGTCTAGTGACTGAATTAGATGAAACAGAGAATCAAAGATTCTGTAATGTTATTTTCTTTAAAGAAAAGCTTCAGTTTTGTTTTGTTTTTTTTAAATTAATATTGGGCCAAATGTTGAAACCCTTACTGAGTTTTTACTCAGGCACATCAAACTCAGTAGGAGTTGTCTTTAAAACTGAGTAAAACCAGAAGATAGCAATCAATTTTATCCTCTGCAGGGGGTTAATTTTCCAGGTGTCTGTCAGGTTTGCTATTGCAAAACACATTAAATATTTGAGGTGTACTTATATTTTCTGAGGCATGGACCTCGGAACTCTTTCTAAATGGAGAAACACAAAAGAGTACAATGAATGAACCTATTCCTTGGAAAGAGGTGTCCCTCAGAATTGCTGTGGACAAAAATAGTGATGTGGAACTGAAAGAGAATATTTTGAGCTTTGGAAAAAGTGTAAAATTTGGCTTGTTACTTTCTGAATATTGTAAGTATTTGTGATACTTCATAGATAACTAAGGTTAATTCTTCCCATAGTTAGTGCAGAAAACCAAAAGGAAAAGTTATCCAAAATGTATTTTATTCTTATTGAATAATTAACATTACAAAGATACAATCATATAAAATATTAAATATGTATATATATATGACTCTACTAAGAAACAATAACAGCATAAAAATTACTCTCTATCCAAAGAAACTGTCTTGGTAGACTCAATATAAAGATATGTTACATTGCCACAGGAGTTCAAAAACAATGAAAATATTGTAATGCAACAAAACTGCAAGAAATTGGTATTGAATAGTTTAAAAAAATCTAGTCCTGAAAAAAATAACATTTTATATATCAAGCATTACCCAAAGATTACAGAATATTCGAATTTTGTATGAAATTTTACTGACTGGTAATTTGTCATAAAATTGATACACTCTTGATCAAACACATGAATTAATCTTAAGGCCGTTACACTGTTTAAGTTCCTCTGACTTTTTTTTTTAATGCATAAATACAGCTTGCAGCACAGTGAGCCATGTCTTTTGGAACATATCAGAAGGTAAAGTACATATCCACGTGTCATACAGGGTATGTTATTTTGATTTCTGTAATGACAATCCAGCTTTTTTTTCAAATTAGCTGCATTTTGAAAACAACTTTGTGTTTTCTGTTCCCTTTCTTTGCTGAAATAAATCCAGCACCTTGGTTTCACATAGATGCAATTGAGAGCAGGACGTGAGCCAAATTCTGTGCCAAAAGATACTCCCCACAAGGCAGAGCTGCAGTCCCGTGACATGTACTTGTATGGGAGTGTCACAAGTCTTGAGTGCCAGAAGAAAGCAGACGAGAGCAAACTGAGATACTGCATGTTCTTTCTGCTAGTAAAAGTTTTCTGTACAAGAATTTACTAGTAACAAATAAGCTTAAGAGAGGATTATTTATTTTTTTTTCTTCCTTGGTCTACAAGGTAGAATGTCTATTGTTTTGTATTCCTGAACCACATGTTTTGCTCTTTAAAAATGCTTCCTAAATTTACTTCACCCTGATGATGTTTCGCACGCCAAAAAACGGAAAGGTTACTGTTCAGATGTGTATTCTATTTTGTATAGAAGAGACTTGTTTATCTTTATGCAAAACAATTTACTGGCATGTTGCTAGTTGCTTTGGCTTGATGGCAAACTCTTCCCTTTTAATATCCAGTATTTCCCCAGTAGCATCTGTCTTTGCAGTGATATCCACTAGTGTAGCATGGGAAACCACCACTGCACTGCATTGCAGTTCTCTGAGTAACTTCCAGTTGGTACGGGATACCACCCAACTTTCCACAGCTCATGCTTTGTTGGGAGCAGGCTCTGTCACTGCCACCATTTTTCAGTGTATGTTAGAAGAAGGAAAAGACCAATGTAGAGGAATGAGAAAAGAGAATCGGTAGAAGGTAGGAAGATGACAGAAAAGCCTGAGTGGACATTAAAATAGAGGAAAAGAGAAAGAAATTGACAGAAAGAGTCCTCACTTGTCTTCACATTATTTCTTGTTTGAGTTTTGTTGTTTTTTTTTTCCCCACCAGTTCTTTTAGTTTCCTTTCCTCTCCAGCAGTTCTGTTTCAGAACAAGGGTCTTTCAGAGTCCAGAGAGTCATGTTTCATCCACCTGGATGGCAGCCTGCAAAACTTACCAAGAATTAATTTAGTGAGCACTCCTGCTGTGTCTATGAGCAATCATTAACACACTTATGCACTGTGATTTTCTTTTAATGGAAGTCACAATGTGGCTCAAATCAATGAATGTAAACGTGAGCTAAATGAAATGGCACATCTATGTCAGCCCTGTAAGTTAAATATTGCTTCTGGGTTAGGTAGAAATTAGTGTCAGGCAGCATAATGTGAAATGATACCATTGAAAAGCAGACTCTGTGCTGATTCCCATGCTAATGGATTGCTGTCAGAGAACACTGAGAGTATCAGGCAGATTTGACTGGCAAAAGCAGTACATAGGCTCATGGCATACCAAGGGCTTCAGACAGTCTGCTGTGTATTAATATCTTTACTCATTTCAACACATCCCTAACATCTAGAGCAAGTGGCAGAAAACCTCTAAGCTGTGGAGAGTTTCTCTAATATTTTTTTGATTAGCTGACAGTGTTTGTGAAACTCTTAATACCTCTTCATCCAAGAGAGAACATTTCTCAAGCAAAATCAGAATAACCCTGTGCTAGATGTGCAATTTGTGGCTGATAGCAGTAGCTCGGCCGCAGCTGGTAAATGCTCTGTCTGATGCTCTATACTGCAATGCTGTTGCTTGTATTTCTGGAATGTTTATGCTCTGTCAGTCAAGAGATAACAGATGCCATTAAAACTATCTCAGCATTTTCCTCATGCACAGTAATTACGGCATCTCTTCTAAGCACAGCAAAATGTCATGACTTATTGAGGCCTCTTTTTAAATGTCTTCTATAGTTGTAGCTAATTTTTTCATGATGAGCCTACAGCCCAAGCACAATCTAGCAGAAGTCACTGTGTGTCTCTAGACAAGTTACAATGCTTTGTTACCGACTTCCACTCTGGACATTGCCTTTTCATCCCACTGTGGTACCTACTGTTAGCTATTACAGGTAGTTAAGGAGTAAGAATCAGAGCTCCTGAGCAATGGATGTAGTCTATATGTAATTGTATACATTCTCTCTGGGCAGAGCTCATTTAGGTGTATAATATAATCAGATTAAATATGAAATATAATACCTTCCCTGAGCAGCCACCTACATCTCCTATCTTTTTAATTAATATATTGAGGGGGTCATCTTTTCTCAAGGTTTTACCAGGTCAAGGGCTGCAGATCAAGGGCTCACTCATCTGCACACAAATCAGATTTCCCCAAATCTCATATACTAGTGGGAGGGAGAGATGTTGCAGCAACCTTAACAGTCCCAGGAACCTGTAGGCCAAAGAAATGGATTACCAAGATAAGGACTGGTGGTGGAGGAGAACATTAACTGGTCCTGTACTTTGCCAATTAAAACCGATGCCATGTGGCTTCACGTGGTGGCTTATGAAAGAAATCTGCTCTCACCGTTTCTTCAAAACTAATTCAAGGTAGAGGACAAGAAAGCATTACATGACAATGGTTTAATCTTTAGTTACATTCTACTATTTAATGGCATATAAATTGTTTCAGTCACTTTATTTTTTGTGGCATTAATCACTATTTCCACTGCAAATCCTACTCTTACTAGCATATAACTATGTTAGAGATTAGTATTTAATGTCATTGTCTTAGATGTTTTATGGATCATCGGAGACAGAAAGGCACCCTGGCCAGTATTCATTTCCCCTAACTACAATTATTGTGTAGGTCCTCATTTGGTCACTCTCAACTCGGGAGGCATCACATCTTACCTATACAAAGGCCTTGCATGTACATGGGTATCATCTGAAGATATCTGTATAACAAGTCTATATGATTTAGTTAGGTTAGGATGCCTGGCCTTTAGGCAGCTGAAGCTAGATCTGATTAGTGCTAGATGACAAAGAATTAGAGATGCGATTATTCTCTGGTGATTCCTTCCTTCCCTTCTTAACACTGTATGTGTAGGAAGGACTGTGTTTCTGATGTAAGCATCAGAACTTGGATGTCATGAAGGCAGACACAGGAATTCTTTCTGAAGCCTAGAGGCTGTTCAGTGATAGTCAGTGTTTAAGGATTAATCCAGTGTAATATTGCTTAAACCAGCTTTCTCCACAAGAAAATTTGGCCTTTCCCAAAAAGCCTTGCTAGCTATCTGTTAAGAGTTTGTAATGACCTGCAAATTAAAGTTCAGTGTCCTGTAGTGACTAAAAAAACCACATAATAAAATAGAGGGAGTAAACTGTCATTGGCAAAGAGACAAGCACAATATACTGAAAATAGTTTTGTGACCCAAATTTTCTTTTTTCTTGGCTTTCTGTAAGCCACTTAAAATATTATTGTGCCGTGTGTTGTAAAACCTGCCCCTGTGTATTAATATAAGTTTAATATTGTAGCCAGCTCCTGAAATTACAGATGTGGACCTACAAAAAAAATCCAGACTTGGAGAAATTGCAGAAATATTGTTCAGCAGGAACTGCTGAATATTGCAGCTGCCTCAGTGGTGAGGAGGAGCAAGATACTGTGCACAAGCACTAGTATATGGTCTTCCCTTTGGTATGTGGACTTCCCTTTTTTCCTTTGCACACTTAACATTGAGCTCTTTCTGATTGAGCATATAGCCTGAGGAACCCCTTATAGCCTTAGGGACTGCTGAAAAGACTCGTCCTGAGGCTAATAGGTGTGTGGCCAGCTGCTCCTAGAAAGGGATAGAGTTGGGTGAGAAATAGTGAAGTCTGTATGTGATGGCCTTTGAGGAGGTAGAATGATACCACTGAATCTGGTGTTGCCATCATCCTACACCTTGAAGAAGAGACCTGGGAGGGAGAGCAGAAATAAGGGAAAACTTCAAGGCTCAGATATTTGGCTGCAGCCATTTGGAGACTACTCTGTGTTGTGCTTATCCAAGACTTTTACAAAATCACAGGTAGAGATTTATATATAAGCTTGAACCCATTCCACTAGCTGGAATAATATGTATCTTCCCACTGGCTTTGAGTTGTAGATACTGTCTTTGTAGTTGTAGATAACTGTATCCTCTAGGACAATTGCAAGGTATGATATTGTCTCTGCCTTTCATGCTGACTGGACTTGGGATGTTTCTGAAGTGTTACACATGCTAGAAATGATCCTTCCAGCTTCTACCCTATTTCCTAGAAACCTGGAATCTACAAGCATGAAACAGTTCAAAATAGATTCTCTAGTATAATATTATTTTTTGACAGCATCTAAGGCCACACATTTCACATTTCCCTGCTCCTGAATTGTGGAGTTTAGGCCTTTATGGTTTTGTTGTTGTTGTAGTTTTGGGTTTTTTAATCAATTATTTGAAGACAAGCTTAGATTCTGAGAAAGGCAGATAGATAAGTTGAGCATTTTCTTCCAGATAGTGTAGCCTCAAGTACACAGGTATCAATTTCTTTGTTTTTTTGGAAAGTGAAGTTGGAATCTTTCATGTTTAGTTTTTGGATTTCTGGGGAAAAAAAAAAAAAATAAAACCAAAAAAACAGCAAGGTGTGTAAATAACTGATGGTGCCAAAATGCTGCCTGAATGCTCGTTGGGTGCATGGGAATACTTTATGAACCAGAAGGATGCTGATGTTTGACAACATAGCTTCATAAGCCTCCTGTTTGGAAAGCAAAACATTTTATTTTCTTGTGTCTATAAGTATTTTGGGAGGGGGTGCAGTAAAAGATTGCTGTTCTGTGGTGTTGGGGACTTGAATGAAATGAAGGGCACATTGAAGTTAAGGTGGTTAAAACTGAACATGACCTTTTTATGAACAACCCTCCTTCCCCTGGGACAACAGTTTTTCATGTAATTCCAACTTCCTTTTGTTTTAAAGGCAAAAACATAACGTGCCAAAATCCCAGCAATTTTTTTTCATTGCTGGATATTTTAAATATTAAATTCACTCTAGTTAGAGGTGTGTAAAGAGAAATGGCTGGTGGGTAGGATGTGTGTGGGGGGCGCACTTGAATTTTTTATAATTTATTTTGCAATTCTTTTGCCTTTGGCATCACACACTTTTGCATTAGATTTTTTTTTTTTTTTTTTGTACTGGCTAAAGAATGAAAATAAAGAACAGGCAATACATATCTGGAGAAATTTTAAGCTAATTGAATCTGAAGGAAAATACAGCATACAACATTTCAGTCTGGAGTGATGTCAAATTTACTGCTGATAAGACTTGAGAATCAATTTAAAACTCATCAGAAGCATTTCTAAGCAACATATGCGTTCATGCATAGATATGGTACCTTTAATGTCTCTCAAGCCACAAAACTGAATATCTGACAGTGTTGAGAGAATGAATGGTTAATAATCTGCTGTTCTAGTTGCAGCTTTTGGTGCAGTGATATACACTTGGCTTTTAGACTGCCTCTGTAAATGGGAGGCTGCTGCTTTGGGTATTTGATATATCTAGATGTATACAGACTGATTGGAAGCTGTCAAAGCACTATTGTGCAGGCTTTTAGGAGCCTGGCACCAAAGATAACATCTCTTAGTCTACCGTGCAGGCACTTGGGGAGGAGCTGGTGCATTACAGAGGTGTGTGGTGCATGCAAAATGTCACTGCACTGCATTTGGCAGTACAGCATGAGCATGCCAGTAGGAACAGAGATCTTTGCCAAGGGCACTTGTAGCAGAAATGTTGGTTTCTGCTAGCTTGCTTTTGCTGTGCTGTTGAAAACCTCTATGTGTCCCATTTAATGTTTAATGAATGCCAAGAAAATTTAGAGTATCTGAAAAGGTTCTAGAAAACACTAGCGTTCCTTGAAAGAAAATACTGAGATGAGAGAGAAAAGGTGACGCAAAGACTTTTCCCACTGCCTTTTCTGCCTTGTCATAGAAGTAATGACGAGGCAGAAATGAAAGCAGCAAAACAAAATTTAGGTGAAAATTCAATGTTTTGAGAGCCTTTTCCATTGAGAGTCCACATAAAAATAAGAATCTGGGGACTGAGGTGGGAAATCTGCATACTGAATGTGCCACACAGCTCTGTCCTTAGGCAATGAGTGGAATGAAGATGACACCTCTGCACCAGCAGTTTTCTGCTGCATAGCTGTACTACTTGGACTGCAGCCTTTTGTGTCCTATCCACAATGTGCTGCTCAATCTGTTGCCACTTTCCACAAGCATTAAAACACTTTTTCATTTCTGAAATTTCTTCACCAAAGGGATTCTCAAACATTGGAGCAGGCTGCCCAGGGAAGTGGTTGAGTCATCATCCTGATGTGGTGCTTGATTTAGCAGTGGGCATGGGAGTCTTAGGTTAATGAATGGTTGGACCTGATGATCTTAAAGATCTTTTCCAACCTAAATGATTCTATAATTCTGTGACATAAAATGAGAGATGTAATGAGAGCAGCTGGAAAGAGGTAATGGAACAGGAAAAAAGGGATAAGAGCCATATCTGTACAGAGAACATATTGCAAAGATACTTGTTGGGAAATCTTGCTTTCCACGTATTAAAGCTTTCTTCTCAGCTCCTACATTTTGGGAAGGGGACAGTTTAGCTCACTTTGTGGTCATTTTTTTCCCTTTGCTTCTGTACTTCATAGCAGAGGGCTATGAAGAGGGCTTTGGCAGCACACTCACTTTTTAGGCATACAGCACGTGTCAGGCTGTATAATCAGTGCAATGTCCGAAGCTATTCAGCAAACTAAAAGAAAAAGTGAATGAGCTCAGGAACAAATGCTTTGTATTGCAAAAATCCTCTTCTGTCACATGTAATTTCAACATGTATTTCCTTTAAAATACAAGTGACTTCCCCATCACAAATCTAGTTTATCATTCCACGGTTATCAGTTATTTTCTTTGTTGGACAAAATAAAAAAAATAAACCACTTGAGCATAAAAAAAAAAGTCAGGAAACAAAATTGTTGACTCTTTCCTATCTCTGAGTCCTTTCTTGGAGGCTGGGATACCATTCAAGTCTGACGATGAACCACTTACTAAGTGGTCAAAACAAGCAGCTGAAAAAGAATTTTGGAATCTCAATAAGGAGGAAGCTGTCTCTGTGATCAGTCCTGTCAGTTTTCAAAACCTTAATTAAAAGTTGTCTTTGACAGGGTCTAGGCAGATAAAGTGCTGGGAAAGTGGACACCGAAGTGTTTTGTTGTAGTCATTTGGGATCAAGGTTACTGAAGGGTTTGGCAGCCAATCCTGCTTCCACCAGGAAAACTGTAGGTATGGCGATGCAGGCAGACAGGGAGCATCAGGGATGGATCTGGGCTGGCTCATGCAAATTGCTCTCATGGTAGAGAGCAGCAGCTTTGGGCTACAAAGGACTGAGATCTTCCCTTGTGACTCTAATTGAAGTTTCATGTGATCCTGTGCCAGCCATTCTGTCATGCAGCACTTCTGGCTTCCATCACATCTTTTGCCTCTCTTTCTGACTTCTAAGCTATGTAGAACAGCAGTTGTCTCTCAGTCTATACACTCCTTCCCTAGAGGGAGTGCAGTGGTCATAAAATAGGGTGGTGATCTTGAAGAAGACCTGATGTTACTGGGAAAGTGGTGACTGTGGAGAAGTGGAAAAAGTTGAGATCTTGTTGAAAGAGCTGATTTTAGTTTTAGCCAAATTGTTTAAAATTAATTGTCTTTAATGAAATGTCTAAAACTAAGAAAAAGACAAGATGTATTAGTATGGAAGAGGATGAGAATAATTGTCCCCTGTGCTGTCCTGTCACAGTTATATAAAAATAGTTCAGTTTATTGCAACAAACAATAGATTTTTCTATTTGGTTGTTGGACCACATTGTTTAAAAATCCATAATTTAAGACTACTTGAGCCTTTTTTCTTTGTTTCATTTGATTTTGAGGGGTTAATTCTTTTGCATCTAAGCAATTTAGGCTGATTGGAGATTAAAAAAAAAGGTCCACACTGAATAAGTATTTTTTTAGAATATGTCGAAATGTAACATTTCAGCTTCTTTGGCAACAAATTTTCACAATGAAATATATACTGGTCCAAAATACCTCCTGCCCTTTATTTTGGTTTTTGTTTGGTTTGTTTGTTTTGTGGAAAATTCCCACCAACTGTGGGCTGGATTCAGAAATAAAGTCAGTCTCCCAGTCACAGCCTTTTTCAATGAATTTTCTATTCACAAAAAAAATTGTTTTTATTGAGTTTTAGCTGTATTCTTTGGAAAATGCTTATTTTCTTTGGAGAAAAAAAACCCAAAAACCAACAAACCAAAAACCTATGTCACCTCCGTGATTGCTGTCACTGATCCACTGCCATCCCTTTATGTGCACAACACTCAGGTGGTGATTGGTAAGAAGTGAATTGTCTAGTTTGCTCAAGACAGAAAATAAAAAGCAGTTGCATGAAAATCACATCCTGAGAAAGGAAATGAGCCCATTTTAACAGTTTATGAGTGAGAGCTTCATTGTGAAGCACAAAACCAAAGACAACACATGAAAAGCCTATTGGACCCCATCTGTTCATGTGATTCCTTCAGTAGGAATCTAACTGTGGAGGCAGATCAGAGAGAAAATTGTTATTCCTATTAAGTAGTTCTTACGAACGGACATTTATGTTTTTTTCTGCAATAATTGGTGAATACGTTTCAAATAGAGCTCTTTCCAGTAAATAAACTAGCAACAGCCAGTAAATGCTTAGTGGCTGGTAAGCAGAAGTAGTGGACTAAAATGGATCAGTAAGCTCAAGAGAGAGATTGTTTTAAGTATTTAATATGTATACTGTTTAGTCAAGAAAAGGCTTGGATAGTTAGCAATCTTAATGTGTGTGAAAGGCTTTTGCAGGAAGACAAAGCATAGCTTTTTCATTTTCTGTGCTGTTTAGAGAGCAAAGGAGCTGAGCTCAAGCCAGTACGAATAAAGATAAAGGGTTGATGGTAGAAGTTGCTAAAGATTTCCTCCTGTTCCCCTGCAGCCCCTTTCCCAGCCCTTGCTCCAGCTGCCTATTATCTCAGCCGTGCTGATAGAGCAGATTGCTTCAGTAGTCCAGGTTTAAAAAAAATATAATTCTGTGCTGAGTAAATGGAAGGGAGCTGTGAGCCTGAAAAGTTGAAGAGACCTTGAATTATTGTTACCCTGATAGAGACCCAGCTCTTTTTTCAGTGACTCCGTAGTTGTGGCAACAGCCCAAAATTTCATATAACATGTCAGTTTGTTGGGAATGGGAAAAATTGCTCCACTGAAGGCCTTACTCAGTGGCTTTAATAAGGACTCTACTGGGCTACATACCTGTGGTGAGGAGAAAACAGCTAGGTGTTGGGACTCAACCTTGTACATTGAATTGCTGTTGTGAGTCTGTCTTGGACTTAAGAAGATGATATTCTGTGTGATGTTGGCCAAGATTTTCCTGTGATCTCACTGGTGGAAGAGCAAGAAACTTCAGAGAGGAAACTGGAAATACACATCAATAGAGAGTGAATTAGCTCCTTACTCACTAAAAGTATCTTTAGGAGCATCATAGTGATACAATGACAGTCTTCAATGAAAAAATTCCAAGGCTACTATCAGTCTTTGGCATATTTGCAGAATTGTTTTTGATTTAGATCATTTTGATATGTGAGCACTACAGACATTTTCTGTTTTCCTAGCAAAACCCTTGTAGAGAATGCTAATCTTTTCCATGTCTGATTTTAAAAGTCAAAGTGCAAAGCATAAATATTTAATCATCATCTTTGTGATGTTTGATTTGTCATGTACATATTAGCATATAGTATTGAAAATGTTTTCCTTGTGTGTTAAGTATATTTTTATCATATAGCCATTAATATTTTCATTTTATAAAAAGAGGGGAGTTGAACTACTGAAATGAAATCCTGATCCTTACCTATAGAAAGCAGAAGCAACATATATGGCTCCTTTTCTTCCTCTGGAAACTTTCTTCTAGAGAAATTTCAAAATTCCACCCTTCCATTGTGACTAGGAATGGATCTTGGGTTTATTTCACTTTCCATGGCAACAGGAAATTTTGTTTTCTGACAGGCTTTGCACACAAAAATCTGATTTCCTTGGGCTTTTTTGTATATATCAGTTTGCGTTTTTATCCCTGCTAGTATTTTGAGCCTCTGTCCTTAACCTGTTGAACTCCATTTAGTTTCTGGAAATCCAATCTAGTTTTCCTTACACAGGACAGTTTTCTTCATACCTTCCTAATTGTTCAAGTATTATTCGAGTCAATGTGCTGATATCAGAAATATAGCCACATTTTATACTTAGAAGTTCAATTCTTTCCTTAGAGAAATATTATTATTTTTAAAATTACTTCAAAGCACTGGACTTACATTTGGCTCCAAGATTGTGGAATATAATCTCTATTTTTTTAAAGTTAGGACTTAACTTTCTCTGTTGGTTTTTTTTTTTTTTACTTTTGTATATTTTACTGGTGATCAGCTGGTCCATGGGTGTGCTTGAAGTGATGTAACAGCTATATAATCACGAAATGTTGTTCTAAGTCTCCTGCAATTTTGAAGAATATATTTCAATTAATTTCTGAATAGATGCCAGACTTCTGTGGTTTGTAAAGCTTCATTGTTCACTGTGTGAATGATGAAATCTCATTGTATTTAACACTGACCGAACCTGTGCCACTGAATTGTTTGTCATAAGTGCTACAGCGTAGTTTGAAATCAATCAGCCTCTTAAATTCGAATGTGAAAGAAGAATGAAAGTCAGATGTGGTAATCTTGTTCTTTTGTGAGTTTCCTACGTGTTTAGATCGTTCCACAAGTATTGCTAAAATAAATCTGTATGCCCCAGTAGCAATTCTTTCATCTGTGACTATTACCATAAATACTATTGTGCCACTCTGAGTCCAGCCAACGTTTTTACTCGGTTCCTCTATAGCTGAACTGGAATATGTGCATGGCTCCTTAACTGGAGGGGCAAATATTTCTAGTAAGTCCCAAAATCTCCCCTTACTCTTTGACCTTTCTCATAAACCAAAGTAAGGCAGCACTCACAGGAACTGGCTGTGCAGATCTGAGGTCCTTCCTCTCTTTGCTTAAAGAAGAAAAGAACCAGAAACCCTGATGTGTGAGTTGTTGACAGCAGGATAAAGCCTGGAGTGAGTTAATGGGACAGTGCAAACCTTTGAGCTTTGCTTTGCTACCACAACAACTGGAGAACTTTGCAAAAGAACTGAAAAAGCTGATGTTCTTGGATCATAGCTTGTGTGGATAGCATCTCAGGGGGACAGCTGTTATCCTTGATAGATGTTTCCAGCTGCTTCCTAAATCTTTAGAGAATGTTTTGCTGATAGGAAGCAACTTTCATTTCATTAAAACATTAGCAAGATTTAACTTCCAGCACAGTCTACTCCGGCTGTTAAATACAGTCTTTTTTATTTATAGGCTTTTTCTATATCCATCTAGGCCTTGGGTGTAGTTGCTTCTCATCATTAATATATATTCTTATTATATAGAGTGTTGATGCTGATATAGTTACATTTTCCATTGATGTTGGGATCTGAGCTTCAGCAGGATTCTTCACTCCTGCTTGAAAGTCATGATAAAACTGGTCTGCATTTTTAGGTTTGCAGTCAATGAATTATAGCCAGCTTGTATCCATTACCAGCATAGATATTTATAAGTCTGATTTTTTTTCTTAGTTGTTAGATCTTTTATTGCTTTCTTTGTGTGTATTATCTAAGTTATCTGAAGTTTCAGTCCTTATATTTTAATATGTACCAAGTAAACCTATCATTATTTGAGGATTATTTTGCTTTTAGATAAATATTTTTGAAACTGTATCTATTTATGACTTTAGCTGCTTGTGAATGGTTACTGCAGGTCATCTGTTGTTGGTTCAGAAGTATTAGTTAATCATACAGGAAAGAGAGCATGGGTGAAACTTGATGATTTCTTCCTGTAGGAAGGTGAACAATTGTTTTTGTTCGAGATTAGTCCACTACAAATAGTATTCTAGTCTATGTCTTTGTAAATGTTTGAAGTAACATTTTTGAATTCTGAGGAATTCAAAACAATTCTAAACAAACAATTATTTTATTCAGCATCTATCCATACTCAATCAAGAAACTTATCCCTTAATGGATATGGAAAGCCACTTTCAGTATGAAATCAAATGTCGGGAAAAATATAGTGCTCATTTTGCTTAATTATCTAATGATTTTTGATGCTTCATTTTCTTGTCTTGACATATTCTGGTACAAGATTCTTAATTAGTTCTTAAAACCCAGAATTTTTATTGTATGTTGAATACATGTGCATCCTTATTAAATACTGAAGTCTTTAGAATAATTTGGAATAATTTGTATCAAAGCATCTTTATTTCTTATAGACCTGTCATAAAAATATTGTTAGGAGCAGACTAGAGGGCTGCAGCTCTGGTCAATACAAAGAACGGACAGATGTGCTGCTGTCAGCAATGCTAGTCTGTGGACTTAAAATGGACTCAGATGGACTTAAATGGAAAAAAAGAAGTTACAGCCCAGTTTGATTGCTCTGACATGGCACACATGTAGGAGACAGGTGAAGGGCTCTTGTCCTCCCAGCCTAAAGAAGAACTATTTGTTTTTTCCTTGGAGGTTACTAGCTAACAAAGGGATTTTTGTGGTTCCTGCCCAGAGTTCCTGGGTGGTGAGTTTGGGAAGCCCAGGAGAAAGCCTCTGCCAGGCTGAGGCTGGGAGGAGGGCAAGGAGAAAGGGCAGAGGTCCTGGAGTGAGGAGATGGAAGGAGATGTTCAAACACTTCTTCCTCTGAAAGAAAACTCTTTGGACTGTCAAGTGCAGTTTGGAGCCAAGAATGGACATAATGTTTTAACTGTCCCCATGGATAAGAAAATTAATTTTCAATAATTTTACAGTCTGCAGTCTTTCTAGAACTTCACTTGTTTGCTGCCATTCCTGCTAGAAGAGCTGTTTTCTACTGTTGGTGCAAAGACATTTAAAAGGGGATTTACTAGAGAAAGGAACCTGAGTAGTCACAGCTCTGCTCTCAGGGTTTTAATAAACCCTGCACCACAGAGACCCTCCAGTCCTTCCGTTTCTGATCCTCATGCATGTAATACGTTTGAAAATCTGATTTTGGAAAAGTCTTGTGTTCTAGGTAATCATGGCTTCTGCATCTTCTCATAACAAAGAGAATATTAAAGCTATCTCACAGAGCACATTCTTTTAATGAAATTTATCCCCATATTAGTTTTTCCTTCTGTTTTTTTCCCTTTTCTAAGACAGTGTGGGATAGCAGCATTCTATTCAGCATTAGAAAAATACTGGTTTTGTTTACTTTGTATGATTTTGTGACTGCTGGTTTCGGCAAAACCATGGATTGATTTTATCTGGTCAGAAAATTATTTCCATTCATCTGCAGCCCCGGAAACCTGTTTGTATGCTGGAAATGCATCTGGTTCTAGTTTCAAATTGAATTGTCTAATTTTTATTTGATGCGAGTGAGCTTGGACACTTAGATCATAATTCCATTTCTGTGCATTGTAATTCAAGGAGAAATCACACACTCTTTCCGTCCTAGTCTTCTCCCATCCCCAAAACAAACTTTGGTGCCTCTCTACTGTAACTGCCTGTCTGTTGCAAGTTTTCTGAAAGTTATTTACATCACTGAATAACTGTGGAGGGTAAACATATGTCTCATTATGTGAACTCCTATTTGTATGCATAAGCTTTCCTTGGAAACACTGAAGATGAATTTCATTACTGATGTTGTCAGTGAACCTCTGTGTCCAGTAACTGCCATTCTTTGCAAGGTCCTTTTGACTAGGAAGATAATAGTAGGATAATAAGTTGGTATTTGATGAGAATTTGCTATTTGGATCTGTCGGCCTTTTCCATTAGTTAACACTCACACTCATGAGCTTCACAAATAATCCTGTTTTTAGGAACATAGAAATGGTCAGACTAAATTGCAGAGTAATTGGAAAATTACAGATTGGAAAATACCTCTGTTTGACATCTCTCTCGACATGACAAGTATTCTTGGTAACAGAAAGCCTGAAAGTACATCACTGGGCTGAATTCACTAGACAGCAACACAGTAAGCTGGTTGCAATTAACTTTTGCCTTCAAAACACAGGACAGAGCCTCAGCTGAGCTTCTCCAGAGATCAGAGTTAGATGGGACATGGAAAAAAAGCAGCTAGTAGCAGACAGTCTCTAAACAAATGAAACTTTGTTCTGTATTAGTCAGAGTCTAAGCTGATATGGTAGTGGTGGAGGAGGACTCACTGACCTCTCTGGAGACTTTTCATCCTGTCCTAACCTTACCAGCGTTTGTCAGCTGTAATATCTGTTTGGTTTTGTTTTGTTTAAAGACAAGACATTTGCTTAAAAATCTGTTTTGAGGAGCACAATTCCTGGTAGAGTGACTGAGAGTCTAAATGCATTAACTGATAAACTTGCTTGAGAAGGACTTATTAACATAGGTAGCAAAGATGAGATTCAGCACTGGCTAATGGGTAGTCTTTTTAAATCTCCTCAGTCCAACATACTCCTAGTCCATGGCAAAACAAGATGGGTAGAACAGAAAGAGAGTAAGTTAAGAAACCTGATGAGTTTGGTGATCATGAGTGAGTTACACAGTAATATAGTTTTTGTTTTCCTGATAGTTACTGGCATATCTATAGCTTGTCAATATAAGCAGCAAAATACATTGTTACTTCAGGTTTTTGAGGCTTGGTAAAACTGATATTTTAAGTTTGTTAAACAGGTTATTTCACTTAATAACATTTACTCACATAGTAGGAGGGAGCTAACTTTTTATCCTCTCTGCTTCTTTTCCTCTGCACTGTAGGACCTACAGATCGAAGTTCTTATAAAAGGCAGCAGGGACTTGGGTATATCTTAGCCTTAAAAATTTTACAAATTAACATGATTTCTGTGAGAGATTTTGGGCAGTATTTTTCTCTGTTCTCTATGAAGGAGAACAGAATTATTTTGAGAAAAAATATCTCAAAAGACTGGAGTGTTTATTTTTCATTTGAGACATCCAGACCTTTTTACTACACTATTAAAATATTTTTAGAGACACATGCGCCTTCATGAAGCTGATTTTCAGCTGATCTGTCTAAGCATGGAAGATATGAAACAGGTTATTAATAGCCTGATCCAGAGGGTCACTGTGCATCATTAGGCAAAAAATAGATATAAAATAACTCTTTAATTGTTTGAAGACTGGCTAATAGATCTCAAACTCACAATGAATCTCTGACTTGACATGGAACCCAACCCCTTTTCTAATGGTTTTTTTGCAGTTTAATTAAATAGGAGCAGGATTATAGAGTCAATAGCTTAAACATTTTAATATTTTGTTTGAAAATCATGTTTTGCAGTAATCTCTTGCCTTCTATGACCATGAGAGAGATTTTCCTAAGCAGACTGATGTGTTAGTGTTTGGAACGGTAGTTTGGGATGAGGATTGTTTCTTGATACCAAATGATACAAGAGACAATAAAATAAAAATGCAAAGCTTTTAGCTGCACTGTTGGCTAGCTGAAAAAAACAAATCACTGGACAGAAACTGGACTGACTAATTAATCTCACTGAAAAACTGGATAGATTCTCCCAGAAGATGGCAGTGCACCTATGAGCAGTGTTCTGCCAGCTTTGCAAGCCATCTCATTTCTAGCTGTTTTTTTTCAATATTGAGTATAATAGCAAAACAAGTAATGAAAGCAGCTACCATTGGGTGTTGATAGTGATGGCACCTTTGATCTAGAAATCTGAAGTGAGCCCTAGTAATACACTAGTCTGTGCTGTGTGGATGGTGATCAACTGGATGCTTTTGGATAGGTTGGTGAGTTACTCAGCATTTTGCTATACTCACCAGCATAATAAAGATCCTCTTTCCATTGGAGTCCTTCAGATAATTCCTATGCAAAACCTATTGACTACATCCAGAGCTATAAAATGTGTCTGAGTTCTTAAAGTGTCATTGCTTTCAGAGGAATGGATCGATGTAAGGTAATTTAGGGAAATTTCCAACTCAGTTTCCAAAGCAGGAGCCTAAGTGTGGATTTTCAAATGTAATCAAACCAAAACTACTTAACCTTTCAAAAATTGATCCACTCCTTATTTTATTTATTTCAGAATTAATGATAGGGAATGCTAATATCTCTTTTTAAAAATTCATCTTCATTCTAAATCTTAACCATAGAATGGTAGGAGTTGGAAAGGACCTCTAGAGATCATCTAGTCCAACCCCTCTGAAGAAGCAGGTGAACCTAGATCAGGTCACATAGGAACATGTCCAGGCAGGTCTTGAAGACCTCCAAGGAAGGAGACTCCACAACCCCTCTGGGCAGCCTGTTCCAGTGCTCCATCACCCTCACAGTAAAATAGCTTTTTGTATTTAAGTGGAACTTTTTGTGTTCCAGCTTCATCCCATTACCCCTTGTCCTGTTGCTAGCTACTATAGAAAAAAGGGATGCCCCAACCTCCTGACACCCACCCTTTAGACATTTATAAATGTTAATAAGATCCACCCTCAGTACAGTAGCTGTTCTGTAGTTCTTGTCTTGTGAACCTGAACAGAGAGGGCTTTAGACACACAGAAGTGCTTACATGTAAACTTTGCAACTACACTTTGCCACCCATGTTCTGTCTCATCCAGAACTGCTACCAGTAAACTAAAGAACATTTAAATATTTATTCTGTATAGCTTAGTCTGAAAAAAAGAGTTCTGTTATATCTCATTTGTAACCATTTATTTAGTTTTCCAAACATCAGAAATGCACCAGCAGTAAAAAAATAATAAATTGCAGCTGTTTCTTTAACATAAAGAAGAGATGAAAAACAATTGTGTGTTCTTGTACTGCAGTCAAGTATAACTGTGTACTCTTGTCTTACTGCTTAGACACTGTGGGTGCTAATTTTACTAAATTAACATAAGCTGCATCATTTACTCTGCACAAAACACAAAACTAAGCAGGAAATTAAAATGTAGTTTTTTTTTTTTTCCCTCATACTTTCCTGTTTCTTCCTCCAGTAAGTCATGGGAACTGCACAATGCACTGGCTTCTTATTTTATTATGTCTGCTCTCCATTTTAAAAGTGTGTTTATCTTCCTCATAGAGTGAGCACCTTTAGTCTGTCTGAGAGCCCACTTGTGACTGAACCTGTCTTGACCATAAACCTAGTCAGGCAAAAATCTTACTTCGCACCTGAAGAGACACAGCAATGCATTCCCATTCAAATGGCCAGCAGACCTGTCTTAGCCTATATTTAACTGCCAAAATCACAATCCTTATGTTGTATGTGGAGGGCAGCAATGACAGATATGTTTCTGTCACTCACTCACCAGTACAGCCTGTTGCCAATACCCACTTCACCACCTAATACTCCACCCTTTCCTACTGACAGGCAACCTTCTCCTTTGTCCGGAGAAAGCTTACAGTAAATCACACACTCCCTCTCCACAGTTACCTTTTTAACCTCATTTTTTGAATGCCTGCGTAGTTTACAATGCTCGTGTGACTGACTGAGCTTTTGGATTCTGTGCAGCTGCTCATACTGTAACTGCAGGCATTTGCTGCTGCCTTTGTGTAATCTGGATACGCTGTGACATGTAAATTGTACTGCTTGCTATTTCCTTTCTCCTATTCTACTGTTTAAAATCTCAATAAAAGCTAAAAACTTCACTACACAAACTGCAGATATCTCAGCTGTCTATTCCACAATAAGGCAACCTACCTCAGCACCAATAAAATGTTAATATTACTTTGTGTATTTTTCCCTGTGTTTCTTAGTGAATTCTCTGTCTTTGCTCTTACTACTTGAGGTAAACCTAACCATGTTACTTGGTCTAGAATAGTATTATTTTGAGACAAATTTTGGGACCCTTATTCAAGTAAATGGTATTGATATTAGAGGTGATAAAAACATTACTGAAAGTGAAGGAAAGATCACAAATTGTGACTTATGGTCTGGTCAGTGACTCACAGTGTGTTTTTCGTTAATTTGTTTTGTGAACTACATGTGACAAATAAAGCTGCTGTGCTATCTTTAATTAAACCATTAAAGCCATCTTGTATCATAGGGCACACAATTAAACTTTTAAAATTCGTGTGTCAAAGACACTGAACTTCACCTGATACCTTCTTCTACTGTAGTGTTATATGTTTTGAGGGGTTTGAAAGGGACTCCATATCCAGACATATTTTTATGTGCCTCATATGGATCTGCCTGTCTTTCTCAAATGCTTAAGAAGTTCAGTTCATAAGACATACTGAAAATATATAAAATACATTGGAGTCTTTCTGATAGCTCAATTGCAGCTTTGTTGTTGACAGGAAAATAGGGGAAGCTGGTTGCAGTCTTCCTGCAATAATTAACAGTAACTAATAGCCTAATGTTTACAGGGCTCCCCTAGGAAGTAGGAGAGCCAAGTCTGAATTTCCCTTCAGCCAGAGTGATTTCAAACATACAACTCCTAGGCTGAACCTCATCTGAAACTCATCTCTCTGTTGAAACCATGTCAACAGACATCAAAAAAAACCTGGATGCCTCAGTGGGACAGAAGGATCATACAGGCATGCTGCAGGCCTCCTGCAGGCATCACAGATGGCTAGCACTTGACTGATTTATGTTGGTTTATCCACAATCCTTCTACAGTCCTTGATAGTATTGTAGCATCACAGCCTGCTGCCATTGCTCTGTCCCACTACCAACAAACTCTAACCAGTTCACTGCATCTAGTGTCCTGCAAACTAGTCTTCTTACTACTGGTGATCTTCTGATAGGAGATTTGGTAGTCTGAAGGTCATGGGAAGGAAATCAGACTCTCACATAATTAAGCCACTCTTTCAGTGCACAATAGACTCATCTTGATAACAATACTTGCCTCTTATAAAATCCTCAAGAATTCTGTGAGACTGCATACATTTCTGATGATCCAAAACCAGAGCTCACTGAAAACAACTATTTGACAAACATGGTTGCTAGTTTGGCTGATGTCTGGGTACAGAGTCAAGTAGGTACACAAGCTATACCATGTATTCTGAATACATTGTCAGATTGCAAGTACAACACCAAACATGAAGACTCCATAGGAATGTTGTCTGGGTACTGTTTATGGAGGACTCAGGTATGTTTGGGAGCTCTTGCATTCTTCCTCTGCTCCAATACGGTGTTGCTTACACAGGACACAGTCCTTAATGAACTTCTCTGGTGTGAGTCCTTCACAGCAACTATAGCTTCTGCAAACACAGGGGCCCTCACATGGGACATGGCCTCCTCTGGACATAGTCTTAGTGAACTTCTTTGATGTGGGTACTTCCCAACAGCCTCAGCTTCTGTGAATATGGAGTCCATCACATGGGACACAGCCTCCTTTGGCCAAAGCCAATGCCTCTCTCATGGAGTCTTTTTGTCCTGGGTTTTGCCAGGTGTCCTGGGTTTGGCCAGGATAGAATTAACTCTCCGCAGCTGCCGCTGGGGGGGGGGCGTGGCCAGGCTATTCAAACCCATGTGCCATCATGCTCGGGATATAAGGGCAGCAGCTGGGCCGGGGCAGGGCTGTGGTCAGGGTGGGAACTGTAGTTCTGCTATTGGGCTGAGTGTTGGCTAAGCGCGGTGAGCAGTTGCATTGGGCATTGCTCCTTTTTCTTTGTCCTTTGGCCATCACTGTAACTGCCTACTCATCGTGGTGTTCTATTAAACTGTCCTTATCTCAACCCAGAAAGTTCTACAACTCTCTCTTGATTCTCCTCCCCATCCTGCTGAGTTGGGGAGGAGTAACTGGGTGGTTTGGTTATTGTTCAGTTAGGGCTAAACCACCACACTTTTACAATGTGCAAACAAATCACTGCTTCACCAGTCCTCTCCTCAAGATGCAGGGGAGTCTCTGTTCCACCACACCTCCTCCTCTCTTCCCTCACTGACCTTGGAGTCTACATGGTTGCTTCTCTCTCTTCTAACTCCTTGTACCGCCACAGTCAGGTTAGTCTGGCTCAGAGCTAGGGAGACTTTTGAGCAACTTCTTACAGGAGCCATCTTTACAACCCCCTCCCCATTACCAGAAACGGCTCCACGTCAAACCCTGACAGTCATTAATGAATATATTAAACAGTATCAGTCACAGCACTGACCCCTGAGGGACTCCACTAGATACAGGCCTCTAACTAGACCCTTCCCCATTGATCACAACTCTCTGCCTTCTTTCCTTCAACTACTTAACAATCCACCTCAGTACCTGATCATCCAGCCCACACTTTCGCAGTTTTGCCATGAGGATGCTGTGGGAGACGATGTCAAAAGCTTTACTGAAATCAAGATAAAACCTAAAATCTGTGCAGATAGGGTGATTGCCTTCACATCTTGGTGATCAGGGTATGAGAAGAGTTGTAAATCTGCTTTTCTTCCCAAAGCCATGTGTTCCTGTCCCACGACTAAAGGGTGTGGATAAAACCTCTTTAAATCTGTGAGAGGTGACAGACTAGAAGTTGGCTTCATGCCTCTGTGGTGTTTTCAGTATGGGTGCTAAGGAAGTCTCCTAAAAAGAATGTCTCTGATGGGCAGATGAGTTAGGCAAGGGATTCAAGAAAGGAGGACCTTGGAAAGGCCTGCCAAAAAGGTGACTTTTCTAACTGATCACTCAGAGCTTAAGCCTCTTGAAAAGCAGTGACATAAACCAGACAAAAAAAATCCTTCAGCCATAGGAATTGGAAATCTGAACCTAAACATGCACAGGTCTAGTGAAAGCTATCTTGGCTTAGGATTCAAATGAAGGAACAAGGTCTCTCATGGAAAACCCACTGAGAGGCTATAGTGCAATATAGAGTTTAAATCCAACTATAGATGCATTTAGCCATAGAGAACATTAAGATGATGGTGAGGGAAAAATGACTTTTCTTGAAAAGCCCTTTTTGCTGATAAAAAGGCAAGGATGGTATTGGAAGAAATGTTTTGTTTTGCAAGTCTTCTATTGTGGATATTCTGTAGCAAAGCTGTAACATCTTTCTTTAATAAAGGCCCTGAAATGCCATATGTGCCTGTCTCCTTTTTTCATAGGCTACATTTTTTGATTTATCCTCTCTAAACAACTTATTAATTAATTGCAGGTTGATCTTTATACATATACACATTTCTCTAAGAATTGTCCAGCAAGATGCTCAGATGATGTAGAAATAGGAAATTCTTTGATTTTTTTTTTTTTTTTTGTGCTGAAGAACGAGTCTTGCCAATGACGTAAAAAAGCTATATGAAATACAATTAGTATAGTAATACTACTGAGTTTGTATATTCAATATTTAATTTCTCTTATTGTTAAACTAGTTTTTTCTTCAGCACTAGGAATCAAGTGAATTATAGAAGGAAAATCTAATAATTAATATAACATGATGTTCAGAGAATACTCAATTAGAACTATTGCAGACTTTCAACACACTTATATTTCCTTAATGCCACAGAGAGGATGGAGATTCTTCCAGTTCAAGTAACTATAGTGCAGTAGGTAGCTGCAGTATATCTAGATAGCTCAATCCCTTGAATGGCTGTTTAGGTTCTTAGTATCACTTTGGATTCCTCCTGATATCTTTAGGGTTACAAATAACTCTTAGGATAAGATGACTTCTTATCTTTTTCCAGTGAATTACCTTTAAGTTGAAAGAAATGAAGTGCAGCTACACCATAAGAGGGGGAAATACTGCATTGTTGATAGAGCATTTTTAATCTGAATTTCTGTATGTGGTCTTACATTGAATTATTACTCTGGAAAATGTACCAATCCCATCTCTGGAACCAAAACTGATGTTCAAGTTTTAAAATTGAAAAATAATGCAATTTCATTTCTTCTCTTTGAATTTAAATGCATTTAAATTGAAAACAGTTTTCTTAAACTGGAGAGTTTAAGAAAGGCAGCATATTGGAGTATTCTGACTGGAATACCTGTCACTAAAAACGAGGGTGGTTTTTACTTGTTACAGCTTATGTTTTATTTGCATATACTTATACATATAATGAATTTATAATTATGCATAGCAGTAAACTTAATTTATTGACTTAGTATATGCATATAGGATAAGTTTCTGCTCTTAAACACTCTTTAAATTATTTATCTCAATTTCATGTAAATAGTTTCATAGCAGAGTTTTCAAAAAAATCCTTCAGTTCACTAGAATCTATAGAACTAAACTGTTTGAGTCCATATCTCAATGTTTGTATATTTGCAAGACAAGTGTATGAATTGTGCAAAGCTGTTTTGATTAAAAAAAAAAGCAAAAATGACATGACATTCTTGGACAATCAACTTCATCTAACTGGATCATTAATACAGACTTTGTGCACCAGACACAGGAGCCTTAAGCCAAAGCTGCTATTTTCTAAAGGGATTTGATTAACATCACTACCTTAAGAAACATTTTTTCCTTTGCAGAGTCTTGGGTCATATCAGCCATTGACTTCCAGCAATGTTCAAAGGGGTTTTGTAAGCATCCAAAACTATTTTAATGATTCCATTCTTAGAAGACAGAAAAATGAGGGAGGGAAAACAGACGAGATCCTATTCTGCCACTGAAATCCGTGCTGTATCCAGTCCCAGGAGGGAATCCTTATCCCTGAGAGGATTACTGGTAAACTCTTATCGAATATTTCCTCTCTGTGACCTTAGTTGCTAGAAGATAAGGAACTGCTATTTTATGAGGTGAGTGAAGTCAGATTTTCTACCTTTTCCCTAAGATGTTGCCTGGGAAGAGCTGTGGTGATAGATAACAGCAGAAGATAAGCAATTGATTAACCAGTGTTTTCAGGATGTAGAGACTGGTTTTCATTTCATCTCCCAGCTGCTACTGGCATTTCTTAATGGCAGCCATAGAGAACTGCAGAGAAGGACAAATGGGAAATGAAATATGTTGATAGTCTCATCAAGTTTGTTTTTGTAAAGCAATCCTTGAGTTCTGACAGAACAAGTTCTAGTAGATGATGTGTTTCTTCTGCTGTTGTGTGGTTTAGTGCACTAGGCACATGGAACACATTACTATCATGTTACCATGATAGTACTGCTTGCTGAAGAATAATGCACAATAACCAAGTAAGTAACAATGTTGATGTGTACAACTCAGGTCTTCGGTACATGTAGGAAAGGTTAGGAAAAAAAAATCTATTTCTGCTGTATCACAAAAGCTGTTCAAACACAAAACAACATACTGTGCTGTTCATGTGTGCATCTGATACTGCTCATCCACCAACTACACTTTCATCAGAACTTTGAAAATGTTGAAAACTATTGAGATAAATGATATCTGATACATAATAACCATGTCAGTAAACTTGGAGCATATTATTTCATTAAATAAGATGATAGCAAGACTTCGGCTAGCAGGAGGACTTTAATGGTTATGATGGGACGCAGCTGTAGCTTTCTCCCATTAGCACTTCTAGCAAAATTGCTTTCTCTCCTTCACAGGACTCAGTTCCCTTTGTACCACATCTTGCCTCTGTTAGTGCTACTGTTCTATTGACCTCAGTGTTAATACACACTTGCTTAAGATAACAACTGAAAAGTTTCTGAAATAGACTTTCATAGAATCATAGAATGGTAGGGTTGGAAGACTTTTGGACTTTTGGAGATCATCTAATAAAGTTGCTACAAAAGAAGATGTAGAAGTGTCCTAAATTGTTAAATAAAAATCTTTAGTGAAAATGCTTTTCTACTAGTTAGCCCAGAGGTTCAAAATCATGACTGTAGAGTGCTATCTCTAGCTTTCTTGTATTTCACTGAAAATGTAAGCATCTGCACAAAACAAGCAGCAAGTCTATAGCATTCAGTGTACTGTTTGAGATTGAAGTACTGGAAGCAGTTAAGTGACCTGCAGCATGACTGAAAAGAGGCACTTCTTTTGGCTTCCTTCAAAATATGAGAAGGAATAATAATATTTTCCCACCTCACTGTGGTCTCAGGAAATAATATTAATTAATTACTGCAAAGATGCTGAGTTCCTCTGACTAAGACTTTAATATACATAAAATATCATTAACTAACTTTTACAAAGTGCTTTGAAATCTTAGGGTGATTCAGTGGTTGTGTTTAAAATAATGTGTTTGCTGCCTTCTGAAAATAATGTCTCCTACTATGCAGTTCTTTCTCAAATCTTTATGCATATGCTTACTATTGAGCACATGGGCAGTTCCTTTCAAGTTATTTGGAAAATTTGTATTTGTGGAAAATTCTCTGTGATATTTTACAAATATCATCACTTGCTGTATAGGAATTTATTAAATCAATATAATCATGTATTTACTCGATTATTTGAAGCAAGTTAATTTTTAGGAATGTTTTCAAATATCCTGAACACCATAATCTGTTTCATCATGCCCGTATCTATTTTTAACAGCATGCTTTGGTGCAGGAAACCTAGGCTATTCCAAGAAATTAATATTATTGAGATTTGTGTTTGTATTACAAAAGATACTGGAGATCTCTTTCTGGAGACAAAAAACCCCTTTACACTAGGCAACTTTAAAGCCAGAATGAATTGCATTTTGGGCTCTTGATTGCTTTACAGGCAATTTGGAAACAACAGTTCATCCTGAGAATATATTGAACCAACGAAAAGTAGGTGGTAAGCTTAAATTCTGAAGATGAACAGTAAAAAAGCTTGAGAGACTGTAAAGGAATCAGTTCTGATACATGGCTTCACTGATAAGGGAAGTTTGTTATTAACCTCAGTGCTGTAGGAATTTTATATTCAAATTTCTGATGGAGTGAGCCTAGCACAGTCACACATATTCTGTTTAAGGGGAACTCCAAATCCTGACACCGTCTAAAGAATATGGATTCTATCATGGATTCTTCTGGAAGTTTCTCCAGAAGGAGATACAGGGTGAGATATTGTGTCTGTCTTGCACTGCATGTGTAATACTGTGCCTGCAGCTACATATATATTGCTGTTATGAGTACATCTACATCTGTCTGTAGCGTGGGGCAGAGGCAGAAGGATCAGAGTTTGGTTTGATGTGATCTATTACGGTCCTAGGACAGTACAGCCAAATTGCCTCTTTTCTAGCAATGGTGTCTGCACCCATTGGTGGTCTCAGCCCCGCACTATATTGAAGAGGTACTGCAAAGGAGACTTCTGTGTGTCTGTGACTGACTGCTTCACCATCTTCAGTGCCATTCTAGGCACATTGCAGCTAGGTGATGAAGGGCCTTGCAGCTTCATTGCAAAAGATGTTTGAGTGGGCAGTTTTGGTTCCCCTGAGAAACTAATTTATATAAATGCTAAATTATCATGCCATTGGCCATCTTTCAGCATAGAACATGCATCTCTATGCATACCACTTTAATTACTGATTTCCACTTTCAGATTCTGCAGTAACATAACAAAAGCAGAATAATTTTGATTATAAAAGTAGCCATATAATTAGTATCATATCATACTTTGAAGTTAGATGTCAACAGCTATAATCTATCTCTTCAAAATAATTTGAAATAATATAGCAACAATGTCAACTGACTTCTGCTATTCATTTTTGCAGTGGGAGGCAAGTTTTACCATTGCCCTCCCCCTTTATTAAATAGTATTTTAGTTTTAAAAAGAGCATTAGAACCATCTGGCTCATAAACAGTAGGCAAATAACATTTCTTTGTGATTGATTATGCAACATAACCTCAGGTAAGTGTAGCATGACCAGTTAATTGAAAATTGCTTTCCATTTAGAATTCACTCTGTGCTAGCCAATGATAAATAATTGTTTCATCTGGCTCATTTTACATTATACACTTTAAACACTCAAGCCCCTTGCTGACTCTAAAAAACAAAGCTATTATTCTCTATTCCACAGCTTTGATGCTCTTTTTTTAATGTTTCATTCTCCTATTTTATTTGCACTTTCTTACTTTCGAATTGCACTTGTTCAGACAGATGGAGCAGACAGCCTATTTTATCTATGCTTCCTTATTTCCCCAAAGATTGTTCCTTATTTGAAATATAATAAAAGAACTGAGTGAACTCTTTGACTCAACTATTGTGAAGTAGGTGCTATAACCTGCAAAGGCACACTGTTTTCAGAAGTGAAAATATAGTGCCTGGGAACAGAAAAAAATGAACTATGCAAACAACCAAATTTAGAAAAGAATGTTGCAAAATGTGTATATTTTGTTTTATCAACTTCAAACACTTCATAGTGGCCTCAAACAGTTTTCAGGTCAACTGAGACCAAATTATACATACAAAATGTCCTATTATCATATGAAATGAGAAGATGGAGTTCTTTAGAATTAAATGTATCTTGTCTCAGGACTTCAAAGTTGAGACAGTGACAAGGCACAAGGTGACATTTTTCTCTGAAATTTATCAAGACTTCTTTCTGGAAATGCTGTTGCTATTAATCTAGTTATTAAAAATCCTAGTTACAGGTGACATTTAAATATTTATATGACAGTAAGTGTTTTATATCTCATTTCTCACTTCCTTCTTATTTATTGCATTGACGTGTTCTTTTGTTTTCTAGTAACAGCATAAACACCTGAGAGGCATAGCAAGCATTCCTTCAATACATACTAATTCTGTAAGTAGCTTTATGGCACTCCTTCAATTATGTACAATAATGGGTGTTCAAATATGAAGATACTAGTTTTGTTTCTATTCAGCTTATGGCGGACAAATGACAGATCAGCATGCAAAACAAGAAGCTCAGCTTGAGCATTTGATTTAAGCTGAGATGAATTTATATCACAAGATTAGTGAAAGGAAATAAAAACTAAAATTCTGATTCCTTAAACTGTCTCAGACGATTTACTGCACTATACAGAAAAAGAGATATTGAAAATCATAGCATGGGTAGTGATTTGCATTTGATGGGAAGAGATAATAGCTGAAGAGCTCTATGTAGTGATATTCACGTCAACCATTACATCCCTTTCTCATCCAATGTAATCAAAGCCCTGTATAAAATGTCTCATTACTGTGAATGTTCTGACAGAGTTTGAGAAGAAAGAATGATAAGCTCCCTTTCTCAGATAGGACATGTTTTTGTTTTGAGTAAAATTTTTAGCTTTATTTTTTTAATGAGATGCATCAAGTTTGTCTTACATACAGCTACAGGAGCCTCAGATATTTGGGTTGAATACATAAAAATATCATAGTAATAAATATTTAAAATTATGGTAGATACAAAAACATGTTTTTAGAAATGAATCTCAAATTTTTACTTTACTCCTATATGAAGCATTACAAGTCTACACTAGGTGTCAGATTCTCCATACTGCTAAAGGAAACTTCTACAAATGGACTTGAGCTATCAGAATCAGAAGCCATCCACAGTGCTAGAAATATTTCACTGCCTGATAACAGTAACCATTTCATTAGAGAAAGAGGTCCACTCTAATTTTCTTTTTCTATTTTTTATACTAAGATGGCAAGGTGAGGGGCTTTTTAAGTGTTTAGGAATTAGATTATACATTAAAAAAAATTAGCCTTTTAGTTTTAACCTAATCCTTGACTACAAAACAAGAGTCCTGAAACATATACCATTATGATAAGAATCATCACCTTGAAGATAGATATCTAGGCTGCTGCAAATTGAATAAAAAACCACAGTGCACATAGGCATATAAAAGGCATAAAAATATTTGAAATAATTAAAAAATATTAAAGAAAAATACATTTCTTCTTAATTCTACCCATCACAGGAGCAACATCTCAGCAATATCCTACATTTGCTGTTAATCTTTCCATTCCTACACAGAAAAGAATGCTCTCCTGACAGATCTGAGCAGCATCAATACTGCTTCTTTCTGCAAAGGTTAGGTTACTTAAGAAAACTAGCTATTCTTGAAATTCAACTTATTTTTATTTCTCTGTGGCATATCCTGCCCAGTAAAGGTTGAGAAAGAGTTCAGAAAGTCAGTTTTTTTGCTGTAAATATATATTTTTTAAAATGAAATTAACAGCATACAAGGATTATGTTCTAGGTTACACAGATTTAAAAAGACAGAAACAGAAACAAATACATATTTGTATTTCAATAGTGCATGAGTACCCTTTTGCCTAACCTGGTCTGCCTTGTATTAAGGGCTTATAAATCTAGAGACCACAGCTAGATAAGAACAGAAGATAAGTATTTATACAATGTATACAATTGGTGACTGATTCCAGCTGTTGCCTACCAATATCTGGGGAGAGTCCTCTGAAATATCTAGAGGCCTGGATATTCAGTGCCATAAATGTTAACTAGATAATTTAGAAAAATACAGCTCTCAGTATTGTACTAGGGAAGTCCTACAAATAAGATGACCACAGCTCCAATGATGGTGAGTTTCATTTGGTCACTGAATATCTTTGGGGAAGTCCCTTCACGTCTGTTTATCCTCTGTTCTTTCACTGCACCGTTTTCCTTCTCTCCTCTTCCCATGGCTTAACTAACAGATAGTAATCATTTTGTTTCAGAGGCTGTTGTTGGCTTATCATACGCAATGTTTTCTCAGACTTGTTTTACTCTTAACTGCCACATACTGCATGGGTGACCACAGCAAGTTGGATCTTATTACTTGTCAAATAGGAATGATGATACTAGTTCCCCCTCTACTGTGCCTTGAGACTGGTAACTGGCATATTACTTTATTAACATAGAACATTAACATATTACCATATTAACATAGAGCAACTCCATCTTGGTTTGATATACTATAGACCTTTAAGTGTCTTAGCTGACTATCCATCTTTTGCAGCTATTATCTCACTTCCTATAAAAGGTACTCCAGAGGTCATAGAATATGACTACAAGTGCTTGGAAAGAGCTCAAAAGGCTCCAATTTCTTGTCCAATATACTTTTAGGCATTCCATACTTTCAACTCATCCCATGAGACTGTGGTTAAATGATAGCAAAATAAGTGTTCCTAGATTAACTGTCTCTAATTGTAGACTGCAGTAAAACTCATAGGATTCACAAAAGCAGACAGCACTCAAGAAAACAACAGAAAAAGATCAGAGTTTTAAAAGGAAACATTTCAATGTTGACATGACAACCTCAAATAGAGCAAACCTACATCCAAGTTTGAAAATCAGTTGCAATGTCTCTAAAAAGGACTGACACATTTATAGGACAAATTACAATTCTCACTAAAATAAATAAGTCAAAAAACATAAATGCCAAAACAGGAAGAGGAATTTCAGAGTAGCTTAAAAATGACTTTTGGGCAATAAGTCTTTAAAATACACTTTAAACTCCTCTTCACATTATTTAACAGAATGCAATACATTCAAATGTTGCTACTACACTAATGGAACTGGCAATGAAATAGGTGAAAGAAGCTTAATTTTCTGCTTAATTTTAAAGCATTAAAGTGAATGTGGTTCTTCATATCACTTTCAGCAGAGACTTTGGTCTTTGTAGGCAAGAATGATACACCATCTTCTGTTCTAGAGCTCTGGAACATATTCATGCTCTAAACATTTTGATAACATACAATAAAGCCCATTAAAAAAAAAAAAAAGTCTTTGATTCAGTTTATTTACCAAAAAAAATTATCCTGTGACCTGAATGTTATAACCTTAGACAAAAACCCATCGAAGACAGGTATTTATCCAGGAATCAGTAAATACATTTTAACTTATTTGGATTTGTAGAGAGCATTTAAAGACAGACATTCCAACAACACTCATTATTCTAATTGTTTTCATTATGCAGGGTTGCCAATTTTTTTTGTGCTTATAGTCAAGAAGATATCCAGATGAGTAGTATTCATAATCAAATATGATATTCAGAAAATCTTATGTTTGATCATTATGTTATCCTAAATTACAAATAATTATAATTATTATTATTATAAAAATTATTGAATAAAAAACATATTCCTGCTTCATAGCCTTGAATAAGAGTGGGTTTAGAGAGTAATATTGTATTTTACCTCTGGAATTTCATTTGCAAACTCATAGCTCCTCTTATGTTTATAAAGAAAACTTGAAAGTACTGTTAAACATAACACATAACCTAGGATTTTTGGCAAAAAGAAATGATGCTTTTGTTGTTGGTTTTAATATAATTTTCTCTGTTTTTAGAGTGAAAATACTGAAAAAATGCTTCAGAATAAGTAGGGAATGAAGAAATCACAAAGCTAGCTTCTAGTAAAAAAGATTATTTTGTCACATGGCATCACATTTGGTGGCAAGCTGGAAGTACTGCAGAAACAACCAATAATCTTGTTAGTCTCTGACTTTTCAACTTTGCTTGCGCAGCTGCTTGTTTATTCTGCTATATATATCTCAACTGCTACTTGGAACATGCTCAAAATATGGAAGAAATTCCCAGCAAAATAGCTTAAATCAGATGGACTGCTTTCCAACTTTCCTTACTTAAAAAGGGGAAAGAAATCTAGAAGCAATATAATTTAGAGAAATGCACATCTTAGTTTCACAGAATCACAGAATGGTAGGGGCTGGAAGGGACCTTTAAAGATCATCTAGTCCAACCCCCATGCAGAAGCAGGTCCACTTTGATCAGGTCACTCAGGAACACGTCCAGGTGAGTTTTGAAAACCTCCTGAGAATAAGACTCCACAATCTCCCTGGACAGCTTGTGCCAGGGCTCCCTCACCTGAACAGTAAAGAATTATTTTCCTCAAGTGGAGCTTATTTTGGTTCAGTTTATGTCCATTACCCCTAGTCCTATCAGTGGACACTACAGAAAAAAATGTTGCCCCATCTTGACATACACATTTTAAACATTTGTAAATATTAATGAGATCCCTTCTCAGTCTCCTCCAGGTTGAACGGTATCAGATCCTGCAACCTTTCCTCAGAAGAAAGATAAATACAAAATAATGGTCTAATATTAGAAGAGGAATTGACATGTCCAATGTTTAGTTAGAAGAGATTTATTTTTCTTAAAAAATACTGTTCTTACAGACTGCTTTATGCAAGGGAGATATTGAAATGCAGGTGCTAAACCTTAATTTCAAGTCCTTTAATGAAAAATAGTAAAATCTGCTTTCTATGCAGGCTATCTTTCTTGAGTCACCCAACCAGAATTAGTTAGAAGAATTTGCTTTCAGAGCTTTTCATTATCTTGCCAGCACTAAGGACTGAGATACTGTGAGGGAAGCTAACTTTTTTTTTTCCTCAGTTCAACTTAAACATTCTTAAAATACACATTGTAGTTTCATAGAATTGGAATGGGTTGGAAGGGATCTTAAAGTTCATCTGGTTCCAATGCCCTTGTCATAGGCAGGGACAGCTTACCCTAGCATAGCATAGTTTATGGATCTTGTATTTCTAAAAATTTATCATTCCACTGGAATAATTGCTTATACTTTCAGTTGAATTCAGGGGCCTTACTTTAAGCAGCAAAATGCAAAAGTGATTTTTGCAGGATTTTTGCCTCTAGGGCTCTGAAAGACAAAGCTGTTCCTGCTTTATATTCTATACTTTGGTCTATAACTTCGGTGTTTTATGTTGTTTGCCTTTATTTTCTATCCTTCTTCCTTCCTATGGAAAGATAACTTCATTCTCAGCTTCTGATTGAATTTCTACACTGATAGTGACCTAATCAAGTGGCAACAAGAGTCAGATTTCAGCAGCTTTGAAGAAAACTGTATCCAAAGGTATTTTCAACAGCACAAAACCTTCCTAGTTTTCTGTAGTTGTTATTAAAACTCCACTCATAAGCTCTGAAAAGGTGCTAGCTGTATGCAACAAGAGAAACCTGGGATATAAGTGTATGCATATAAACTTCTCAATAGCATTTAAAAAGGACTATAGTTAGATTTTAGGATGTCAACTGAGGAGGAAAAATCTGAAACCCTCAGGTTTACAAATGTCTTCTTGTCACCTGGGAAATCACAAAGATGCCTGAAGCTGTGTCCCTTCCCATAACTCTGTATTTTACCTGAGTCTCAACTGAGTTCTTTTAATTTGCTTTGCTACCTAGTTCCACCTACTCCTAGTGCTACCTCCTCAATCCAAGGTGTTCAGCATATGCCAATGGTGTATCTGTGTGTCTGTGTGAATGTGCACAACAGCAGCAACAACTGTTATGAGATAAGATTAATTAACTGTAAAGAGAAGAAGTCCCTTAATTTGTAGTCTACCTGGAATCAGTGTTAGGATTTATTCACCCTGGGGGTAGGTAACACACTCCACAAGCTCTTTATGCTGGAGAAGTTAAAAATTATTCACTGGGAGACTATCATCTAAACTAGAAATGATCTGAGTCTGTTCCTCTTTTCCTTTAAGTTTTTTTTTTGGTGCAGCAAAGAACTGAAGAGCCATTGGACTGGACAGAAAACACAAGAACAAGCACAAGTCTTTAATCCTGTTATCAGGAAATTTTCCTAAAAAGGATGAGTTTTGGATTTCTGTTCTTTTTTCAAGCAGTGTTTATGTATTAAATGTTAAACAGCCAGTGAATTTAATAAACAAACATACTTGGGAGCTGAGACTGGAACCTGTGACTTAATCTCCAAGGCAGAAAGCTTTGCTTTCACTGACTGGCCTAGCTAATCTTCAGCTCTTTTCCGCAGAAATTCAAGATGCCCTTACAGGGAGATGATTTCTAGCTTGCTGTCCAAGACTCTTTGCTGGAAAATAAGTGAATTGGCAGCATCTCAGACTGATAACTCTGCCCTGGTGTGTTCCAAGGATTTTGTATGCCCAGCTCAATTCTGAACTTAACTTACTGAGAGCCAAGGACCTACGCCTACTCTCCTCGGTGAAAATGTCATCTACACTTGGTGTTACTTCTAGGCAGGGCTGTTCTCTGGCATGGAGGCCAGGGTCAGAGTGTGCCTTATTGCTGTTCATCTCTTTAACGCTTCAGAACAGAGTGCTTACAGCAAAAGTGTCTTGGTAGTGGCCAGCAGATCATGTTTTTTTACAAAGCATATTCATAGGCTTCCTGAGAGACTTAAGTACCACTTTGGGTCACTCTAACAGCTTAGCTGTGTAGAGTCAAGTTCCTCTACTTGGGAACATTCCCGTGCACTGTTTAATTTATTCTTTTAAACATAGCCATAGTGATGTGTCAAAGTCATGCAGGAAGCATCTTGTCCTTTGGCTAATCTGGCTTTATTAAACTAAGCAATAGCCGGGACTCTGCCTGCAGGCACTGTGCCTCATCAGTCTCTACTGACCATGGAGCATACACAGATGGCAGCAGCTGACACTCCTGTCAAGCATCAGTCAGTATTAGGCCTCTCAAGAGCTTCTTCACAATCAGGAAGGATGGAAGCCTTCAAGAGAGGTGATGGAGGCATCTGTGAAGCAAACTATGTGTCATGTGCACATAGCTGAGGTGTAAGCCATCATCACTTCTGAACCAGAAACTCTTGCTTTTGGCATTCCTTGGTTACTTGATTAAAAGTGTAAAATGCTGCTTTTTTCCTCCTTGAGTCTCCAATATGTAATAAATCCTTGCATAAGATCAGTATCGATCATCCTAACTGACTTTCATTTTCAGCATTGAATAGAAAATATTTTTTGGGGCTTTTTGGGTCCTAACTCCAGATGTGTGAAATCCCTTTTAAGGTTGTTTTAAATATTGATTGAAGCATTTTGAAATGACTGGAAAGACCATTTCTCATTTGGGATAACAAATTGTAACAAACAAATCTTTAGATGCCCCTTGACTTATTTGGAGCTGCTTGATGCAAAACTACTACAGAATATTAGACTATTTACTTATAATACAAATGTACATTGAAGCATTGACGTTTTAAAACTTTGGACCCAGTGTGCCAACGAAGCAACTTACCTAGTCCATGACAAGCCACAACTTTGTGTTATAATGCAAAGGCCTCAGGACTGAAGTAGAACTTCACTCTTACTTCATTGCTCTCAGTTGGACAACACTAGATTAACAGCAGAACCTAATAAGCGAAGGGCTGGTGCATGGACATGCTTAAGAGCAAGACAGGGAATTCTGGCCCAGCTTTGACTGTTGCCATGAGCCTCCTGTCAGTGCTCTAAATCAGACCAATATTCAATTCATTATTGAGTTTTAATGAATATTAACGCACACTGAAACAGTTATATGAGCCAGGCTTAGCCAGCATACTACAAAACTGTCAGTTCTTAACAGCAAATGCAACATAGATCTTCTTATGTTTGTAAGGAAAATCCTGGAGAAAACAAATTTCTCACATTGCTATTTATTTGGATGTAAGAAAACATCTGTCAAGGAACAGAAGTTAACAACTGCTTAATACATTTCTTTGCATGTCAATCGCTGTCTTTTACTCCCTAGAGGATGTATGCAGCTTATGAGTAAGCCTTATGGATCAGCTGTTTGACAAGTGTGACCTGATATAAATTTGTAAATTCTCTAGAGTTACTGGAGCTTTATGATTTATATAAATCGAAGAGCATTTTTTAGGTTCAAATATTTTTTGACCATGTTCTCTAGACTCCTGATACTGACTAGACTGCCCATTGGAATCTATTGCACCATAGTTTAACAGCAGTACTATGAGCTTTGTACTTGCAAAAATTAGGACTATATCTATTGTTATCTATATCTATTGTTACTACATGACAACACCACAATCTCAAGTTTACATGAGTGTTGCCATTCCACCTATTAGTGCTTAATTATTAATAAGCCTTGCAGTAGACACAGCACAGGATGGCATATGAGATCTACTGTAGCAGGTTCCGAATTTATTTTGGGGAGGTAAGGTGAAGGGTTGGAAGACAGGTCTGCATAAAACCTGTTTCCAAAGGAAACTGAGTACTCCTGCTTTATCTCTTCCCCTTGAACTAACCTAAAAATTTGAATTTCTGAAAAATATTTTGATGTAAATGTGCAAGGCAAACAAGAAGTGTATGCTGAAAAAGAAGTGCAATTACATGAACCAGGCAATATGATTTGTCTTATTCTAGTAGCATTACATTTTCCAAGAAGCAGACCCAGAGTGAAGGTCACAGGAGTTACAGAAGATTAACTGTTCCTTTTAGTTCTCTTGAATATAATTGTTGACAAATCTTTTGTTAAGCCTAAAGAAAAACAGATAAAATACATATTTTTGGAGACAGAAGCCCTATGACAAACATCTTACGACAAAGATGAAGGTTATGTCTAATATTAAACTATATAATATGATATATTTAAAAAAAATAAACGTTAAAACGGTTGAACACAGTCCTTCTATCATTCAAAATAGTAATGCATTTCATAAAGGAATGCCATCCATTACTTTATTCACACTATTTATATATCTGAATCAAATGCAGCTGCCCAGGAAATCATGTAGAACACATTTGACTATTTATTTATTTATTTTTGTCTTTTCAAAAAACATGAAGTTTTGTTTAATTTTTCTTTTCAATCAAGTGTTTTTGTCTGAATGTTGTTTGCATAAAAATCAACAATAAAAAATAATATTTTCTCTTTCTGACTTTTCAGAGTTTTCATTTTTTCTACAAGAAACTCACATATGCAACTGAGTTGATATTATGTGAATAATAATAAGCCACATTTTTCTCTGATCATGGTCTGACATACAGCTGCACAGAAAGCAAGTCAATGTTACTGGTATAGTGGAAAAAACTATCTGATTCATATCTGCAACCCCTTCACAGTCCTTCAAGCCAGCAAATTTTTGGATATCCTTTTTCTCTTCAGATAGTTTCTTCTTTTTTTTTTTTTTTCCTGTTGGATAATTCTTATAAGGATGCAATATTTCTTACAAAAAGTACAAAATCCACTTTTACTTTTAGTATCAGTGTTGCTTATCTACATTACCCAACATCAGCAACTGAATTTTAAACACATATAAAGAGAGAGAGTGATGATGCTCACTTCAAATTATACAATGTATTTAAATGTATAGATAGAGTCTGAATTTACTAGCTAGGAAAATTACAGCACAGCTATAAGCTAATCCTCCTGTGTACTACTTTAAAGCTTTTGAAAAATCTTACAAGATACTAAGGAAATTAGTCACTTTTGACATTCAGAACTGATTTATTTTTTGAAAGCTTCATCATTCTGTGTATATTTTCATAGATGTACAAGGTGTTTGAGCAGTAGCTTACACGCAGTAGGCCTACATCCCCCGAGATAACCTGAGAGAAACTATTATCTAATTGGTACATGAAACCATTTCTTATTTTGCTATCTTCTATTATGTGTTCTCAAATCTACATGTCACTGTGTCAAACTGAATTATTCTGAAAATAAAGGGATTTGTTCACTTCCTCAATTCAATTCCTAATTTTTAGATTAAAAGTTTTTTTGTCAAATGTTTTTCTAATTTTGTCAAAGTTTCTCAGAAATTTTTTTTTGCTCAGTGCACACCCAGTTTAGCTACATTATTTTAAATCCATCATCCATTTAAAACGAGGTCTATCAAATAATAGCAACGTTACAAGTAACAGAGAAATCCACTTGAAAGAGATATTGACAAATCACAGACTATAGAGGACATAGACGACTTACAATTCCTTTAACAAATTTAAACAGTGAGAGAATCGATTTATTTTCTTTAGCAAAAAGAATGTTCTTCAAAGTTTCCAAGTCTCAAAAAAAAGCAGTTACAAAGGAAAAACGATAGATTATTTTCCATGTATACTCTTGCTAGAAGCGAACAGGAATTTGCTGTATTTACAGCAAAGATTTATCCTAGATATAATTAAACTTATTTTTTTTTTCCTGAACTTATCTATGAAGCTGTGGTAGATCAACTGCCTAGAAACACTGTGGTGCCCATTTCATTGGATGTGTTTAAGTGTCTAACTTAAACATAAACAACTTACAGCACAATACTAAAACTGTAGGAAGAATTTAAATGAGCAAAAGCCCCTTTGGTTTTTCCTTATGAAGAGAAACACAGCAGCTGAATTGACCAGCTGGACCCCATGCCACTGTGGTGCATTTGCACTGGATGGTCTTGGGATTGAGTTGGAATTGGGGTCAGGGAGGAAAAAAGATTAGTGACTGAAACCAAAGAGAGATGAGGAGAAAATGAGATAAATAGAATCCAAAAGTTTTGTGTCACCTTGAACATGCCACAGCAGAATTTACAAGCTAGTTAGGCAATGAACTAGCAAATGGGAACCTAGTGGGTTTCTCAGAAGCATTTAGACACAAAGCATCTAATTTTTCAGCTGAAATTAGAGTGTTAGGTACTTTAAAAATCTCATTTGGCCTATATATGTCTACAGTGACAATGATATCTTAAAAATACGGCCTCTCAGCAGCTCACTTTTCTCTAAAATGGAAGTAATAGCCATAACAGCAGCATTGCTCTCTTGCAGAGTGCCTCTGAAGATAGTTTTGTTAAAAAGGGAGTCTGATATTCTCAGGTGCTATGTTATGAAAGCTACAAAAGCAGCAAAAATGTCATGCTCCTTGCTGGTGTCCAGGTGTGGGCCCAAAAGCTCAGCTGCATTCCTAGCAAGTCATGGAGGCAGATTAAGTGAATCAAAATATAAAAGGACATTTCAGCAAGAAGACTCAATAGCGACAGCTACTGTTGATGTTAACATATTTAAAACTGAATCTGAGTTGCGGCTCTTGCTATGAGCTCTGTTTTTTTTTTTTATCTGATCTAAAATTGGGATGGAATTTAGCTTCAGAATAGTGTATCTAACTTCAGATGTTTATGTGCAGGTGCTTGTACATGAGCTAGTGTTAAGAGACAGTGGCCAGACAGACAATCCTGTCAATGGTGTATGGAAGTCTGTCCAACTCATCCTAAATGAGAAAGCTCCCTAAATTTAGCCACATACTACCTTTTGAGATGTTTTCAGTCTACCAGAATATCTACTAGGGGCTGGCAGAAATACACAAGACTTGTGGGAGATTACATGCCCTGGGTGCTCTTGCAGTGTCTGAAGTAACACTCTTCATCTATGTGTAAGCAACTGAATGTCACTCTTATCTTGAGTCAGAGGAATACATCTATAGACCACAGTTTATGCGGGGAGAATAAGCGTCTCTCGATGTGAGGAAAGCCCTGTGTAGACAATGGTTTCAAAGTATTAGTTTCTCATGGAAATCCACCTATGGCCTAATAGAAGACATTATATGTCACCGTAAAATGGGATTGTCTTAATCATATTTCTGTAGATACTATCTCATGGCTTCAGCAGCAACACTTTCTACCGATCCACAGCTGTGAGCACCATTTAATAAAAGTGTACCTTTTCTTCTCAGGAGGCAGCTCTCTCAGCCCATGCAAAGTAGATCAGTTGCAGTTTGCTTTGGCTTTCTTCCCCATCTGTCAGGAGATAAAATGTCTAGCAATATCTTTTTAGAATATGACTCTCTAGTGTCCCTCTGGCCAGTACAAGGTGCTTCTTATCCATTCCCTGCTCATTATCAGCCAATCTCCAGCCTGAGGCTACAGTTAAAGTTAGGTGGAAAAAAAGAATTAGTTTACTGGTTGTTAAACTTTGCATATCTGCAACTTTTATTGAAACTTCTGCTCTTTGCAGAGCAAAATAAAATTCCAAATATTTCCATACAGAAAAAACCCAATTTACAATTCATGGCAAGCATTTATCTATTCCCTCTTCATCTTCATTATTTTCTTTGCTGTTATAATCTGATTTCTAGGGACAGGAAAGAGCAGAGATTTTAAATGAAATAACTGTCACAGAACACTGGTTACTGGGTAGCAGAGTACAGGCTTTGTATTCTTTGTTTTCTCATTCCTGACAGAAGTATCTGAAATAACTTCAACATGTATTCTTTTTAGCTCCCTGCCTGGGCATACAGCAAAGGCAATCTTTGTTGTTTTTGTCCATTCCTATAGAACTGCAGGGAAACATCTTCATGCTTAACAGACTGACTCACTCAGAACATCCCTTTTTCCCCATACTTTGGCCTCTTTTAGTTTCCACAAACATTCCTCTCAGGCAACAGAAGTCAGCCAGTCTTAGATGTGTGTAAAACTATTAGAGGCCTTTCCCAGAAAGATGCTTGGGAAGATAGCCTCTTGTTTGACCCTTTGACCCTGCATTTATACTGAAGTGAACACTATAATTTGGGATACTTTATTGGCGAGAGCACAGGTTTTATTTCCTTTTTCTTTATAGCTGTTTTTCTTAGCATTTTTCCAAGCCTGATGCAAAGCTGTTCTCAAAGAGTCACGTTTTTTCTTACTAGTAATGAAAGATGTACAAGCCAAACTGACATACTTGGTGACAGTTACTGGTTGATTAATTTGTTTGCTGTAGAACAAGATTATTTTGTTTACACTGAACTTGGTATCTCAATTTTCCCAAAGGAAAGGAAGAAAGAAATAGGAGGAGCAGAAATGTCAGAAAATCATATGGGAACACTTGCAGACTCATATCCTTGTAGCAATGAACCACCAATAGTCACTCCTGGTGCATGGAAGGCAGGGTGCCCCAAGGACCAGGGAACACATACAGGTTTTTTCCTGGAATCCAGTAGTGCAGGTGAAGATGATAGACAAGGGCAGATATGCTGTGCCAAACACATTGGGAACCACAACAAGAGATGGAGGACTGGAAGGCTGGTAGCAGGACTTGCATACTGGGGGTTATGTGCATGGAAGACTCTAAAGGTCGTTGTCCATGTGTTGCTCGGCACGTGGAAGAAGTTTGCTTTTGACAAAACACACCTACATAGAGCAGGGCTATCCTGTAGTGGTTTGACCCTGTGCATACATGCTAGCTCTGCTGACAGGTCCAATTTTGGATAAAGCTGCAGGGAAGAGCTTGTTAAGTATAAAGGAGGAGCTATTTTGGCATGTGTTTCAAGTACCTGTTCTCTCTTTGCTTAGAAGAGTCCTTCATAGAGCTTTAGTACCATAAAGTACCAATTAATACTCTACTTTTAGGACGACTGCTTTTTTAATCACAGACAGGACAGAGTCACCAGCATACACTCTGTAGAGATGATGAGGGAAAGAAAGAGTATGGTCAGGGCTTTCAGAGAACAAAAAAAACAGTTTAAGGATGGAAGCATTGTTCAGTGTTTAGTGTTCTTGTGAAACAAGTAACATCACAGCCCCTCAGAAAGTGTCTGTAGAGAGATTCACTCAGTAAAATTACATTGATATCCAGTTTATGACAAGTCACCTTCATCTGGATCTTTTCTTGACTTTAAATTTGCTGAGCCCTTGATTCAGCACTGAAATTACAGAGACTTTTTCCTTCTGTGCTCTGCCTGCAGGCCTTGCAAGAGATGTCTAATTTTTCTATCATGCTGTCTTGTTAAATATGCTTGATACAAAAGAGCAAAGACCATTTAGATAACAGGACTACTAGATGATAAATATAGCTTTTAACACCTTCAGTCACTTTCTACAAATATCTGAGCAGGCTATGTGAGCCTGGTCTGTTGGTTGAGTGCATTCAAAGACATCTAGCTTGTACATATGTGAACACTAATCGCACCTGTTCTGGAGATGACAGGCTGAAATAAATTCCAGTCAAATGACCTTATTTGAAATTTGTTCCTAGGAGGAGAAAAAGAATAGAAGAGATATTACTTAAAAGTATTTATTTGGAGATTATTAATAAAAAAAAGAAGAAAAAGCAGTTGTATATAATGCTGTAAAGCCAACTATTACACGAAAGGCCTGAATTTTCATGGACATTTTCATGGAATTTTCAATCTTATGGCCAGGCCAACATGCTACCTTCTTGTGAGCTTCAGAATTCAGCTTTGTGTAAGTTCCATCTTTTAGCTGATGAGATCCAATTTCAGTTAGCTACTTAAGAAAACCCCACAAAATAAAACCTGAAAGTGCCCATCAAGCCTGTAGATTCTATTGGAAGGAAAGAGAGTGGAAAATGAGGTTCTGCAGCACAACATGCAAGTATTTTTATGGAACTGTTTCCTACGTCTCTAAATTTTTGGCCATAGCATTGAAGTCCAGGAGGACACTCTCCATTATAGTGATTGATCTCACAAAAACCAGTTGCGTTCAACTGAAGTGTTCAGTCTAAGCTGTGAATGTACCTCCACGAGTAACTTGGTATAACAGCAAGCACAAGAGCACTGGGAAATGGTAGATTGTTTTCTGTAATTTCTGACCTCTGTGTAGTAGCTTTAGAGAGAACTTGATGTCTAAATTCAGGTAACTAAGTTAGGCAAAGGAGTCTCATTTCAGCATTCCACACCTTCACAGTGGAGATGAACTGGCATTTTAATGGTGCAATTGTCTTTAGAATAGTCTTAGGCTAAAAGCAGGGCCAAAAGGTCAGCCATTATCCTGTAGCTCTTAGCTTTAATTCCAAAACCAGGGCATATTTCCAGTGTAGATAACATCGTGCAACAATCAATGATGAATTATGACAATTTAATAGCAACTGCCTTAAATAGACTACCAAACCTAAAATATTCATTAATGTATCAAATAAACTGCATCTGTCAAAAATACAAGTGGGCCATCAATTAAACCTCTGCTCCAATTCCAGAACTGTCAGGGAGCCCGTGAGAACCTCAAAGAAGACAGTGCAGTCCCTGATGTTCTTCCAGAAATGATTGATCTGTCTTACTGAAAACATTTTAAAAATAGCTTTTTACATAAGAAAATAATCATGTCCATTGCACCAGCAATAACACTTAGAGTAGTCTAGACAATCTAGACAGATTTGACATAATAAACCCTTACGATTGGTTGGAAAGTTTAAATCACAATGATTTTTCAGTGAAATAAATGAATAATTTTCTGTTGAAAGTGGAAAACAAGTAAGTTTATTAGCCTTGTCTCTGATACACAATTGTTGCCTGTGGAGTGACACCAAGTCAACTGCTACATTAAGATCTACTTGGATGTCATTCAGCCTTCACACTCAAATTTGACAAAGATTTATTTTTCAGGGCAGAGTTAAGTTCTAGTCTGATAATTTATGCTTTTTCTGTCAATATTTATGAACATAATTTAATTCCCTCAACTCTGTTTTCACTGATTAAATCTCCTGAAACTACCCATCTCACACGTAAGTCAAAACTAAAAAGCATGCTTGCAATTATGATGCTGTCATCCTAAAAATAACACAGGAAGAGACTAGAAAATTAATGTGAGTGTAGGCATGCTGTTTATGGCACATGAAAAATTCCTTTTCTTAAAGCAAAAATACTTGTTTACTGTTTTATTAGTACTTCAAAATGAGACAATCTGTGGGGAAAGAAAGAATCGTTTGGAACGACAGTTTCAGTCTTCAAATGCAATCTGCTTTGGTAACCCAGAGAGTTAGCATATTTAATTCAGAAAGTTTTAGAAAGTACAAATCTTAGAAGGCAGACAAATAATAAATAATTCTGACCTGCCATTATTTTGCATGAGGTTTAGCAAGAGATATATGAATGTTGAAATGAAGACAAGGTTTATGACACAGGATGAATGGCACAGGATGCAGCATTTAGTCATAATGTTAACTTTGCTGGTGAAGTATTTCATAATGTGTGGTAAACAGGCCTAGTGATCAAGAAAGTGGACATCTAATGACTACCTTCAATAAAAGGAGTGAAATCATAACCTAGGATGTTCTTGTTCTTCAAGTATATCTTAGAAGGTTATACAGTTGTCTGCAGGGAAGGAATGAAAAAGATAGCAATGAAAAATCGTGAGATGGAGAGTGCTCTAAAATGCCTAATGAAACTCATGTATTTAAAGTAATAAGTATCTTATGATGAAAGAGTTCACCGTTGTCAGTTCAATAATATTAAAATATTAAAATGCAATAAGACTAGAGAGAGCAAAAGTATTTTAAATAGAATTCTATTGATTATAAACCTAAATGAAGGGATATTGTGCAGTTAGGTCAGAGACAGACAAGGATAGGGAACAAGAACATAGTCAGAGGTCTTTAAAATGACTTTTTTTTATCTAAGCACTTAAAAAAAATGCAGAATCTTAAGGATTGTTTCAACCACTCAGGATGAATCTTTGATGTTAACTTAAAATAATGCAAAGTTTCTTTTCTTCTGAACATACTGTAAATGAAACAAGAGACAGTGTCTTAGTAAAGTGAGTACACTGCTACAGGAATTTTCTAGTCAAAGTTAGTCCCCAAATCTCTCCTCTTTTCTCAGAGACAGTTTCTAGGGCTTGTTCAGACTGTGATTTTAATTTTTCTTGATTTCAATTTGGTTGTGAAGCATTTTGCCTTGTATAGTTTCTCCTCCCCTTTGATCTTCTGGTTTAGGCATAGAGATCTTTGGTGGTTTGATTGAACTACACTGACAAGCTGCAACCTTCTCTGCACAGACCAAAGCAGAGTACATACTACATTCACCAATTTGAAATCGCTTTTACCAAGCCATCATGATAGTATGAGCTTGGTACATGACTGACTATGTACTCTAACCACCTCTGTGGGTTTGTTTTTTTTTTTTCCTCTAGAAGTGCATCATTCTCAATCAGTAAAAAAAAAAAAAATGTGAAACTTTCTTGACTGATGAATGAATGATAGACTTCTCAAGGGCAAAAGAAAGTTTATTATTCCATTGTCAAACACCATAAATTTCCAGACCTGCAATATCATAAAACTAGGATTTGCCAAGTAGAGTTTAACTATGTACTTAGAGGCAAGCGCATGGCTGAATGCTTTGCTAAATCAAAGCTCAAGGTATTTGCAGAGCAAAACATGCAGTGCTTAAAGTAAGGGAATAGACCATTTGTATTCCTAATGTTTGCACAGTTTGAAAAGTGGTATTGCTTTAGCCTTGTCAGCATGACTTACTTTGCTGGCTGGTCCTCTCTGTGTTGCTTTTGCTGCTGTTTCCATCCTGTTTGTGTCCTACAAGAACTTACTTACAAAATAAATCTTACAGTAATTTTATGCCATCATAAGTTTGTCTGCATTTACTTTTTCTAGATAACTGTTAGACTTCTGTTTTTCATAACTTACCTGATTAACATCCATTTGGCCTATCCAGTATCCTGCTGACTCATAGTGCTGAAGTGACAAAACATAACCATGGTTGACCATTATACATGAAAACCGTAACAAAAAAGAGAAAAATTCACCTCTGTGTTGAAAGCCTTTGTCCAGAAATTACAGTTCTTACTGTAAGCAATGTCATGAGCCCTTTGTCTGTGTCAGTATAGTTAGGCAGCTATTCCTCATTGCATTTCCATTGTCTCTGGGCATTAGCTTTGCAGTCTAGCACCATTTCAGCTGTTTGTGAAGACAAGATCTGAGCAAGTCTGTACAGCAGTGTGCTATAGAAGGAGATCTAGATGTATAGACTAGGAGGAAACTATGGATTTTTCCAGTAAGTCACTTGTTTTATATAGCTAATCTCCATGGCCATCTTACAAAGTGTGCTTTTCCAGTGGTACAGATACATGGCTTGAAACCTATAGGAACCACACTGCTGTCTTCAGCAAGAATATTATCCAAAATGGTGTTGATATTTGAGCCCTCCACAGGAAAGCCTTATCATATCAAAAGTATGCTATTCATTGTTTCTCCTGCAGCCTGTTCAGGAGCTGATAGCTGTGAGAGCACAGGAAGCTTCTGTGAAAGATCAATGAACCAATGCCCCTCATTCTGCCTGGGTGGTGCATGGTGTAAGACAAACAGGGAGGCTTTCGGAGTACTGGAGACATGCTAGTGCTGTGCCTGAGTGACTGACACTGGTTACATCGGAGCATTATAGGCTGAACCAGCTGTTCTGTTTGGCATTCTGGAGGTGCTACTGTCTCTGGTGACTCTGCGTGGGGTAGAGAACTCTGTAACTCAAATGACTAAATCAGACGCAAGTAATTGCCCAGTTCTGGGTGTACCAAAACTAGATCAGGGCATTAAGTCCATCTTGTCTATTCTGAGCTCCTGCAACTGAACTAATGCCAGGCTGGTCCAAGCTGGTTCAGACAGACTTACCTCCACAAGCTCCACTCATGGCATCATATACCTAATCAGTGCATCTAGGCTTGAAGACTTAGAATAATGTCCTGATACTCTTAAAATGAAAGAGATACTGCCATTAACTTATTTGTGAATTCATGCCCACAGAACTTGATTGTTTCATCCCTACTAATGCTAGTGTCAGGTTTTCCTGATTACAACAGAAAGAAAACCAAAAGAGAAACTACCCGTTTGCAACACTAAATTAAATTGTCTTCACTGTTTATTTCTTCAGTAGTGATTTTACTGCATTCTTTAAATTATGACAATAATTTGTTGTATCTTATTGGAATACATTTAGAACTTTTAAGGAAGTATTTATTTTTTTTTCCTTTAGAATTTTCCAGTAAAAGAAGCATCTAAACAAAAATCATTACTTGATTCTTCAATAGCTAATGTATTCTTAGCCACAAGAAGAAGAATTATTTTATAAGAATTTACAGCTTTTAAGCATATAAACTGTTTAGGCACATTTTTGCAAAAAAAATCCACAGAACTTTAATCAGTTAACTGAAATGATGTTTCATTTTTATGAAAAACAAATATCTCAGGCATTAATCTTTTATAGACTGCTATATATCTGATATGTATACAAACACTGAGACCACGAAAAAAACTGAGCTTGTGCACAAAGCTTACTGGTCCCTGCAAAACTGCTCCTTCTGAAAGCTGAGTATTTTCTTCAAAATAAAAATCATAGGGTGATCTCTCCTTCAGAGTTTTTTAGGGGAATGCTAAATTACACTGGAAATGTAAATTCTGTGCATGCAGGGCCAACATTTTGTTTGACTATAGGAAGGCTGGAAATGAATGAAGCCTCTGCTCATTGTTTCCTCAGTGGTCTGATTTTGTTACCTTGTTAACAGTGTTTTGTCCCTTAAAAGCAGAACAAAGAAGTAAAAATTCCTGTTCCAAATGTGCAGTAACAGAGGCTCTATCATTCACATCACTCTGCAATAACATCAATGTAAGGCAGCAGCTGCGTGCGTAGACTCTAAGTCGAAGTGAGAGGTAACCTGTGACCTATGAATCACAGCTCTTGACTATTTCAACTTGAGCTTTAACAACTTACTCTTTCTCTTTAAAGCGCTTTCTGTACGTGATTGCTTTGTGGGATCAACTATTTCTCTTTGTCCTTTGAATAAACATTTCTTTCCTCATGGAAAATTTTCCATTTGAAAGAAGAATACATAGTAGCATTCAGGAAAATCAGTCTTTTTTTCTTTCTTTTTTCCTACCTTTTTTGGATCAAACACTAGTTGAAGACACTCACAATGCAAATACTACAAGCTTTACTTCTATCTTTGCAGTCAGAACATTCTTAAAAACAGTTCCAGCTTCAGCGAAACAAAATCATTTTTGTTTGTCTTTTATCTTGACTCTCAAATGAAAGATAAACATGGTAATAACTTGCTTAGGAAGACATTGAAACCCACGTTAAGCAATAATGTTCATATTCCACAAGATAATTTGAATTCTCATAGCTAAGACAAATATTTTCTCATGTCAACTTTGGTAAGAGTAGCAGATAAAATGCCAACAAGCTCAAAACTATTTTATAATCAAATACCAAACTCAAGTAATTTAATAATCTAATTCCAAATGAAGCAGCTATGTTTGAAGCAGCTATTTCAGTCTAGGCTGTTCATCTGTACTCGTAGCTGCATTATTCTAAAGTAAAATAAGGCCGTTGGGAATAAAATTCTCACTTCCTTTTGTTGCTCACACCAGAATTTAGGCACTCTGCTATGAATGATGGTGCTTAGAGTCTTACTAAGGAGACACGGGCTTTTGGAGACTCTACTAAAGAAGGTACAATAACACTGTGGTGGTTAAGTTTACTCTTGCCAGACAGCACCAGGGCTGCTTGCATTGCTGTGTCATTACAGCCATGATCATGATCATGAAGATGGAGAGTACAGGCAAAACAAGACCATCCCTGCTGCCCATCCTGTCCTGCTGAAGACGGCTGGTATTACAGATGCCTATTAGCTTTCTTCTAGTATCTTTCGCAAACTACAAATTTTCCACCAGTAAATCAATATTTTGCAAGGCAGACTCATTTTTTTCCTTTGAGTAAGTCAGAAATGGCCGCTCTCTCTAACTGTTTCACTTTTGATCAGCACCTTCATTCAGTCTTTCTTCCCTTTGGTCCTAAAAATGCACAGGAAGGCAAGTGCTATATAATAGTTTGGTAGTTTGTGAGCAGCTACTTACAGAATGGCAAGATCTGTGCTCAGGCCAGGGACATAGTCAACAGAAGAGGGAATATGTTTTGCCTTCAGCCAGACAGCGTGTTGCTGCCAGTGAGGTCACTGGGAATCATTTCTGTTTTATTCTGAATCAATTTCATGTTGAGTCAATTCCCAGGGCTATAATGTTAACAAAATTCACGTTATCCTTTCACTTAAGGAAGCATTTGTTTAGCTTATTTGTTACTTTATTCTCCATTTTCTTCCAGGTGTCTGTAGGCTCTGAAATTCAGTGGACTTTTAAGAGATTTTCTCCTATGTCACTGTGTCCACAGTGAGGTGGAAGGATGGATGTCTAAGATCTCACAGTACTGCACTGCACTTTTTTTCACTATCAAGATACTGATTCACAGCACTTTACAGAGAGGCTTCCAAGCATCACAAAACTCTATGCATTTGCCTCCAGAGATTTACCTAATTTTGAGCTTCTGTTCTGTCTCATGCATATTGTAGAAGTATATGCCTTAGACTATTTAAATAATGCCCACTGAATGACGGTATTTTTCCTGTTGCTAGAAGTATATGCCTTATTTGTATTTCTCTTTTTCTGACAATGACTGTCTTGCAATTTCTCTTTACTGTATTTTAAATGACTGGTAAATGTAAATGATGCAAATCCAGAGCAGTGTGTTAGCATTCCCCTTGTGAAATAATATTTAAAAATAAATTACTATAGTGAACTGGAGAAAATCAAACATAACTTTTGGTAAGTTATTCCTGTCTCTCAAGAAGTAAAGCCTGACCTGTCAGTGAATAATTGTCTCTATTCTAATAGCTTCTAGTGTATACAATTGTATACAATATTTCTTTTTGGCATCACACGTTCTAAACATACATGGTAGGAGTAACTTTTTTTCTTCTTTAGGTTTATTTTTATTAATATATTCCCTAAAATATCTACTCTAAAATTTCAGGACATAATTATTAGAAGGTTAAAAAAGCATCTAGTTCCCTTGAAGTAGAAAATATCTCTTGACATTATCCATATATTTCTAGATCAGGAAAGTGCTAGACTTGCTGAGCTGAGCAATGTGCAGAAAGATTTACTGGATGTTAATTTAAAATCAAAAGTTGAGATCACAAAGCAAGACTTTCTAAATATTCATTATGGCCTTCTAAATTGCACTCCTTCCATCAAGGTTACACAGTTTATTAAATATTCATAAAACAGAGAACAAAATAAATTCTAATTGCAAATAAGTGCAATTGATATAGATTGCATTATTTATGATTCCATTTGTTAAACTAAGGCAAAAGAAATTGATGAAAGACATTAACTGGTCTAAAATTTAAAGCAAATTTGGCACAGAATATTTTTCTTTTCTCTTCTTAGTGTTTTCTCATGGGTAGAATTTCTTGGTTTTTTACAATAAGCGTCAAAAAGTGATTATTTCTATCTATCTTAATTTAAAGGAATTAATCATTACCATATGATATACTGACATTACTATTTTTAGATGTTACAAAATTAAATAGCCTGGAGAAGTTCTCAATATCAGACAACAAAGAGTTTATTACATTGACAAGCAAAAACCTGACCAGCTGAATTTCAGAATTGTGCCATGACTCTGTATGTTAGAAAAAGAGGGAACTTCCTCCTTGCTGAGAGCCAGAGTTGCAAATACACAAGAGTGACCTCAAACTAATGGCAGTTGAAAGTCACCTGGTAATAAAAATGCAGGGGAAAACTACTCAGCTCATTTGCCTTCATCAAATAATGATTAAAATAATGATTTATTAACTACATTTAATCAGCAACCAATGAACTATAGATTTGCAATTAATGTCAAGAATACAACAGAAAAAAACCCCACAATGTTAGGCCCAAAATGTTAGTAAAACTTATAAATTTTGAAAATTCCTCCCAAAAGAAATCTTTTAAAAAAGGTTTATCACAAGCAGGCATCCTCTCATGGGCTGTGTGGGTGTCAGGCACATGTACCTCTCTAGAGTGTGCGGCCCCTACTACCAAACCCCCATCCTGTGGCAGAGGCAAGTGTTCTGGTGTTATGAGTCTGTGTTGCTCTCAAATAACCCTGATGCTCACACGGGGTAGAAACTCCTATTAGATGGCACCTGGGGGACCCTGGTCACTACCTGCAGGATTGCACAGGTACTCACTGTCACAATTTTGGTGTGACTCTCTGCAGTGTCCCACAGGAGGATGCTTAGGGTGGCCTGGGCAGGGTTGTGATGCCATGAAGTGGCTTCTGGCAGCGCTGAAGAGAGACCTGGCTATTTCTCGGTGCCTGCATTGCTTGCTATCCCACTTGTCTTTCCTGCTGTTACAGGAAAGCTGACTCCTTTTAAAGATGACTCCTTTGCTTCCACAGTGTCTGTGCAATTCTCCAGATGCTGTTCAATGGGCTGACGGTGACCTCTTCCTTAACATGATCAGTTTTGTGCAGATGGCTTCTCAGGCAGTTTTGGTTATTTTGTTCATATGTCCAGTATACACCCACTCTTTTTGTTCCAGCAGCTTTGTTACGCAGACCATTTTGGAATATGGAGAAGTTAGATTATGTGACTCATTATGAAAAACAAAGAAAAAATAATCAGGTGGCCACATGACACCTGAAATCAATCTGTAAGATGTACTCACCTCTCCTTCCATCCAACTGTAAATTCCCACACTTCCGTTGCTGAAAGTGTTGTAAAGCTAATAGTGCAGTGAGTCGTAACCATCCACATGATGAGCCCAGGTGATGTAAAGAGATTTAGTTTCATTGACTGTTGACAGAAAGACAGATATCTCTCTAGAAGGCAATGCCTCTTATCTTGGACCTTTAATACTGGTAGGGTGAATTACACTCTGTAGGTGTCTTTCTATGTGTTAAGATTATGGAGAAGTTCAGAAGTAGCATTAAGACTTGCAAGTGTCTAATTTTTAGATGACTGGAGTTTGCTGAGATGGACTCTGACCTTCAACTAGGTGGAATAGATGTTGCTGAAAGTTAAGAGGTACAAATATAGGACAAACTGATGCATACTCATCTGATCGAGAGAAAGTAGCTGCAAAAATAGCAATCACAGCTGAAAAATCAAGTTGCATTTATCATTTGATATGGTGCACATAGCTGTATTTCTAACATAAGTTCATAATTTTAACTCTTTGAATAGCTCTATTTCTTCACACACTATTTTAAAAGAGTTTGTGGGATATTGGGGAGGTGTGGGAAATTAATAAGATAAATATATATTTGCATCCTAACTGGATGGCTAAATATCAAAATCCATCATTTTTGTTAGGAGTCTACAGGGGTTAAGAACTGCTGGGTGGAGACAAAGAAGGCAAAGGCAAATACTTTTACCTCAGAAGAACATATTTTCCTTCTGCTGCACTGGGTATGGCAGGGTCATGAACAACCTGATATCAGCGTGAGTTATGCTGTTGAGTATAAGGAGCCTAAGATTTCACCAGAACTCTTTAATTTGGAGTATTTGAGCCCCTGACCTCACAGGTGTTGTATTCAGTTCCCTATTACAACTGTGCAAGCTTTGTTCACACTCTGAACAGGAAGATTCTCAGTAATTTCAAAACAGTCTTATCCTTACAGTTCCATTTAGTGATTAGATACCCATTCCCTTGCACTCTGATTCTTTTTCCTTTCATGTTTGTCCTAGTCTAGATCTGTTTCCTTGGAGTCGTACAGGATATCTGGGATATATCTTCCTATCTAATACTAGACTAAGACCATAACTTCAAGTCTCATACTCCAGCCAAGAGCATGTAAGACTGTAATTAAAATGAATCACACAATATTTAATCCTCTTTTGTTACCCTTGAAATCCCATGACTAAAAAGTTTGAGAGTTCCTAATTAAGAAAGATAATATACTCACTGAGACTAATGAGAAGTGCTGCTGAGGGCTGCTACAGAGACAGAATTTGAACTGAAACTCTGAACGAATATTCATCTGTGCTATGATATACAGATTGAACATTTATTTCATGCAGATTTTTTACTGACTGGTGGAATTACTAAAGAAAACAGCCTGTCTGTTGTAAGACATTGTCTGACCTTTGCCTTTCCCGTATGTGAATGAACAAAGCCATGACATGACCAGAAAAATATTGTAACGAGGCTGTTATGTTCTCCTGTAACTGGGAAGGGTTTGAGCTGCAAGGTTAATGGAGGAGATAAGCAAATAGTGAATTGTATCCATTGAAGTCCCATTATGGTCATGAAGATACTTTGAGAAACACCTGCTGAGAGCACTTCACTTAGATCTGCCATTTAATAATCCTCTACAGCTTCTGTAACAGTTAGAAAAACCAACTAATGTGATTTGTAGAGGCCAGTCCCTCCTTTTACGACAGCAAACCATCACAGTGAATGGACTTTATTTAAATTCTGTTTGATGAGAAAGGACAGATTTGGCTTAAAAGATATATACAGTGTAGAAAAGGTATCTGTTAGAGAAATAGTTAAAAGATCCAGTACTAAAACATATATCCAGACCTATTTTCCAGGTTAGATTCTAAGTGAAAACTCTGGACTTTATACTCTCAGTTTTACAAGTTTACAGTATATTATGAAAAGAGTTATTCCAGTTTTACAAGTTTACTATATATTTCAGAAAAAAAATATACTTATTCAATATTTTGGACTCATTTTCAGGAGATTACACAATTCCTTTTTAAATCATTGCAATAAATTTAAAGTAATATATATGTGGGATTTTTTATTTTAAAGAAAGCTCAAAGGTAGTTGAATCATAGAATAGCCATCTCTGTCTTGGATTAATACAGAGTACTGAACCAGCATGAATACTGATTACAGGTGAGAGTGTCTCTCAGGAATAACTGAAGCTTGAGGAATGTGAGTATTTTCAATTCAGGTAGGTGAATCTCTGTGTATATGTTTAATTATTCACAGAGAGTTATTTGCTCTCAAAGTGTCAGAAGGAATTAATTTATCAGGCACAGCTAATTTTGTTGCTATTGTCACCTTCACAAATGGAAATTCAGAGTACTTAAACAAAGCCAAGTTTAATCTCCTCTACAATCAAAACTTCTCAGACATCTCTTTCCTTTTCTTTCCAAGAAGTGAGATAAGGCAACTCTCTACTAGAACCATTAGATATAATATGTGCCCTTCTAATATGCTAAGGGGAAACCTGTATCACCCTGAAACATCCCACAACCTTACTGAAGAGTTTCACAGTTACATTCACCTCTCTGTAATACTCCTCTGTGCACTTCAACAGTTTGCTAAAGCTTTTGTAAAGTTTAAACCCTGAAGATCAGTGATATCACAGAATCACAGAGTGGTTGGGATTGGGAAGGACTTCTAGAGATCACCTACTCCAAACCCCTTCTAAAGCAGGTTCCCCTTGATCAGGTCACACAGGACCATGTCCAGGCATGTTTGAAAATCTCCATAGATGGAGACTCCACAATCTCCCTGGGCAGCCTGTGCCAGGGCTACCTCACTCTCAGAGGAAATAAGTTCATCCTCACATTCAAGTGAAACTTCCTGTGTTTCAGTTTGTGCCCATTACCCCTTGTCCTGTCACTGGCCACTAGAGAAAAAGATTCAGCCCATCTTCTTGACACCTATCTTTTAGGTATTTATAAGTGTTGACAAGATCCTCAGTCTTCCCCAGGCTAAACAGCCTGAAGTCTTGCAGACTTTCCTTGTGAGAGAGATGCCTACTTGAACTAGGGAGCCTAGAACTGGACACAGTACTCCAGATAAGGCCACACCAGGGCCAGAGTAGATGGGGAGGAGAACCTCTCTTGACCTGCTGGACATGCTCTTCTTGATGCATCCCAAGATACCATTTTCATTATTGACCATGAGGGCACATCACTGTTTCATGCTTAGTTTGCTGTCAACCAGAACACCTAGGACAATCTCTGTGGAGCTGCTAAAAACATGTAGCCCTCTCCACAAATCATTAGACTTCCTGCCAAACTTTTTTCTGAAAGTACCATTAAAAGAATAAATTCTGAGTGTGCCAACAAGGTCCGAGTTTCTTGTAAGTTTCTTAAGAATAGTGAAGATTTTGGCTTTTTTGAAGGGCTAAAATAAACAACAACAAGGACAACTCATAAGCAGAAAAGAAAAATCTCAATTAAGTGGAACTCTGTATACACTTTCTCTTTTAAAACTTTTCACCAGTGGGTTAAAATACTGTGTTAAACATGGACATGTAATGAGTGCTGTCTATTCAAGTTCCATGAAACTCGCATCACCAAATTGGAGACCAAATCAAATGTTTGGTATATGCAAGTATTTTGCTATATCTGAAACTTTTCTGAGAAGAGTTTTGTAACTCAGAGTATTGCATTATTTTCCAGACAAGTGTACTTCAATTCAAGTGTACTTCAATTGTCTTTCTCTTACCCTGCCTCCAGTTTCTTGAACTCTTGATCAATAAAGACTGATGGCCCTCAGTGAATGGACTTCCAGAGCTGGTCATTCCTTTCATATGGAGAAAAGAACATAGTGCAATAGAAGTTCAGGAAACATATTTGACTTCGTTGTGATGAATCCATTGTTTAAAGTAAGAGAGAAAGCTCAGGGCTTTCTTAAGACAGGGAGCCCTGATGTCTGTGTATTGCTTGTACTCTCTGCTATCTCCAGTCAGTAGAGTGGTGAATGAAGTTTAGTTTTAATGTTATCCTGGAGTAAAGGGTAAAAAATTACATTGGAGCAGATCCTTCTTTAAATATAGATGCAGAGAATATGTTCTGTTTTCATATTGATCACTGTTAGTGAAAGAATAATTTTTCCAACCATCATTCTGAGAATTTCTCTATTTGCTCTCTGTTTCCAAATCCTTTTTCATGGTAGCGCAAAGGCCTCACTTTTCTTAGCACTCCTGCACTTCAGATGAAAAAAAGCATTGACAGGCAGTAGATTTAACCATTTACCCCATCCTCTCTGGAATGTGTACAATTATTTTCCTTCTCTTTCAAGAGACTATAATTTTTATGAATAACTGAGTGACAGCAATTTAAACCAAGCACTTTCAGACTAATTTTATTAATATTTCTCTTTGTCTGCATACATACTAGTAAAATAACAGTGTCAGGGCCTGTTCTTGGCATGGAAGCCAACTGGCACAGTCTGACCACATACACATTATTAAGCTCTTCTAGCCTCAGTGATGTGTGGCTCCATCCAGACTACCTCTTGAGAACATTTCTGACAAATACTAATTTCCAAATTATTTCTAAGAATTATTTGGGGTGGTATTTGGTAACAGGAGCCAAACATGTGACAAGACTGCTCCAGCAACTTCAAAATATGGATGACCAAGTTCCAGAACCCGCGCTTGTTACCCAACACAATTAATGTACTAGTACACCTTGCCTCTCTATGCCATACAGTATATCATTAAATCCAGGTCTTCTAATGTGTTCTGAGACAGATAACAAAGCTGGTGAAGGATCTGGAGTACAAGTCTGATGAGGAGTGAATGAGGGAGGTAGAGTTTAGCTTGGAGAAAAAGAGACTGAGAGGAGATGTGATCGCTCTCTATAACTGCCTGAAAGAGGGTTGTAGTGAGATGGGAGTTGGTCTCTTCTCTCAAGTAATGAATAATAGGACAAGAGTAAATGAACGCATATTGTTCCAGGGGAGTACTTTTTCCCTTGAGAGCATTGTTAGATACTGTCATAGGCTGCCCAGGGAGGTAGTGAAATCACCATCCCTGGAGATATTTGAGAAATGTGCGGATGAGGTGCTGAGGGACATGGTTTTTAACACAGCTTGGCAGTGCTGTGTTAGTGGTTGGACTCTTAAAAGTCTTTTCCAGCTGAAATGATTCTATCATTCAAGTTCAGAGGAGCCATCCCTCCTGCATTCCAAAGGAAGTGCAGCACTTCAAATATATACAGATGTTAACATCTGTGTATCTTTATCTGGAAACGTAAAAAGAAGTTGGGGTTTGCAAAAAGCTACCGTAACACAACTAATAGTAGTGTTATCCTGCATGGCTATCCCTGCACAAGTAAAATTTAAAAAAACACGCCTCCTTGCTGAAAGCTGACACTTTATTATAGACCCATTAATAATGGGATTAAATCATGAGTGGCTGTAGCATGATGTGAATTCTCTGTGGGTCCAAAGATAGGCCTCCTTGTGCTAGTTTGGGTTTGGTTTTTTTTTTTTTTGTTTGTTTGTTTGTTTGAGCTTTTTTTGTTTGTTTTTCCTAGCATACTTCAAGAAAAATTATGTGATTATGTTACTATTTTGTTTAGTGGGTTTTTTTTGTTGGTTTTGGTGATTATTTTTTGGGTTTTTTTCCTGCTGTTGTTCTTTTGCAAGGATCAGTTTGTGAAGCCACTACACAAATTCTGGGAAAGTGCATTGTGATTTTTTCACACACTCTTTAAAGGATGGTGGTAGCTGAAGCAATTTTTTACTTTTTTTCAATACATGAAAGATGACTTTGAAGAGAAATTAGGAGGCAGAGGAGGACAAGCAAAGGGGGAAGCACTTACAGTCTGTGTGTAAGTGAGAATAAATCTCTAGAATTTCTCCTGATGTCTGTGAACCCTAATGCAGCTGCCAAAATAGATACGGCATGAGATAATTCTGTGTCACTCAGATCAGGTAGCCTTTGGACTTTTCTACATCAACAGTCACCAGACCTTGTTTGATTGTTATTGTTATAAAATTCTGTTGGTATTTTTATTGATGGAAACATACTGGACAGAAACATAATGTGTTATTGAACTTGCAATAGATCTGAAACAAATGTTTCCAAAATGAGCTGTCTGAACTAGAGTAGTCTGTTCTGACAGAAGCCAGGAGGACAAACTCTGAAATCTCTAAATTGCCAAAGAAAAGAATCGCCCAGCTGTTTGGGTCACACATGGAAAAGATGAGGACCTGGTCTGTTTGCAACCTTGTGAGAGTAGGAGGTTGTTAATCTACAAAATCTTTTAATAGGTGACATACCACAAATATATGTATTTTTATATAGGAATTGGTTTAGGGGGCAAAAGCACTGTAGGAGGGGAAAAAAGTTTTGTTATAATCCCTTTTTCCTTCTATCTTGCTGAGGAGAAATTCCACTGTCATGGAATATTTCTTCTCACCTCCTGTGAGGCTTTAAGGAAAATTATATAAACCGTCAATGGCAAAGAAAGCCAATGAGTGTCATTTTGATTCATTCTATAGCTAAAAATATAACAATGGAGCTGGAAAAAAACATATTCAAATGGACGATTTTGGTCAGAAAAAACAGTTTGACAAATATAAGCTTACAATGGGAGCATCTTCATTTAGTTCAAATACTGAAGGGGAAAGTGATTTAAAAGTAAGAAGAAGATTATTTACACTTTTAAAAATTTTCTATTCAAATTTAAAACCAATGAAATGAGATCATTTTCACCCTCTTGGGTAAATATTTTTTCATTTTTAACTTACAATGAATGTTTTGAATATTGAGTTTCAATATATATGAAGGTTTTTATGTTTATCCAGTGATGTAGAATAAAATGTAACTTTGGCAATTTCTGTGGGGTACACTGTTTGAAGTCTGAGCACTGCTGCACAGTTCAACCTGTCCTTGCTGATGAGCGCAAGCTGTACAGCATCCCTTTTCCCTGAAGGCTCTACTCTAGGGATTACAAAAATAGACAAAGGTTTATGGCATGGATACAGATTACCCAGCCTCAGTCCATTGTGTATTCTGCACTCTGAGTCAATTGAATTAAAATGTAACTTCCAGATCTTTACTACACGACAGAATTTCATGAGACATGTTTGCATAAACTGTTTTCCACAGGAATGATTGCTGAGATATAATGAGAGGAAAATCAGATGTGTGCTGGCGGTTCTCTCAGCATGCCCAGGATTCCCCTGTGCCTCTTGGACAGCTGGGTGTTCCTGTAACCACTGCAGAGGAATCCTCTCAAAGTCAAGGTATTGCCAGCTAATGCCACATGCCAGCTGCTGGGATTTCAAATGCACTGGGATATTTTCCTTCTGTTTCCATTTTAAAATATAACTGAGTTTCCTTTGAGATTGTCTGAAGTGGTAATAGAACAAACTGCTAGAACTTTACTGTTGCCTCATGAATGTTCCCATAAATTACAAAAATGTCCAGAACTCTATTAAAATACTGGGTTGATTTTTGGTTTTTGCTTTTCAGTTGTTCTTTTCTCCTTTGTATTCTATCTTCATCCTTAGAGATTTAGTTTATAAATTGCTATCTTTTTCAAAATCAAAGTATTGATATATAAATTATAAGAGCCTTTTCCTCAAAGGAATGGAAATGTTGGCACTAAACAGTTTTTGGTGAGTAGGCCAACAGCTAATTTAATTCATCTAGTGTTAGTGAGCTGGTAGAAAGCAACAATACACATCTGCTGCAGAAAGCAACCTGCTGTGGATCCACATCTGCTATAGATGGCCCTTAGGCTGGCCAAAACCACCAAACACTTAAATCAGTTTGATTCATCACATGCTCACATAACTGCTAAATCTGGTACACTGAAAAGAAAGGGAATGGTTTGCAGCAGCTGTGGAGGACATCAACCCTGTCCATAGCAGCCTGCACAAGATCTGATCAAATGTGTTGTGAGGATCAATCTACAAGTCCTATGTCTGTGATGCAGAGGTTGCATGATGTAGCAGGCATTTCTGCATGTCCCACAGATTTGGTTAAACATTTATATTATGTTCACATCTAAAATGTAATTAGTGTGAGAGATGTACCAAGCAAAACTTTTTCAGCTCATGCTAAAACTGGCTAAATTTCAGTAGTCATCACATTAAATGGAAAAAGTATGTGCTCAGGTAGCAAAAAACCCTGCAAATAGTTTAACATTTTTTGCTTGCAGAGGATTGACTTTTACTATTAAGATTTATCCTATGATCATACATGCAGGAATAGTCTGTGTTCAAACTGTATTCAGGGAATGTCACTGCAAGTGATGATCGCACCACATTGAGAAAACCCTGCCTCATTTTAAAAATCCTTTTCATTCCCTGCAGTATGTGTGCCATGTCTTTCAACTGCTTACTATAAAACATTGCTGTCATCTGATGAGCTGCTTGTGGCAGTCTGAAAAGGGGCTGATTATTTTAGTCAAATTGATATTTTAAAAGGTAAGAAATCAAATTGCACCTGCAACTGTATATTGTGAATCAAAGTCAGCATTTGGTCCAGCATTCTGCAATGCAAATTTAGTGAAAATTCTCTCCATATCATAAGGATAGGAAGCTATACAAATCTGGCTTAAAAAATTTAATAATCAGGAACAGAAGCAACATGACTGCTGTTAGCAGTGCATACAGTTTACTTGTAGTCTATATACACAATTTTTCTGTTTTTGAAAAAACACTGTAAACTGAAGCTTCACAGACATGAAATCCTACACATGATGAACATTAAAAGGATAACATGATATGTTAACTCATCTGAACACAATAACATATTCAGCTGTTGATCTTAATAAAAGCAGAGGAAACAGAGAAAGACATAAACCTGGAAGAGGAGGAGTTGGTACAAAGGGAGCTGTTACAGCTGATGGACTGCTGCTGAATTTCAAGGGCCATTAACTTAATGTCAAATATAATGTGACACCTGCCTTGACATCTGGCTTTTCAAATCTATCTCTAATGACCAGAGAAATTGAATTTAAATTCTGCAGCTACTGACAGGTGTTTTTTTTTAAGGGATATGACTCAAGGATATTTGTCATAGAGATTAAAATTAAAAAAATAAAACCCAAACCTGCATTTCCTTGACCTACTACTCCATCCACTATGAATTTTGCTGTTTAAGAGCTAATTGTGCAAAAACTTGTGTAATTTGCTATGCCAGTTAGTTTTTTTCACACAAAATATGAAAAAAACCTCACCTTTCTATGCACATGGATAGGATCTAATAGAGATTAAAAGTGATATCTATGGTATAGTACTGGAACCTTTACAGCATGTCTTCCCGATTTTGCTATAACATTAGAAAATATTTATTTTATAAAGTTTAATAATCCAGTTAAGGAATATTATTTTACTAATCATAAAGGAAAGAGGTAGATAGACAGTCCTGATTGCTGTCAAAAGAGTCAGATTAGTAGAAGTCATATGTACAAAATTATGTGGTTCATTATTAAGATGCAGAAAACTTATATGGAAAACTCTTTTTGTGTTTTGTTATATTGAGATTAAGGACTTTTTTTTTAATGCAATTTCAACAACTTTTGTTATTTTGATGGATCTAGACCTTTAACAAGAATATCTCACTAAAGACAAGCATGGACTATTGCATCCTTTATTTCTTGGTTACAGCAAAGTAACTACGTTTGGTAGAATGCAGAGAGCCCTATATCTGATAGTTTCAAAGTTTCAGTTGGATCTCTATAGCAAGGATGAATTTTTCTACAAATTCCATTTCTTGCTTAACACTTCTTCTACAGGATTTAATGATATGGCTCCAGATGATTTCCAAGGAGTTGGATCAACATTGATAGCTTATCCAAAACTCTGCTTAAACATGGGCTACAAGTCTTCATTTTGAGATAATACATATCTGTGCCTGAACTTATCAGCTGTGGTTCTTTATATATTGCAGACTTTTTCCTTTTGCACACTTTGGGCACTAAAAGATGAATTCTGCCTCAAGCAACTGAAAGGCAAAGAGAAAAAACAACTTGCTGAAAACTAACATTATCAGCCTAAAATCGTGAAGGATCACAAACTTGTAAAACTATTGGATGCACTAATCATTACAGATGTATGGAAACACTTCTACAGAATCCTCTAATTTGCTAAAATCATGATCCTAAGCAGTGATTTGTCAGAAGTCCTCTCCGTTTACATGTAAAGATGCATGTAGCTATGTGTAACAGTATCCTGGTTGTAGGAAAACCAGGATGAAATTGGAAATGAAATTAATGTTTTCACCTATTACCTCAGGAAAAGCTCTGCATGTATTTATGTTGCTTTTGGGCTTGATTGATCTCTCCTGGTCTGTTTGGATTTATTGGTTTGAACCTGTTTATTGGAGATTTCTGCATTGTCAAACCAAAATGGCCTTTAATAATCTAAATGCAAAGTTTATGGTTTTGGGATAGCAGAGACATACAAGACTCACTCTGTGTCCACTCTGTGTCGAATCTTTTACATGTTAGACATTTTTCCACATAACTGAAATGATATTTAGTTCCATTTTTTATTGTATTTCTTTTATCCATATTTAGAAATAGCTAGCTCAAGGCTATGTAGATACTTTCAGGGAAGAATGTATAAAAAGAAAGAAGCCAAACAAGTATGAAGAGATATGGAAAAACTGTCTTATGAATATCACCTTCAAGAAGCTATCTCTAGTTGGCATAAATTCCCAGGCACACAGAAAATACATCATTATTTAATATGAACACAGCTAATAGCTATATATACTTGGGCTCGTAGTAGATGACAAAATGGTATGGTCTCATTTGCATTCAATCTCTATTTAAGTACAGAAGCTAGTGTCTAGACCCAGTGCATATCTACTTAGTGAGGTTCAAGAGAAGGTAGTAATAGCAAAAATCTGACCTGGGTTAAATCAGGCAAAAAGTTAAAAGCTCCGCAAGACAGTCCTGGTTGTTATGGTATTAGGACTGTGTTATCAAGGTTGTATTTTCTACTTGTCAGGTTAGAAATTTTGGATTTCTTGAGAGTTTCTCTGTCACTTCAAGTTGTACAGTAGTACTGCTGTGAAGTAGTGATCTTGGAAAAAAAAATTAAAACTCCAACTAGTCAAAAACACCTTATTGATCCTAAACAAGTCAATAGTATTTGATCTGGATAATTTCCCAAGTTTGTTTTACAGTAAGGTCATGAAAGTATTTGTACTGACATGGAGAAGACAGTGAGATACTCAGGCAGCATCTAGTGGTGCTTGTTAGTCTATATGGGTTTGAAGTGACCACAATTATGGCTTTGGATTTAGGGAACTTAAAGAAAGGAGCACTCTATGTAACCATTGGAGTCACAAGAACTTTCCTCTTCAGAACAGAAATTGCTTAAGTTTTACAATGTTTGTAGATCTCCACAATCACACATGCTTTTAATGGGATATGTATTACTGAGTGGAGTGTTCTTGAAAATTTTTTGTTTGATACAATTTAAAATTAAATAAGCATGTGTTCCACCATTCTTCTGAAAAAATAAAAAAAGATTCAACAATTTGCTGAAGATTTTCATGAGGTTGGAGTCTTGGGACTGCAAAAATACATTTTCTGAAGGAATTGATTTCGGTTATCATCTGTTCTCATAATGACCTGTGAGAAAAGAGAGATGCAGTTAGCCAAGCACAAGGAAAATCAAATTGCCACAATCAGAAACCAATCCTGAATGTTGCTAACGTTCCAGACAGCAATCAGAATTAACATGAGGGGTAGAGACAAAGTAAGCTCCAGTGTTAAAAAGGAGGAGCAGTAAACTAATTTGGGTGAAGCCATCAGTTATTGGCTTCAATCATGCCAAAAAGAAATGCATTCTTTTTATATCTGATTTTTCTGGCATTATGTTTGCCACTGATTATGAAGAGTAAAAGTAAAATGAGCACTTTGTACGTAGAAATTCACAGATATCTGATAAGTATTAGTGAGCTTTGAAATTTAGGGCTTTATTACTAAGAAATTTTAATCAAAATAAGAATCCAAGGCATGCATTGTTCAAAGTAAGGGGAACACAAGTTTTGTTTTACTCATTTGTTTTTGAGATTGGTACCAAGGGGCAAGTGACTTAATGAAAGACAGTTACTCATTTCAGTAAGGAAATGGAATGATGAAAATAAGTTTTACTCAGGCAAACTATCAAGGATACAGTCCTTTCTGAGAGGGAATTATGCCCCAAACTAAAGGCATTATACCATAGCTCCTTAGCTTCCAAAGAAGGCAAGAGATTTCCTAGTGGAAAAGATTCCACCAAGAAGTGTGCATCATGCTTTCTGGTACAAAATATTGGTATCCTTGAATATGGACACAAACAGCTCTTGCATTCAAATCAACAATTTGGCATTTGGGGAAAATTGTCAAAACCACCTAATCTGGTAATTAGGCATAGGACTTTGCCAGATCATAAACTGAGACAGCCAAAAATGCCTTTCTATACCAGCTAAGTGATAGAAAACTTGTTTTCCCTACAGACATGAAGCTCTTGGGAATATCTATTCGAGTGAAATCCCCAAAGCAGCAATTCCATAACTCTCCTATTGTGAGACCATATGTACCTTGGGAACAAGTGCAGACCCAAAACTTGTATGCTGACACTTGCCAGTGTCCTTCTGGTAGATGGAAACCTTAAAATCATTGCTGTGGACAGTTGAAGCAGACGTTCAGCCAAGTTTTCCTAATATATGTGATGTGTCAGCAAAGGGTATTACCTCATCTGGGATGTCTCTCCAGCAGTATTTGCTTCTCTGTTTTGCTAAGTACTTTGCTAGGATATCAGCTGAGAAGGCATCATCTTTTTTTCACATTCCAACAGAATCTGTACTACTGGGAAGGGGAGTTTTTTGCTGACAGAGGTGCTTCTATGGATATGGGAGGCCTGGGATCAATTAGCTTCAGCATGCAGGATACAATTTGGTTTGAAATGGAGTATTTTAAAACAATTTGGATAATGATTTCTTCAAGGTGTACAGAAAAAAAAGATTTTTCCCTTTTTTTTTTTCCTGCTGTTAGCTGCATCTTCTTTTTTTTCTTTTTTTTTCTTGAGCAGATTGCTCTCCCAGTTCCAGAAGATGAGACCTGGATTGTTCACAGATTTTAGGTACATCAAGGAAATACGTTGATCATCACCTTTCACAATCTGCATAATACCTTTTTGAAGATCAAATAGCTGTGATTGAAATGGAACTTATCTAGAAAACCACATCCAGTTTAAACTTAATTTCCAGTAAAATAAGCCCTCTGCGTCTCCTACTAACTTGGGTGAATAATCTCACGACTAAAAGATCATGCTTGAATTTACCTGACTTCAGCTGAGTATCTTCACGAGATTTCTCTAGCTACTTTCTAGAAGGGTCACTCAGTAATTATGTTTCTTTTTCTCTTGAAACTTTCATATGTCAATGAAGCTAAATTTCTCATTAATCAATTATATGGAGGACTCTTTCCTGAACCTCCTCAAATTGCTTGACTTCCTGTTTAAATTGCAGATTAAAAAAAAGTGAGTAAAGCAAGTAGTTCAGTCATAGCTGTGCCAGTCTCTGAAACAGAGACGTATTTTCCAGCTTATACTTGCAAGACTGTAATTGCTATTTTTCTGCCATCATTGACTAATGGTTAAGGCTTACCCAGGCCTTAACAAGAGAGAGAAATCCATGCTCTTGACAAAATCTACATTGTAAGTGCTTTTATATGACTTTATCTCTTGAAAATGACCTATGAAACAGTAATTCTATCTTTTATATCGTTTATGTCTCTCTTTATCTCACAGACCCTATCTGTAATGATTTTTTAATTTGTCCCAGGCTGCTGATGAATAAAAGTAATCAAATTAGGCAAGACAGTCCTCATTGGAAAGAACTAGAAATGTATGTAGTTGTGGATAATTCCATTTCAAATTACACATTGAAAAGCACCTGCTAACTAAATTACAATAGGTGTTATACAAATTTTACATATGTTTATGTTTAAACTCTAAACACTGTGTGATAACAAAGCCTCATTTGCTGGTAAGCAACAATTAGGTTTTTATTAACCTTTGCTGAAGAAATTTACTGCTCTAGTCAAGACATTGACATCCAGCTTGGTGCCAAAAGGCCCTAGAGGGATTCCTCTATTCCCCCATCAATATTTGTGAAAGACTATTCAAAGCATATTAATAACCCTGTCAATGTGAACTGCTAACTGCATATATCACATCTATCTAAAGATGGTTTATAGCTGCCTGTTTTCTAAACACCCAAACCAGAAAGGAACTGAATTGTATCTTGCCTAGTTTCTGAGTTTTCTGTGTGTTGACCAGGGACCTTGAGTCAGCTCTAAGTCCCCAAATATCCCATAGAGAAAGGGACAATAAAAACAGCCAGTAGGAAACAGATGAAGATCAAACCTGAGGTGTTTGTCTTCTGAACCTTGGTACTGTTCAGATTTGGGTTAGGTAACTTGTGAAATTTCAAATGACCTCAAACTAGGAGAGAGTGGAGAAGGATATTCTCCTCTCCAAAAGCTGTGTAACTGAAAATTTCACAGGTGCATAAGGAGAAAAACCAAGAAGGAAGATGACTGTAGCACACAGCAAGGTATGCATTAGCAAAGGAAAAGAGCTATCTAGTCTCCAGGGTATGTACTTGATACTAAACATCTCTCCAAATTCCCAGTCTTTATTGTGCGTTAGGAGGGGTGAATGCAGATGGTTTGGGCTGAAGTACCTGCTTCACGTCCTTCAGAGCAGGACTTTGAAGCTGGCCCTGCAAAAAGCGATCGATCAGCTGATCCTTCCATGTTCCTCACAGCACAGCACAATGAGATTGGATATCGCACATAATCAGGAAGAATCACAGAATCATTATGGTTAGAAAAGACCTTTGAAATCATCAAGTCTAACCACTAATGTAGCGCTGCTAGGCTCATCACTATACTAAACCATATCCCTCAGCACCTCATCTGTGCATCTTTTGAATATCCCCAGGGATGGTGACTCCACCACCTCCCTGGGCAGCCCTTTCTGATGCTTAATCAAAAAAAGTTCTTCCTAATGCCTAATGTAAACCTCTTCTGGTGCAATATGAACCCATTTAATTGTATCCTATTATGTATTACTAGAGAGAAGAGATTGACTCCCACCTCACTACAAGTCCCTTTCAATTAGTTGTAGAGAGTGATTGTTTCTCCTCTCAGCCTCCTCTGCTCTATGCTAAGCATCCTCACCTCCCTCAGCCTCTCCTCATAAGACCTTTCTCTAGATCCTTCACCAGCTTCTTTGCCCATCTGCAGACGTGCTCCAGTACCTCAGTGTCCTTCTTGTAGTGAGGGCCTACGAACTGAACACAGTATTTGAGGTGTGATCTCATCAATTCCAAGTACAGGGGGACAATCATTTCCTTGGTCCTGCTGGTCACACTATTTCTGATACAAGCCAGGATGCCATTGGCTTTCTTGGTCACCTGGGCACACTGCTGGCTCATGTTTGGGCAGTTACTGACCAATATCCCCAGGACCTTTTTCTCCAAGCAACTTTCCAGGCACACATTCCCATGCCTGTAGAGTTGCATGGGGTTGTTGTGGCCCAAGTGCAGGACCTGGCACTTGGCCTTGTTGAACCTGATAAAATTTGCCTCAACCCATCACTCCATCTAGTTCAGGTTCTTCTGAAGAGCCTTCCTGTCCTCAGGCAGATCTATACTCCCACCCAGCTTGGTGCTGTCAACAAATTTACTGAGAGTGCACTGGATCCCCTCATCCAGGTTATTGATAAAGATGTCAAACAAAACAGGTCCCAGCACTCAGCCCGGGAGAACACCACTGGTGCCTGGCCTTTGCCTGGATTTAACTCTATTCACTACAACCTTCTGGGCTTGGCCATCCAGCCAGTTTTTCACTCATTTCAGAGTAGGTTCATGCAAGCCATGGGCAGCTGGTTTCTCCAGGAGGATGCTGTGGCAGGCTGGCAAAGGCCTTACTGAAGTCCAGGAAGACCACACTTACACCATGTCCCTCCTCCACTAAGCAGGTCTTCTTATCATAAAAGGAGATCAGATTGGTCAAACAGGACCTGTCCTTCATAAAACCATGTTGACTAGGCCTGAACTCTTGGTTAATGCAGTATGTGCCTCAGGGTAGTGCTCAGCATAATCTGTCCCATAACCTTTCCTGGCACCGAGGTTAGGTGGACAAGCCTGTAATTCCCAGGATTTTTTTTCTGGCCCTTCTTGTAGATGGGGACACATTTGCCATCCTCTGATCCTCTGGAATCTCCTCAATGAGCCAGGACTGCTAGTAGATGCTGGAGAGTGGTTTGGCGAGCACTTCTGACAGTTCCCTCTGCACCTCAGGTGGATCCCATCCAGCCCCATGGATTTGTGTGCATTATGATCGAGCAGCAGGTCACGCTATTTTCTCTCAGACTAAGATGTCCTCGTTATGACTCCCGTCCCTGTCTTTTACTCAGGTGGATGGGTGCCCAGAGAACTGGTTTTACTGTTAAGACTGAGAAAAAGAAGGCATTAAATACCTCTTCCTTTTCCTTATCCTCATTCACTAGGTTTTCCCCTTCATCCATTAAAGGGTGAACATTCTCTTTAGTCCTCTTATTGTTAAAGTATTTCTAGAAACTGTCTTTTACAATAGTGGCTAGCTTAAGTTCAAGTTGAACCTTGGCCCTTGTAATTTTCTCCCTGCATGATCTCACAACATCCTTGTAGTCCTCCTGGGTTGCCTGACCTTTTTTCTGGAGGTCATAAATTCCATTTTTTCTTCCTGAGCACCAGCAGAAGCTCTCTCTTCATCCAGAATGGTCTCTTCCCCGCTGGCTCATCTTCCTGAACATGGGGACAGCTTGATCCTATGACTTTAAGATTTCCTTCTTGAAGAATGTCCAGCCTTCTTGGACTCTGTTGCCCTACAGGATCTGCCTATCAAGGGACACTGGCAATCAACTTCCTAAATGACACCATGCTGGAGCAGTTCATAAGTAGCCCATGGGAAGGACCCATGTTGGAGATGTTTGTGAAGGATTGTCTCCCATTGGGAGGGACCCCACAGTGTAGCAGTGGGAAGTGTGAGAAGAAGCAGAGGCAAAGTCAATCTGTACTGAACTGACTGCAACCCCCCTCCCCTGCACTGCTGGTGTGGGGGGAGAAGGAAGGAATGTCCTGGGAAGAAGGGGGAGTGGAGGGAGGTGTTTTAAGATTTGATTTTATTTCTCATATTCCTGCTCTGATGGTTCATTTAATAAGCAAAACCTTTTTCTCCCCAAGTTAAGTTTGTTTTGCCTTTGAAGCTAGTTGCTGAGAGATCTCTTTGTTTTTATCTCAACACAGAAACCTCCNGACACTGGCAATCAACTTCCTAAATGACACCATGCTGGAGCAGTTCATAAGTAGCCCATGGGAAGGACCCATGTTGGAGATGTTTGTGAAGGATTGTCTCCCATTGGGAGGGACCCCACAGTGTAGCAGTGGGAAGTGTGAGAAGAAGCAGAGGCAAAGTCAATCTGTACTGAACTGACTGCAACCCCCCTCCCCTGCACTGCTGGTGTGGGGGGAGAAGGAAGGAATGTCCTGGGAAGAAGGGGGAGTGGAGGGAGGTGTTTTAAGATTTGATTTTATTTCTCATATTCCTGCTCTGATGGTTCATTTAATAAGCAAAACCTTTTTCTCCCCAAGTTAAGTTTGTTTTGCCTTTGAAGCTAGTTGCTGAGAGATCTCTTTGTTTTTATCTCAACACAGAAACCTCCTTATGTTTTGTTTTGTTTTGTTTTGTTTTGTTTTGTTTTGTTTTTTTCAATTCCCTGTCCAGTTTAGAAAGGAGAGTGATATTACGACTTGGTGGGCATCTGACACCCAGCCAGGGCTAAACCACCACAGGTACATAAGGAAAAACTTCTTTGCTGTGAGGGTGTTGGAGCACTGGAATAGGCTGCCCAGATGGGTTGTCTAATCTCGTTCTCTGGAGACACTCAAAACCCCACCTGGGCACATTCCTGTGTGACCTCTGGCAGAGGCATTGGAATAGATGATCGTTTGAGGTTCCTTCCAACCTTTAAGATTCTACGATTCTGTGATAATCAGATTAAAATTATAGGCTCCACATAAATTTAATCGTAAAAGGTATGATGTGCAAAGACCAAATCTAGAAGCTGTTGGAAAACAACACAAAAGACAGCTTGGTGATAAGCTTCACTGATGGTTTTCTGAGACCTCTGTGTCGTGAATGACAGATCATAAAAATGCCACAAAGGCATCACTTTACATTTAATCCTCTATTACTTCTAGTACTGAATGATCAGTAAAAACACTTGACTTCATAACATAAAATTATGCTGTTTTTTCTCCAAACTTTTCAGTATACAATAACATCTGTCCTGAAAAACTTGTAAGCCACGTTTTTTTTCCTGTGCTTGATTTCATGTTTGTTTTGTTGGGTTTTGTGTTGTTTGGGTTTGTTTCCCCTCTGCAACTTTCCCTTGGGAATCCTTTCACTTGAACCATCTGAGGTAAAAGAAAAGTCAATAGCTCACATTACAAGTAATGGGAGCCATTGATTTAGTTATATAATTTATAAACTGAATTAGCAACTAAACAGAAACATCCCTGGCATAACAGCACAGGTGAGTGTATAACTCACCAAGATAGAGAATATACTGATTGCATAAAGCCCTGAAGTTCCCCAAAGGGATGAATTTTTTTCCTCCTCATATCCTTTCTGTCACACAAGGCTGAGGACAGTATCTCAGAAAAGATGCACTGCCAGAGATGCCGAACTCATATAGATCCATTAATCAAATCTCCAGTTGAAGAAATAAACTTAGTAGTTGTACCTCTTAGAGAGGATATCTTTTTGCAGGCTTTCTAGGTTTAACACAAAAAGATTAATAACTCTATTCAATATCTGAGGCTAGTGTAATGTAAATAGAGTACAATGTTAACAATATTACACAATAGCTTCTCTGAATCAGTGTAGGGAGACAGATTCATTTCACTTACTTTGACTCCATAAATTTTAGTAAACTGATATAAATAAGTCCTTTGAACTCCACCTACCATCAATAGTATTTATACATTTCCAAAGACCAATTTCTCTGACCTACCAGAGATTTGTTTTAGCAGATAATAAATTGTTATATGAATGTGCATATTTTTCTCTATTCACCAGAGAGGGACTGCAGAAGACTAAATTAAAGTCTTAGCTTTATGTTCTAAAGTTAGGTAAGAGCAAAAGCCAATACAAATAATTATTTTATTCCTTCTCATGCAACTGTTTCTAAGTTTTTAACATTTTATTTATTCTGGAAAAATACTGGACAATTTCTTAATGCTAGGAATAGCAAAATTCTATATCGTAAAAGTTTACAAAGTTTGTAATTTCTATCATTAAATTATGATGTCTGTCTTGAAAAATTCAAATAGTTTAAAAAGGCATGGGTTTCCTTTATAGAAAGAAATGTAAGATTACCAGCATTGTACTTTGATGTAGACTGTACATTGATCTACTTAGATGTACATTGTACATCTATACACTCTCAAACTCGATGTCCATTTCCCCTTCACTTTGCCCAATGCAGAAGTAAAATCTACTGATTTATAGTTCTGGATTATTGCTTGCCATTCTCCAATATTCAGTGATAATAACAGATTTAAGCAAGATTTTGTTTTTACTACCTTAGAATTTTCTGAAGTCTGTCATCTGTCTTTCAAAACTTGCAGCTGTTAGTCAATTTGCTTTAGCACTTCTCTGTTAAACTGTTCTCTGACGTTGCCTGTGTATTACCTGTATAGCTTTGTGAGGAATAGATCTTAATAATACATCCTGAGGCTAAACCTGGCATAAATTGCTCTGCTTCTTTGTGATTGGCTCTGTTGAGTAGCTATCATAACAGAGGCAAAGTGAGGACAAATTATTCACCTATAAAAAAATAAGGATTTTTTTCTTTTTAACATGTACAATGGTGGTCTCTAAGATTGGTCTTTAAGCTGAATATTGACGCTAAGAGACAAGGTCTAAGTTTATAACAACTTAGTGAAAAAACAAGTTAATTCTTGTCAAGATTCATCAAAGCAAATGGATTAGTAAGTATTTTATGAAAGGAATAGAAAATAGCAATTTATACCACTAGAAACATATTATGTGCTCACATCCTAAATACTATATACAATCTGGTTTTTCTGTCTCAAAAAAATAAACCTCGGGAAAGTAAAACTCAGGAAAAAGCACAGGGAATCATATAGATGACTGAAATCATAGACTGAGACAGCGAAGAAGTTATCTGAGGGCGTCAGGGATAATGATAGGATATAATAAAAGTCTTTTCACCTTTTATAGATCCTGAGCATCATGCTCAAAGTCAAGAAAGGCTTAGTAGACTCAAGGGATTCCATCAGGTCATGGGTTCAAAACCAACAAAAGAAGACTCTGCTCCATATAGTGTATAGTTTAGGTACTAATTCCTTCTAGTGGGATATGATAGATGACCAATTTTACATGACTCCATGAAGAAGCTAAAAAACCTATGAAAGTTATCAATATAAAGATATATACTCTTGCTCCAGAAGCCCCTAAGTTACAAATTGCTGAAGACTGAGAGTAGGCTTTGGGTAAATTGCATTCATGCTGTGTCCTGAAAGTCCTCTGTTGTTGGGTACTACTGACATTAGGCTAATACTCATATGTTCTACCTAAGCATTTGTTTGTTTGTTTGTTTTTCCAGGTACAAGTTACATGATTGCTACACACAGTTTTTTCATTTCTGGGTCACAAAGGTATAACAAAAAATATTTTTTTCCTTCACTCCTCAGATTTCATTTGCAACTTACATTTTGTTATTTGCCTATAATTTATTTGACTTGCTGTTCCATTACTTTTTCTAGTAAGAACATCTCTTTATCTTGAGATTTTTGTTATGTTTGAATCCTTATCATTCTTTTCACTACTCCAGCCTGTATTTATTGCTTTCTTCTGACAAACAATGTATTCCTATGTGTGTTGTTAGAGAAAATAAACCAATTGCTGGTTCATTTGCTCTGTGGAACAGACCTTAAAAGTTCTCTCCAGCTCTCTATGAATTAAAGAGTATGTGATTCAAGAGGCATGATTCTTAAACTTGTTCAAAGCTTTTGTTTTGATGTTTCATAAAAGAACACTCATTTAAAACAAATTTTAAAAGTCCATAAACACCCACATAGCCACAGGGTTGGGGTTTTTAAGGTATTTTTTTCAGATATAATCAGTGAAATTGCTATCAGCTCATTTCACTAAATATACTTAAAATTCCTTTCCATATTGGAGAATTAAGGTATTTTCTTAAAGTATGATGTAGTAAAATGTTAAGCAATGGAAAGTATATCCCCTGAGATCCCCTCTCAGTCTCCTCTAGACTAAACAGCCCCAGTTCCCACAATCTCTAAGAAAGATGCTCCAGTCCCTTGATTATTTCATTTACAAAGTCATGTTTTCTTTACAAAGCCACTTTCTTTATCTTCAGTAAATAAAAATGTATATTTTCAGAAGGTAACTCAGTTCACCTTAGACATACAGTTTTTAACACTTTGTGTCCTACTTTGCTTTGTTTTCCCCCTTTGATATAAAACTGATTTGATTTGAGTGCCAGAAAAAAGATAAACTCATTTGTGAAGCTACCTCTTCCAGGTAGGTCGCTTTATTATCTCTGTTCAGGTTTTCAGTGAGCATTGGCACTTCAATATCATTAAGAATAACAGTCTGGGAAATAAGTATGCTCTTCCCAAAGAGCATAGTTTCTGGAGAGGTCTCTGTTAAGCTCTAACCCATACATTCTGAGGAAAGTTCACCAGCCAAAATCTTGCAAACTTACAATATTTCAGAAAGCACATTTTAGAAACTTTAGTGCCCAGAACATTGATGTGATCTAAAGACTATTCTGAGATTTGATTCTCACAGTGTAACCTTTTCCACTGTGGTAGATCAACAGAAAAATAATGTTGCTTTCTATTTCAACTACACTTTGATTGTTTTTGTTTTACAGCCTTTTTTTTTCAGTGAAACATCACTACATCAAAAATATGCGAAAGGAAAAAAGCTTACAAATCAGCAAATTATCCAAAGATAAAATTCTGTCTTTATATAACTGATCAACAAACATTCCATAAATCTATGTTCTGTTCTTACTGGATTGTAAAAAAAAACATGACACTTCTTTCAATGTTCGAAAACATACCATAAAAATGAAATCAAATACATACAGCACATGCCCCAAAGAGAAATTAATCAGGAGAGTATAATCAAAAGTTTGCATCAACAAATAAAATAAAATGATAACATTAAAATTGTGAGCATAGGTACTAAGTTTTCCCCAACATGTTGGAAATAATGTTTTTACGGGTATATAGTAAAGGTGAAAAAAGAGACAAATATTACTATATTCTTAAGCCTAAGTATTCAAACCATAAAGGGATCTAAAAGCTGTAATAATCAAGCTATCAAGTTAAAAAATTTTGGTTAGCTATTTATTTTTACAATGCCAACAGAGCTGACAAATGTTCATGAAAGCCTGAAAATAAAAGCATTATTTCTTTCACAAATCTTATTTTAACCTAGTAATTAATCCCTTACATATTTTTCACACAATGCAGGATTGAATTCTGTGGGATTGCCATGGGATTTTTATGGAAGCAGGAAGTATAATGGATAGTCAAAAAGCATTGAACATCACAGAGCAGAAACTAATAACAAATGCTAGCCTGAGTGTCATTCTTCAGTGGAGGAGATCCCAACATTGTTCATTGCTAGAAGGTGAAAGGTAAATGCTGAGGGAAAAAATTACCCCATGTTTTTATCCTGTACTGTCTACAGGCATCCTTAAATTGCTGATGTACAGGAATTCTCAGTTGGAAGTATCTTCGGTGTGGCCATCTATGTTTTACATTCTTATTTTCTTATGTCCAGATAAAATTACTTCTTTCTCTGTTCCTGGGAATTTAGAAAGAAAGATTCATGAAACCATACCAGTCAAATTCATGTTGGTTTGGTGCTTTGTTTTCGTGTCAGGTTAAAAGTACATTGTTAGTGAGCTGAGATTTTAAGAAGTCATCTGGAAGCAGTGTTTTCCAAAAGTAGAAATCTCAGACTTACCTTCATATAGGCTAATTGCTGCTATAAAATCTGAAGCACATGAAGAACTCAGGTCCATGCTAACTCATATCTTCAGATTTCTATGTTAGGCTCATGCATTTTAAAAGCTTGACCTTCCTCCAGAAAGCAAAAACTTTGTATGGTTACATTGTATCTGCATATTTACTGACCAGTTCCCCAAACAGCATCAAGACTTTGTGTCATGGTCTGGGAACATTTAGGCTACAAAACAGGATTGTCAAATGTGAACTGTCTATGTGAATAGTTCCTAGCCTGTGGTAATCCTGATCTGTTCCCAAGCATTGCTTGTGGAAAAATTGGTGGTCCTGGACAGAGAGGCTCTGAGGCCACTCCAGCAATGTGGCCATGCTGGCAACTGGTCTGCACCCACGCTTTATTACTCTACAGACATCTTTGTGGACATCTGCATGTCTGCCACATTTTGTAGGGATTGAAGTATATGGACTTGTTCCAAAGCTGTTTTGAAACCAAAGTTGATTTGAAAAATATAGATTACACATTGACCTTTTTATATGCCCTATGGGTAGCAATGATCATACGTCAATCTTTTAATTTTCCTCTATTTTTTTTAATAAAACACTGCAGTTAAGCAGTTTGCAACTATCAATTTTAATAAAGACAGGAGAAGATGAGCTAGATAATTGAATATGCATTATTACAGAGATTGAACCATACTGTGGTTGCTACAGTGGGCTGATTCTGTAGGTTAAATTACTTGATAGCATTTTACAACTAATGATTAATGATAGTAGCCTTTTGCAGGATTTCATTTGTGGAAGCATTAGGACCTGTTATGTGTTAGCAATACTCAAAGTCGTTCCTGAAGTGTAATGGCTGAGAATTCTTACAGGATATATCTAAATAATTTCCTTTGTTCAGTACTACTAGTGCACAGTAATTGTGCACAGTAGTGCACAGTAATTAATTCTGTGAGTTGTTCCAAACAATCTGCAAACCTTAATTTGCCAGACAAATTGATTCCAGGCTACAGTGTATTTAACTATGTGTACTTATTTTTTTCTTAATATGTTTAACTGTTTATATTTTTATGCATTTAATGATTTTTTTTTTTATTTAACAAACAGTTTATATTTTCTGGTTTGTTTCTTAGCTGCAAAAGAGAATGCCAGCAAAGGAGCAGGGGAACAATGGTTTATCTTTGTGCCTTGACAATGCAGCTGTGAGTAAGCAGATTTGCTGCTAGGCAGCCCCACTAAGGAAAGGTCAGAGAACTCTCAGCACAAGTGGATAGAGATCCTAAAGGTAGAAGGAAGCAGAAGATGACTGACATTAAAGCATCTTCATGGCTATGGCTAGCTCAGACTCAGGAATAAATCATCAACAACAGTCTTACACAGAGTTTTCAAATGCAGTCAATTAGGAAGTGCGTTGCAAAGCTTCAGTGTCTTATTTTGTCAAGATTCTTGGAATTTTAAAGACAAGAAAGTAAAATACTGTTCAGAATGTACATAATTGAATGAATTAGAATGCTATTCAAAATGCAATCTTGTGTAAGACATTTAAGAATATATCTCAAAAAATGACTGTAGACTCTGTAGTGACTGACAGTAAACTCTGCTAAAAGAAATGAAAAGGCAGGTCAAATGAATATATTACTAGGGGTAGGAGGATAAAGACATAATTTATGTGTAAGATGAGGTCACTTCTGGACCAAATACTTGATTCACTCACATGAAAGAACAGGCTTTGTGGCTTTTTAAGGGGTGTACAATTTCAACAAAGATTATATTTGAGCTATGTGCTGGTTTTTAGTTAATTTGGTCAGCTACATCATCCCCTTCAGACTGCTTCATCTTGTTGGATAGGGTCATATATTTTTTTTAAGAAGTATGGCTGGAAAATAAGGATGAACAGACTGTGACTGTTTCCTATTTACTAGAATAAGATATGGTTGTCTTAGCATCAGCAAGACTTCCCAGTTTACTTTTTAAGTGTGAATAAATATAAGAAATTTGTAGATACTAGCAACATTGCAGTCCACACGCATTTCCCACTGCAATGAGCTGTCATGTCAGGTACAAAGCTCTACAGGTAGATGTTACAATGTAGTGCTTTAGATGGACCTGTGCTGCGCTGCTGTGGCTATACCTGCTACAGGCATATCTGAACTAGTTTTACTCTGGTGAGCACTGATAATAATTGCACTAAAATGAAAGTGATGTCAGTTTTAAGATACCTTAGAAACCTGCGTCGATACTCAGGGTATCTTGTAGTATATTATGTTGCTGAATGCTTTTTGCTATTTTCAAGTTAGTCTGGTTAGGGTGTATCTGCCACAGTAACTATGTTCTTCAGTAAATAAAGTTACCCAAGGCATGAGTATTTCTCTGAAACTATAATATTTCAGAATATGTAGAGGAAAATAGGTTGACAAAAATACTATGTTGAAATATTGAATCTGACTGCAACAAAGGTACTACTCAAAGACAACTGGTAATTTTTGAATGGTTATTGAAATGTATTTGTTATTAATAGCTGCAAAGCACTTGCTAAATCAAACTGTAAGTCTGTAAATACTCCTGAGTCTGTTTCTTAAGAGCTGACTTAACATTTTCTCTAATATCCAGTTGTGTAACCCTAGAGGATGTTTGCTGAGCAGTAGCAAAAAATTTAAAGCACGTTCACTTTCTGCATAATAAATCTGCCTATTCACTGCAAAACAATAATATTCTGATTGTGCATCTCAGTATTTTCTAGAAGATGAAGCAATGAGCTAAGAGTCTGATAACCAACAATGAACTGAAGGTTGTAGTTCTGCATTCATCTGCTGCCAGTAGCATAGTGATTATGTTTAGAGTGAGATATCTCTGCTGCAGGAGCAACAACAGACTAGTCAAGACTGGGATGTTGTATGGTTATATATTAAACAAATATAGACATATATCCCCCCATCTTTTTTTTTTTTTTTTTTTTTCTGAAAGAAGTAGAATGTTATTTTCTGATTAGCATGGTAGAATATCTTATGGGGCAGAATTACCTTTGAAGTGGTTTGGTCTGCTTTGGTCAAAAAATGTATGTCAAAGTTATAATTAGGTAATGACTCATGGTTTAAACTTGTCTCCAGTCCTCTTGCCCCTTGACATTGTTGTCTCCTCTGCTTACAAATTGTATTGCATGTTTGTAGCTTTGAGGCTATCTCCTCTTTTCATAAAGAAAACCCTGTCCCTGACTGGCACTGTGCATCAAATGTTCAGAGTTTCTCTATCTTCAGTCAAGTGTTTGGCGAGACAACTCTAACCTGACCTTGATCAAAGGCAGGGTTTTTTCCTACATAATTTGGGAAACACATTTTTCAGTGTCCTTGGGTGTTTGAAATACAGCAACTATGTTAGACACAGAGACACAAATACTGTTTCTGAAACTAAATGAACTGGAGACTATTGAAAATTGCCATTGATTCCCACATGGCTAAGAGAACGCTGTGACTGTCATTTATGTGGTCAACATCAAAAATGTACTTAGCTCTGTAAGGTAAATCAGCTCTGGGAAATCGGTAGACTTTTTTTTTTTTTCATTTGCTTCAGTGAATATTGGCAGTACCCTAGGGACAGAAGCTCAGAAAAATAAACAGCGGTAGTGGTTTGAGTTTGAATACAAAACATCAGAATTTTAAATGAAGAATAAAAGGTTTAGAAAGAAAGATGGCATGATTAGCACAGAAAGTCACAAAAATTAAAAAAAAAAAAAAAAAAATTGCCTGATGGAGGAGGTCAAAGTTATATGCACAGAGAACACAGTTCTTAGTACAAAAGACCATCATAATCAGGAAAAACTACTACGATTATCAAAGACATGAAACAAAGGAACACCAAACTAGAAACTATAGAGCTTCAGATCTTCTATTATAGAAGATATTATTATATTATAGCTGATTTGCAAAATGCCTATTTATAGCTTCTTATAACACACAAACACTGATTTGTACATTTTGAAAACAAAAAACGGTACGTGAACAGGTACCAGAAAAATCCTAGCCAAGTCTCAGTGACACAAAAATACTAAGTCATAAAGTCAGGTGACTACTCCAAGAAAATATGATGCAAGTATCAAACATCAATATCTGTACTAGGTAATTTTTACAGTAATTTGCACAACACGTGTTAATCACTTTAAGTATGCTCACTTCATTAACAAGTCTATTTGAAATTGAATTGAAGTGGTTTAATTTTCAGCTTTGATACTATCTCTACGTACTTTTAAAAAAGTCAGGTTTTTAATGAAAGTTTATTTGTCTAAATGAGCTTTAGTTGGCATTGATTTTTCCAACTGTATTAATGTTATTTTGTGCATGTTTTCTTACTGTGCTAAATATTGTACAGTTTCAAAATGTTATGCAAATATAAAGACATAATTGCTACTTGACATAATTCCTCCAGATGGTTCACAGAAACCTTTTTTTTTTTTTAAAGGACAATCGTTTAACATTTTAGCCTGACCTACTGCAAACTGTGAATCAGTTTTATTATCATCAGTGTCAGATAAATCTGTGCAAGAAACCTGTTACACTGAAAGCTAATGAAGATCTGTATATCATCTTTTAGTCTATATTTTTAATATATATAATATATAAATTTATTATATATATCAATATATTCAGTGAGATGCAGTGGTGCTGATTTTTCAGTAAGCCTCTTTTTGTTCTGCACTTTTAAAGCACAGATTTTCTTCTGATTATTGCATTGTCATTGATATCTTTACAAAACAATCACAAGTGGAAGAATCTCATACCTAATTTGAAGTCATAGGCGTTTTTTCACATGTGTAAATTAAGACCGAAGCAGTGAGCACTGCCATAAAAAATATGTAACAGGAATTAATTGTGGAATAACCCTGCCAATATATCAGGTAAAACGATGAAATGAACATTTCTCAGTACCTGCTTCTCAGTTATATGCAGAAGAAGGAGTAAGGAAATCTCATAGGCTGAGGGAGACTTTGGACTTTGCCCTGCTGCCTCACTTTTATACTGCAGATCTCCATAGACATATATAGTTCTGTACTGGTGGCACATCCCTTGCCATTTCAAGCAGCAATGGGCTATGCTTATGGCCAATTTTAGAAAATATAGGCACCTTTCTATTGCATCAGCTATGTTTTCAAAGGAACAGCCGGTTCCCAAGGTAAGAAGACAATTTCTGCAATAGTCAGACATAAACCTGTGAATTTTGTTGCTTTCAGTAGCCTTGAAATACAACCTATGTCACAACAGTAAAGAGTTTCATAACATTCTTGATGTAGAAAAGGTTTTGATGTGTGTTTTTTATAGATTTGAGTACAATAGGTTCAAGATCTTCTTGCACTTCAGTGTAAATGCAAGAATTTGTACTTGGCATCTAACCGCAAAATCACTACAAAGCTTTTCCTTGGCTGATTCACAAAGCACACCTTGACTGCTGGAACCGCAGAGATAATGCATTACAAGCTCAAAATTGACATACGGGTTTATGCAAGAAGTTTCTACTGTTTCATAAGCTTTAATCCTAGTGTATAGGATTTCTCAGCTACTGAAACACACTTTCATCTCTCTTTCTCTCAAAAACCCAGAATAATCATCTTTCTTTCTCCCAGTAGCCAAAAGGTCAGAACCATTGTTCACACAAACTTTCCAGTGCCTAAGGAGGTTTGAAGCTGTATTATAACTTAAGTCAGCATCAATAAATTTTATGTGAATTTAGAAAAATGGATGTTCTTGTTCTCTCAAGGGCATAAACCAGAAAGTGCTCCTTGGTGTCAAGCTCTGCTCTTGAATTCTTCACTCCAAAGAGTTTTCACTGTCTTACACTCTCTCATTTGCTGCTACTGCTATATTTCAAAGCATGGAAACAAACATTGTAGGGAAATTCTGTATGCAGAAAGCAACCCTTCAACATAACTTTGGTGAATCTTCAATGCCATAATTTGACTGAGAAATATCCACTTAAAGATAAGGGTACTGCCTCTGGCTGACGATAGCACTGAGTCACAACTTGTGGGAAGGTATATTGGTGAAGTTTCACCATCTAATTGCTCTATTTTTCATGAGACTTCTTAAATATCTCTGTCCGTGTCCAGTGTTGTGGTTTAACCCCAGCCAGTAACTAAGCACCATGCAACCCCTTACTTACTTCCCTGCTCCCAGGAGGATGGGAAGGACAATCCAGAAAAAAATGTGAAACTCATGGGTTACGTTAAGAACAATTTACTAAAAGAAAATAATATATAATAACAACAATGGTGCTAAGAATAGTAATGAAAATAAATATCAGAGAGATAAATAAAACACATGGAAAACAAACAAAAAAACTCAAGTGATTCCCAGTGCAATTGTTTACCCTCCACTGACACGCCCGAGCAACAGTCAGCTCCTCCCAGCCAGCTGTCCTCCAGTTTGTATATCCCATGGTATGGAGTATTCTTTTGGCTAGTTCAGATCAGTCGTCTCGGCCATGCTCCCTCCCAGCTTCTTGTGCTCTCCCAGCCTCCTCGTTGACAGGGCAGGATAAGAAGCAGAAAAGACCTTGACATTGTGCAAGTACTGCTCGACAACAACAAAATGTCCCTATGTTATCAATATCCTTTCCATCATAAATATAAAACACAGCAAGGTACCAGCCACTAAGAAGAAAAATAACTATCCCAGCTGAAACCAGGGCACACAGAGACAAGTCTGTAGCTGATGAAACTTTTTAAAAATGGAATTATTTAATTTTGTGTCACACAGAATTGTGTTGAAATAAATACTATTCAAGTCTGTATTTGAAAATTTGCCCTATATTTAAGTGACATCATTAATCAATATACTCTAAATTAGTTTTAAATTAACTCTTTCTGGCAAGACAATACAGCTAATGAATCTGTACAACTTCCAACCTTGTACTTTCCACTGGTTGAAATCACAGTTAGAAGTACAAAATTCACTTCTGTATCATCTTGGTAGTAGAGACTCTTAGATTAGTTTCTGACAATTTGGGATGGATGCCTGGAAATCTGATATGTTCAAGACTGTGAATGAGCAGATCTCATGTATTCAATGAGTTCAGCGTATCTTGGATATGTTAGACTTTTCAATCTTGTGTTCATGTGCTCATGTAGAATAACACACTGCTTCCTGGCCACATCAGGTGAAGTGATCATTTGCACAGACAAAGTAGGTCTACAAAGCAGGGTACAACTCGAATAATGCCATTGGACACCTACAACAAGCTTTCAACTGTAAAGACTTAGTTCTTAATCATCGTGAATGATGAAGGTGAAGCAGTAATAAATTGTCCACTAAGTTGTGTTGTGGAACTAATGTAGGGAACGTATTTGCTTCTCAAGTTTATTCCAAGTAGTGATCAGAAGAAAAAAGTTAATACAAACCAAGATAATTAGACACTTGAGACTAATTTTACCTGACTTCACCTGTCTTATAGTTAAGCATGGAGTCCAAGCTCTCTGATCAGCTGGGAAGTCTGTTACCATGGGAGAATAAGGTACTCTTTCACAAGGGAAGGGTATTATGCAGCTAAAATGAAGAACATTAGGATTTTTATTTGTGTCCACTGACTAGAGAAAAAGGCTAAACAGTTCCCTAGATTAGATATATACACTTTCAGATACTAGTGCTGAATGAAATAAATTCATTTTAAGTGGAAAATAGTTTTGGTTAGCAGTTTCAGAGGAGGTTCATACTTTCCACAATTATATATTCTACACAGCATGAATATGAACTATAAAGACAAATAAAATCCTGTTTAGAATGGAACTTCCTGCCCACAATGCTTTGACATGAACTAACTCTGTCAAAGTACAAAAACAATATTTTTGGTTTTGAAAATCTGCTCTGATACATCACTGGATTTTTGAAACTGAACTATGACAATTTGCATTCTGTGTTGCAATCTATAGGCTTTATATGAAGTGCAATAATACTTTAGCTAATTAGGATATTTTCCCATTAGCATTTAATAAAAATGAATGTTTTATTGATTTTACTGGCATCTTCCTTTGACCACTCTGTGGTCCAACAAAGTGCTAAAAACAGAGCCTTTTTTTTTTGTTCAGATTATTTATATTTAAAATTTATGAGAACTGTGGATAAATACAAATATGCATGCATGCAACATTTTTAAAATTAAAGCATTTGAAGGCTAAACCATATCTGGCAGTGATAGCTTATTTTTGCTATGAGAGTTTGAAAGGTTTGGTAAAATGTAATGGATCTTTGTATATTGTATGGTATGGTATACAGCTCATTCACTGCAATACCTCCACTCTTCGTGAGACTGGCTTTTAGTACATTAATATATGCTATGCCAAAATGCACAGATGGGCTCTGTAGAAGTTAGCCAGCCGTCTGCAGTCCTATAGCTCTAGTACAGCAGCACATTACTGCCATGAGATGGTGCAGAATAGAAATGCTCAGGCTGGCTCAGGAAAGGAGATGCATTTTATTTCTACAGTTTCTTGGTCTTCCTCTGGATAACTATGCTTTGGTGCATGTGCAAACTGGCCCTTCACGTGTGAGTAAAATAGTGAAGATTGGTTTGGAGAAAAACCTGTTTGTATAACTAAGTTTTTTTTTTTTTGGTAAAGAATAGATGTGACTGCAGTATGTTGGTTATGAATTAAACACACGAGCTTTTTTGTAGCAGTTAGTGAGCAAATGCAATCACTGTTTATTTGTTCTTCTTACTGTTCTTATTTTTCATTTATCCTGGAGTTGCTTTTACACTTTAATTTTTCTGGAAGTAATAGTGAATGCAAAACATGCATCTTTTATTTAACCGTTTCACTCTGCTAGGTAGTCTATTATTGTCTAATACCATCTTGATAATAATAAATACATTATACCTAGGCATTAAGTTGCTGAGGAGAAAATTATGACAGAACACAATAATTTGTTAGATCAGTTTTCTCCTTATCTGTGCCTGTTTCTCTCTGATGCGGTGGTGGGAAAAGGGACTCCCTCTGGGCCCTTCAAGTTGATCAAAGACTTTCTCCTTGCTTGGAAGACTGGAAGGGTCATTCCTTCTCTTACCTTTGTCATAACACTACAGCCAACATTATTGCTTCTTAGAAAGGGAATCCTCTATGTTTGCATTAATTTTTTTCTTTGTCAGCACAGAGAAGTGGAAAGATATGTCACTGCTTCTATGATATATCCCCTTGTTCCCACATTGTGCTTGAAAATTCTTTGGCGTAAAAAGGTGTGTTAATTCAAGAGAGACCAACTTTCAGAGAGTCTTTAATCCCCATATAGCAAATGCAGCTAAAACCAGTGACCACACTGCAAACTGCAGATGTCTCTCCAGATATTGTAGGAACAAAACCCTGTTTCACAAAGTACATCTTTACAGAGGTATGAGTGCTTAGACACCAATGGTGTTTTCCACTTGAGTTCACAACTTCATAGGTCCTTAATGCAATGGAAAAGGGCTGCTGTGGGTGAAAATTTGACAGAAGCATTTTTTCTTGTGTTTACTGCATTCAATTAAATTTCCAGTGGCACAGACTGGCTAAAGTCCAGCATTTGGAATTGTACCAAATAACCTAAATTGAGAGTGGAAACTCTTTCATTTCCTTTGTTCTGTGCATAACATGCTTTTCTTAGAAAACTCGTAGCTATTTACAAGTGAGAAAGCAGCTACTACTAATACAATTTTCAATTGGAAAAGGGATAAAAACTTTCTGCACTGTGTAGTAGCTGTACTTTTTATCTTGATATTTTGGCTGTTTAGATCTACTTTACATTTTTTTTTTTAAATCTTAGACTATATTGTGCATCACTGGATTTTCAAATGCAAAACAAAGTTTTAGCTCAAAAGTGAATAAAACCCAAAACTATGCATTACCCAAAAGAATCCCAATAAACATTTCACTTCAATCATAAGGATAAAAAGTGAATTAAGAGTTTTTGACAACTAGTATATCAAGTTTTGAGCTGATGCAGTCTTTAATGGCTGAGATATTGACCTCTGAAAAATAGACTTTGTAATGGAAATACTGACAGACTATAAACTATAGCTATGTTACTGGAGAGGAGAGGGAAGGAAAGTATTGTAATTACTAGTACATAAATATTGTTCTACTATTGTCTTTACAGATCAAACACAAACAAATCAAACTGAAACATGTAATTTCAAAAGCCCAAAACCACAGCCAAGCTGGTGGCTACCATACAAGATGTCTTAACCCTTGCCTTTCTCCTTGTCACACCCTTGAGTCTTCCCTTAAATGCTTAAGTGGAGTGCACAAGGCTGCCAAATTCTAAAGCAACTGGAATTCTTAGCAAGCTATATTTGCCTGTTCCCCCCAAAATTGGATGGCACTGGCTAGAGGAGAAATAAGGAAGGAATGGCAAAAGAAGCAATTGGAAGTAGAGAAAAAGGCAGGGAACGAGGTTGTGAAGAAAACAATGGAGTGATTGACAAGATCTGAACAGTACAGTGATGGAGGTGAATTACAGGAATATGGGTTTACTGGCAGAGAACAAAAGATGGAACAGAGTTGAAAGCGACAGAACTGAATTGTTATTTCCCACCACGTTCTGTGAAAAAACAAGGACACTAAAAGAAGGAAAGAACCATTTCCACCTGGAAATGCTACCATAAGGAAAATTTGGCTTCTTAACATTAATGAGAATATTGCTTTCCCCTTGAAAACCATAATTCAAATTTATCCAAGTAGAGGAAAAAGCTCCTTACAATATAATATAACAACTTATTATGAGTGGGATGTGTCTTAAAATTTGCCATGCAAACATTGTCTAAAGTAGTGAAAAGTTATTAGATACTAAATTCCAACCAACATAACAACAAGAAGTAATCATAATAGCAAATACCAAAATCATTTGCTTGATTCTAAAATACTAGTATAACAGCAGAATAACCTAATGGTTAAACCAAGTTTTAACTCCACAGGTGATATCTCTCCAAGATATATGAAAAGGACAGAGCAGTGGAACAGGCTGCCCAGAGGCGTTGTGGAGTCTTCTTCCTTGGAGGTCTTCAAGACACACCTGAACATGTTCCTATGTGACTTGATCTAGGTGAACCTGCTTCTGCAGGAGGGTTGGACTAGATGATCTCTAAAGGTCCCTTCCAACCCTGCAATTCTATGATTCTATGATCCTGAAGCTAGTGACAAGTTTCTAAGGGAATAAAGACAGTGCTAAACAGTGAGTTGGAAGTTACTTCAGACTTAACTAAGACTCATTCTCCCTCTTGGGAAGTCTGTTTCTTGCCCAATGTGCAAAGCTATGTTGAGTTATTATATCTTAAAAAGTTTTAGGAGCAGTTTACTGTCACCTCCATTTTAAACCTAACCTAAGGTTAATTTATGATCTTAGATGCTTCAGAATCTCTATATAGACAGTGAAGATGGATAAATATGTATGGAGTCATTTAAAATCTGCACCAAACTCTAGTAGTACTGCTTTACCTTTTACTGAGAGTGACAGTCCTATTGTCAACATACCAAAATGTCAATCTAGGTACATCTTTAAACTATGTAATGTTATTGGCAATGAATACGATCTCTTTATTTCCTATACAGTTAAAATCTGGAGAGCTTCTTAGTGTATCAACATACAACAACATGCATTTCAATAGTCACCTGGAAGTCTTCACAAATGCTCAGACTAATGTCAATCATTAGAAAAGCTGGGCACATTACCTAAGATTGAATAGCAATGAAAAGAGCTCAAAAAATTTTGAGTTGGATGAAACTGAGCCTTGTGTTTTCATCTCTTTGTCAAAATGTCTGTTGAATACTCATATCAATAATAATACCAATGATTGCACCGTAAACGCCTACAGTTTCAAAAAGTGTAAATATCAGCCTTTTTAGTGAATGGATTTTATTGGTTTTTGTTTTGTTTTGTTTTAATAAAGCCAAAGATTATACTCTATGTGACAGAAAGTCAGCAGTAGATTAATAGTAGTAATAAACCTCAGAAAGAAAGCGATTAGATTAGACCGGACAACTTGAATGTTTGGGAGATATAAAATGCACTATTTCCTCCCCTAAGTCCCTCTCTCCCAAATGTAATACTTAGATGGAAGTTTAGTGGAATCCAAAGGATAATAAAATTTAAATCTTGCATTTCAAAGGAGACAAGCTGTTTCTTGACCATAAAAGAACAAAAGTTTAAATATTAGCCCAAATTTAAATTTAAATTAATAGGAGCTTCTTATCTTTGTTCAACAGTAACATCAATGTAACACCAGTGCCAAGTCACAAAACCCGAAATGCTCTGCATTGTGGAAACAGGTATTGAAATACACTTTTACTTCACAAATCTGAATGAACAGTTTTAAATGAGTTCTATTGTAGAATTAAAGTAACATTTTGACCTTGTAAGTTGTTGCCAATGAAACTGCCTCTATGTGACAGCTCTTCTCAGCATCCAATTAGGCAGTCATAGAAAAAACAGATGTTCAAAAATGGTCATCATCTGTTTATTACTCCATAGAAGGGATCATCTCTTTTGAACTCCTTCTGTGGTTTGAATATTCACTTCAAGAAGTTCACTTAGCCTTGAAAACTGATGAAGTTTATGTTAGGTGAAGGAAGAAAGCAAAATTAGCATTAAAACACAAATTATTTTTCCAAAGAGATTATTTTAACTACATTTTTTCTTGCCCAATAGCCTTAGCTTTGATAAAAGGTTTAACAGAAAACCATTAAAATAATAAACCTCCAAATTAATTAAACATTCATAAATACTAAATTACATTCCAAATCTTCATAATTCAACCTTTTTTTGTTATTTGAACATTGTTTTATGGTGTTTTGATCGTACCCAGCAATAATAACAGTGATAGGATGATGAAGAATTTTTGAGAGTAATGGACTGGATAAAAGCATCTATTTAGTGCATTTAGTGTTAAATAAAGAGAATAAATTTTATATTCTGTGACAATATAGGATTTTTTGTTTGTGTATGTGTAAGAGACCTATAGTTTTAACTCTTTGCATACAAATGAAAGCATCCTGCAGAATGAAAATATCTAAAACTCTTTAAGCTTTATATTTAAACAATAAGAAAAAAAATCAGCAGAATCAAGCTTTTTTAAAAAAACCTATATGTCTTAGGAAACAACAACTTCGAGAAGAAATATTTTTGTGAAATGTGTTCTGGAATAAAAATGCCTATGTGTGGTCTCTGCTTTTGGAAGAAGAAAAGGTCCTCTATGAATGCCAGGAGTGAGGAATGATGCCCTGCTTAGGCTTGTGGGTATGTATAAAAGGAAGAGAAAAAGAGAGATAGAAGACCAGAGGATGTTAATTGACAAGCACTGGCTGCTGGCATTAGCAAAGATTACATAACATAATAGTAGTAGATCTAGAGAGACACTGTACTGATGAGCACTGATGACCTGATACACATGCTCCATCTGTTTCACTGGATTTCCCTCTGACACACACCTGTCTATTTCTCTGCATTGAATGCTGATTCATGGCTGAAGTAGTCTTGTTCTATTCTTCATTTTTTGATCTGGAAAGAATATAATTTTTACACTTTGAGAACTCTCTGAGTACACAGAGAGGATACAGAGGTTTGATTTTGTATTGGGTTTACATGAAGGTTTTGGTAGCAGGGGGGCTACAATGGTACCTTCTGTGAGAATTGGACAGAAGCTTCCATGATATCTGAAAGAGCTAATGTCAGCTAAGATGTATGCATCATTGGCCAAGGTCAAGCCAACCAGCAGCAATGATAGCATCTTTGGGATAACATGCATAAAGAGAAAAAAAAATGCTATACAAGAGCAACTATAAGAGCGGAATGAGAATATGTGAGAAAAATAACTCTACAGATATCAAGGTCAGTGAAGGAGGGGGAGATGTTCCAAGTACCTGCTTGACATTTCCCTGCAGCCCATGGTGAAGAACACAGACCCTCTGCAATTCCATGGATTGTCTTTCATGGCAGGGACCCCATGCTTGAACAGAGGAAAAGTATGAGAAGGAATGAGTCAAGGAGTGATTAACTGACCACAATTCATGTTCTCTATTCCTCTGCACCACCTGGGGGGAGAAAGTAGAGAATATGAAGAGTTAAGTTGAGCCTGGGAAGAAGGCTGATGTGAGGGTAAGGTGTTTTTAAGATTTGCTTTTTTTTCTCATTACCCTACTCTGATTTGATTGGTAATAAATTAAATTAATTACCCAAAGTGGAGTTTGTTTTGCCTGTGACAGTAATTGCTGAGTGATCTCCTTGTCCTTATCTCAACTCTCAAGCCTTTTCTCCCCATGTCCAGCTGAGGAGAGGGACTGGTAGAGTGGCTTGCTGAGCACCTGATGTCTAGCCAAGGTCAATACACCACAGCTATAAAAATACTTTCCTGATCTAAATTAAATGCTGCTGTAGATGCCAACTGTGTGATGCCAGTAAAGTATGAATGCTGTACACCTCTTCTCTTGACCTTGCATGTGAGAGCTGAGAAGATCGTTGTCTGTGTGTGACTGAGATGCAGGCTTCCCACGTTGTTTATAGGTACTGCTGATGTGGATGAGGGCCAAGATGGATGTTGCTGACAGTGGATATGTTGGAATTCCAGAGGCAAAGGAAATGGAAATATCCTTCTGGCCCTAGGCAATCTTCCATCTCAATTCATGCATCAAGAACCTGATATGCTCATTCAACAAAGGCGTATCTTAAAACAAACTCATTTAATTTTGTGCATTCTGTGCTAATAAGGCATTAAGCCACAGAAAAACCATATGATGTCCTAGGGCAAGACTTCTCTGTTACTCTCACACACTGATTTGGCAGCAAAGGCAGAATGGAAAATCATTTCATTCCTGAGTAGGAATTTCTACACAGTGGCCACTGTTGATTATGACACAGATTATGTCTCGCAAGCATGGCTGCTAAGGAGACAAGCTTTTTGGATATCCCTGCACATGTCAATATTAGTTTGAACTTTCTGATTTCTAGGGTCCCTTTATAGGTTGGAGTAATGCAGAGCTGCCTTGAAGTAAGAATTCCTGGAGAGCTACCTCAGATGGTGTGTTGGATTTATGTGCATCAGTTTCTGGTAATGGGAGAGGGACTGCAGTGGCGGCTCCTGTAAGAAGTTGCTCTAAACTTTCCCCCACTATAAGTCAGACCCATCACTGGGCATCAGCTTGACATCTCTGCAATCACTTTTTAAGAAGGAGTTTACAGAGGGAAGTGGAAGGAGTGGGAAGAGAGAGAAATGACCATGCAGATGCTGGGATCAGTATGGAAGGAGGGGAGGAGACGTGTTGGAGCAGAGAACCTCCTGCATGTTGTGGTGAGATGGCAGCTGCCCCCCTGCAACCCATGGAGAGCAATGGTGAAGCTGAGATCTGCCAGTAGCTCATGGAGAATCCCAAGCCAGAGGGAGTGACTGTGCCAGGAGGAGCCATGTCTCTGTGAGGAGGTGGTGCTGGAGCAGAATATGCCTGCAATTGTGCTGCCACAGAAGAGACTCATGCTAGAGGAGTTTGTGGGGAGCTGCAGCCCTTCAGAAGGAATCACACTGGAGAGGTTTGCAGACTGTGTGCTGTGGGAGGGACCCAAAGCTGGAGCAGAAGAGGAATATGAGAAGTCCTCCTGCTCTAAGGAGGAAGGAGCAGCAGAGACTATTTACGAGAGACTGACTGCAACCCCNGGCTCCTGTAAGAAGTTGCTCTAAACTTTCCCCCACTATAAGTCAGACCCATCACTGGGCATCAGCTTGACATCTCTGCAATCACTTTTTAAGAAGGAGTTTACAGAGGGAAGTGGAAGGAGTGGGAAGAGAGAGAAATGACCATGCAGATGCTGGGATCAGTATGGAAGGAGGGGAGGAGACGTGTTGGAGCAGAGAACCTCCTGCATGTTGTGGTGAGATGGCAGCTGCCCCCCTGCAACCCATGGAGAGCAATGGTGAAGCTGAGATCTGCCAGTAGCTCATGGAGAATCCCAAGCCAGAGGGAGTGACTGTGCCAGGAGGAGCCATGTCTCTGTGAGGAGGTGGTGCTGGAGCAGAATATGCCTGCAATTGTGCTGCCACAGAAGAGACTCATGCTAGAGGAGTTTGTGGGGAGCTGCAGCCCTTCAGAAGGAATCACACTGGAGAGGTTTGCAGACTGTGTGCTGTGGGAGGGACCCAAAGCTGGAGCAGAAGAGGAATATGAGAAGTCCTCCTGCTCTAAGGAGGAAGGAGCAGCAGAGACTATTTACGAGAGACTGACTGCAACCCCCATTCCCTGCCACTCTGAGTCCAGGAAGAGGGGAGGAGTTGAAGGAAGGTTGTCTTGAAGGGTTGTTTATATTTTCTCATCATCCTATTCTGTTTTGTTTTCTGTTTGATTTTCTTTGGTTGTTACTGGATTAAATGGACTTTTTTTCCCCCCCTAAGTCCAGTAGTCGAGTCTGTTTTCGCCAGGATCATATTTGGTGAGTGAGCTCTCCCTGCCCTTGTCTCAAACCGTGAGTTCTTTGGTTGGGATGGGGAGATGAGCAAGCAGTTGCATGGTGTTTTGTTCCCATCTGGATTTAAACCATGTCAGATGGTAACTGGCTGCTTCTTTTATCTGTTTCTTTTAGGAAACTCAGTTGAGGTTTTACAGTCTTTTAGTTTGTTCAAAGCAGCTGCTTCGGCATCAGTGTGTTTGGAAGGCTTCAATAACTGGTACTGTGAATAGTACAGATGGAAAACTGAGATGGCAGGGCCGGTTTTAATCACAGAACTAGAGCTTGGCTTTTCAAGTGAAAATCCTTGCAAGTTTTGCTGCTGACAATCTGTGTTATTGTGAGCAAACAAAAATAGATCATCCATGGTTTTATTTCTCTATGTTCTCTTTGATTTTAGAAAGGCCCACAAAAGGATCCACATCTCCATACTTCCACAAGAAAATATAATTATACTCAAAGTGAAGGATTTTTTAGGTTATCTGTCACAAACCTCATTCCATTTCTTTTCCTACTCTAACAGCAATTCTTTACTATAATGATTACAGTTCTCTCCAGTGCCTTCAAAACGTTTGTCAGTGTAAATGTCTGATGTTAAAATGAGTTTTATAGCATGTCATGAAGAATATTGCTTGATTTCATCAACAAGAGCAAATTCTAAGGTTGTGGCACTCCTAAGAAGAAACTTCTACCATATATAACAGAGATGTTGTACGAGTCCTTTTGTTAACATCAGTTTTCGTATACCTCAATTTATTAAATATACAGTGGGAAGTTATTGTGGGAAAGCACAATTTTGTCTGTATTACAGAGAAACAATTGCACTGTCACTGGATTCATTATTCTCCCAGTCTGCTTACTGAGTTCTAATCATCATCCCAACTAGGACATGGTTAACAGTCAATTGGCTTTGGTGTCCAATGGAAAAAAAATAATTCAACCCTTAACACTGCAAAAAAATTCTGAACCTTTATAAGACAAGTTGAATGATGAGAAGTTATTTCCTAATGGTAATGACTGTGTCTGAACCTGGAAAACATTATTTATTGTACTTTTGAAATAAATATGATGAAAATTTTACATTTTCACTCAGTATTTTTTTAAAATTTGCAATAGATTACACCTAGTTGCCAAAAAGGTACTTCTTCTTGTACACCTCTTGTGAGATGAAGATACTAATCAATTGAGTATAATAACAAAAGAGACAGATTTATCAGTTCATTTTACTCAGTTGGAATGTTCTGTGGTTGGGACAGAAAAAAATTAAATGAAAAACAAGTCTATTATGGGTATGTTCTGAACAAGACTAGAGATGAGAAAGCTTCTGCCAATGTATTGACTTGTGAACAGAGGCATTCAATTCATTGTGTGCATATTTAGACCTTGATTTATTATAAATGTATAATTAGGGCTTGCTTTCTCTTTCTGGAATCAAGTCTTCTCCTAGAGCTTTACACTTTTTTTGTGCTATCGAGAGCATAATTCCTCTCTTATGAAATCTATGAGAATATTTCTATTGATGGCTGTTACATCAGTTCCTTAAATCAGCACTGAGTGCAATAGCTTGCTTCTGAGACTCAAAGTTAATTCTGCCTGTATAAAGCCAACTGACCATTGTGTTGCCACTCAGACGATGTTGCAACTTTGGCAGGATAAAGAAATCTCTTGAATGGCTGCTGTAAGACTTATAATTCATCAATAGAGTGGTATCAGGAGTTAAATCTCTTCTTGTAATCTACAACAGCTTTCTGATTCTGTGACCAGAGATGGCATAGTCAGACCATACTTTACTGGATGGTCAGTCTTGGGTTCCAAGACAAAGTAATTGTTTGTAAATTGCCTTTAGAAATGGTCTTTGCTCTATGCCAGTTGCCAAATTGCACCCGAGGTTATTTGATACACTGTCCATCTAATAATGGTGCAAGAAATACTCTGTAAGCGTAAATATGAAATAGCCAAATTGCTGCTTTCACACCTCTACCCGGTCTCTGGTTAATTTACTGACAGAGATGTACCCAAAGAGCCTTAGGACTTTTCTGTATGGGCAGCTGTATGCAAAATCTGTACCCTCATTTTAGGGTCCAAAAGTCCTTCTGGAAAGCAGCATGCCATTAGGGTGACAGGATGCCACCGTCTGTAGCAGCTTGGATGCAACACTATACTAACACAACCAGGCTGCTTCCCAACCTGGCTTATTTTTGCCTACTCTGGAGTATAGGCAAAACAAATTCAGGATCACTCATATTTGCTCTATGTAGGCATATCCCAAGAGTAAGAAGAATGAGGTGAAAGATATTTGTGCCTCTGATCTTATTAGATGTAGGGATATTTATACCTGAATAAATAAGATGCACAGCAGAGTTGATGTTTACTGTTGTTTGGTGTCACTCAGCTCCGTTCGGTGAAATTATTTCTGTTTGACACTGGTGTGGCTGAGATCAGACAGCTTAGTACAGTGCTGAGAGCTAGAAATATGTAAAACTGTCAGAGACTAATAGTTACTCTAAATGTTAATGAGGTGTTATCAAACCAATAAAATAATGATTATCAGCAAAAGCAAACTTCACTGTTTGTTATTAAAGTCCAAGAATAATTGTAATCGTCACTCTCCTTAAGTTCCTAGGACTGTAAAAATGACATTTGTATTCATTTAAATTTCAGTCTCCTATTTACCTTATACTTGTTTCAAGATTGGCTAAGGATATGAATTAACTTCCTTGGAAAGAGTTAAAATTAAAAAAAAAATACATAAAAGAACATGATCTTTCAAGGTCCCTTCTAGCCCTTGAGATTCTGTGATTCTGTAAAATTTCACCTTAAGGTAGAAATGTATGGAAAGCATCAAAGCTTTGCAATATACTTATTCCACCCAAATTCTGTCAAAGTTAAGAATCGAAATAATATCTCTGCATATATATGTACCCAAGTAACTATATTGTGGCAATGATCTGTGGTGTATTGGTCTGATGTAGGGAATGGTCCTTATAGAAGTCTGTGCTTTGAGTTTGAGAGCTTGTTATTCATTAATTGCAAAAAAAACCAAAAATAAACCAAAAAAAAATTCCCTCTGCTGAAGATTGTTTCTCAGGCCAGGCACCTGAATTCCCTTAAGAGATGCTACCCCCTTCTTCCAAGCCAGTATGAGAGTGAAAAATGAATTAAAAGCATGTTTACAGATTTCTGGTGTTTTCTTAATTTTTTTGTTAGGATTTAAAATTTTTTTGTTAGGATGACAGTCTGTCATCCTCAGATGATATGTACAGCAGGCGGTTCTGCTTTTGCTGAGCCCAAGTCATATGAGTAATCAGGAAAAGAGAATATTCTCTCTGTCCCAGTACTTGAGGCTCACAATTATTCTTCAACACAGCTTCAGAAACAGCAGTACTAACAATGAAGCCTTCATGAAGAAGGGAAAAATTACAGTCATCTAAAAACCAAGTCAGATCCTCATTCAGAGTTAATTGATAGTGCTAAATGGAAGTCAGTAATACTCAGATGATTAGAAGCATCTGATTCATCATTTAATGTGAAAGAGATGAAAAGTGGCATTGGATGACTTAGAAGACTTTATGCAGTATAGGATTTTTCTTTCATGAGATACAGGGAATCCGGTAGCAAATCTGGACGTTTACTCAGTGTCATGTTGTCTGCTAATGGCCTGACATACTTTTAGGCACTGAAAAAATGTTTGAGTGTTATTTAGAGAGGGAATAAGTGAATTCAGGGTGGTGGCCCAGAGATATTGCTTCCATTCACCATCCTAAGACACGAAACAGAGTCTCTTGTCTTTGCCCTGTGTGTTAAGTTTTGATTTTCTAAACAGAGCAACTTTGGTTTGGCAAAGACTTTAAACTGCTAGGTTTCACCCTGTTAGATATAAGCATCTCTAGCAGTGTTGTCACCTGCAGGCAAGGTTGAGCTTCATCATAGGTGCGGAGGACCAAACAAAGGAACCATGAAACTGTGCCTTGTTTCTGCTTTTGTTCTGAGGACAATTTCCATAGTATTCTTGAGGGAGCAGTTAACTTTAGTAGGTGATTAGAAAGAATTACAACTGTACAGTAGATTTAAGAATGACATCCAGTATTTGAATGTCCAATAAAACAAACTTTAAAAAACTTACAAAATTATATATAAAATAACTATAACCTAAAGAATTTGTCATCAGTATCATGTTGTTCCATTGTTATGAAGATAAAACTTCATAAACTTGATTTATGGGTTAAGCTTGGTAAGTTGATGTGAGAGATTATTTTCTTCTAGCAGAAAATATAACCATATAAAATATGTAAATATATTGATGTGTTATATAAGTATAATAATATAAAATTATCTGTCTTATATAAAATTTAAATACAAAACATAATTGCTCAAATATAATAGTTTCATTTAGAAGTGGTGTATTGTGGTTGTGGTATAACTTTATCCAACTTTTTTTCCCCTTTTGCAAGTATGTATCAGCAAAGATACCCAATTAAAACTAATCTCTCGAAATTCATGAAGAGTCAATGTTCTGCAGTATTTTTAGGACTTATTTAAACCAACGAATTGGCTGATAGTCACCATGTGTTTGTGTTCTTTCATCCTTTGTGCTATTTTAAGCTTGAAAGCAAAAATAAAAGAAACGCTGTGCCAGAGTGAAACATAAGATTAAGACTATCTTTAGAATTCATTAATGTGACAAAAAGCATGAATTCAAAATGCTGAACAGTTTTAGAAGGAAATTCTACAAGATATTCAAGTCAATTTTAGGGAAGTCCATTAAATTCTCTGACAAATTACTCTGATATTTTTTATCCTTATTAAAAATATTGCTTATATGAAGTATATGGGGGAAAAGATATAGTAGCCCTCATAACAAAGCTGCAATCCAGGTCTTACCATTTGTTATCTGCCGATGCTTGTACTCTCAGCCTAGTAAACCTCAGTTTCTTTTTGGAAAGAAAAATTATTGGAGCGGATGCTACTCATACTGCAAACCAGACAGATATGTTCTCCACGTGAGTCTAAATTACAGATTTGCATCCTCTTCAGACTGATAAACAATGAGACTAGTGAAAGTATGAAACCCATTCTGAAGAATAAAAAGTCATCCTGAGTGGAGGAGTTAACCAGTGGCTTACTGAATACAAAAGAGAGCTCCATTGCCACTCTCCATTGCCATCGGAGAGCAGTTCTGATCTTTCTTTTAAAAAGTAAAACTTAGGAATTTAAGTACAAGAAAACAGTGTCAATATCAGTCTCGTCAGCAACTGCTTTACTGTAAGGCTGAGTTAGCCTTTGCGTTCATCCTACAGTTCATAATGAACTGTCTTATGAAATTCAATAAGCACAATGGATTAATCAGCTTTTTCTATCAAAATATTAAAGTTACTTACACTGTCATCATATACTTTCTCTTTAGCACCTATTTCATTTATCTAGTAGAGCCTGACCCTGTACTTACAAAGGTAAGTATATATAGGGTGGAATATAGGTGCCTAACTGTTGCCCTAGGACATTGTTCTTGGCCTCAGGTAACTTTTTAGATGGCTAGAGTCTCACTGAGGGTCTCTGGCATTTCTGTACTGAGAGTCTCTGACATTTCTGTTGGGAGCTCTGCTCCAAAGATCTTGGTTATTATGGGGTACCTGAAGTAGCGCTACACAATTTTTAGGGACTTAATTCCTTCCCTTCGCTTCTTAACAGCAATGGTTTTTTTTTTGAGATTGTAATGCCTAATAGACTCCTGTACATGAAATGATATATTTGGTAGAACTGAATTTAAGTCTGTGCAGAAAATTACAAATTTGGAGTAAGAACACAGTTTTTGTCTTTCCTTCTTTTGATAATGATGAGAAGTGTTTCAGAACCAGGATGTAAGATTTTTCTTGTCTTATTTGGTGAAAAGAATGCAATCAGGCTTCACTAGCTAGTTAGTCAAAATTAAAGCTGAAGGTGACATGTAAAACACCTGAAACACTTCTCTACCAAGAAGCATACCAAGTATGCTCCTCATACGGTTTAATACCTTCATCTCTGTGCTGTTTTCTCCTAGCAATTAATTTTTAAAGGAACACTCATTCTATCATTATGATGAATTATTATGTAGGGTTTTGATAAGAATGAAAAAATTCAAGTTGGATAAAGTCTGTTGCTGCCATAAAACATGCAAAAGGAAATATTTCACCACAGTTACCCTCAGATTTTTTTTTTTCCCCTGAAAACAAGGTATTACTGTCTCTACAAAGGGATTCCAGGAAGAGCTAGCAGTGCAGAATTCAGTGGTTCACTCTGGCAGTAGGGACACAGCCCTGTGTTTGTGCTCTGGATCTACTTTAAGTGCCTTCCTGGCATCAGTCCCAGCAGTGCTCCACTAGCTGAGGTCTCAGTACTTGCCCTTTTGGAATAGCCTTGTTAAACCCCCGGGGAACCAACCAAGCCAATACTTCCTTCTCTTTTTAAGCTTTTATGAATGAAGGGACACAATGCTTTTCCTAGATTGTTTTTCTATAGTCTACACCTAATCCATTAAGTTTAGTATTCCCTATCCAGTACTTTGTTTTAGGACTGGACAAATTATCTTGATGCACTCAGTTACAAATGCAGAGCCACGGACCCTTTAGTTCTGTTTTTATAGGCCAATGCTAAACTTCAACAGGGAGAAACCTTCCTTCCATACCCAACAGATCAAAGCTGTTTTGAAAATCCAAGTCAAGCAACATTTTGTTTCCTCTGTGCATCTAGCTATGCACATTTGTAAGACACTGATGCATAAATATTTTCTGCTTACACAAATCTATTTGATAACTGTATGTGTAAAAACATAATTTCAACTTTTACAGAGATATTTGTCTTCGTCTTCTGGAAAGAAAACAACCTACATTTCATTATGTAAAAATCTACTAATAAGAGGTAATAAGTTATGCAACTGGGGGGAAAATAAGCAGCTATATTTTTTTTTTTTGACAATGTCACTGTTTATGGCCAAGTTATAACTGAGGTGGCAGAAAATATTGCTCTAGCACACAGGTACAACTGCTGAGTGCAGTACTTCAGAGTTCTCTATAGGCTGCTGTGCCAATTCCATTGTGATGTACTGAAATGAAAAGTAACCCGTCCTTCACCTCTATCTTCTGGCAAGCAGGATGATAAGTGGAAGTGCTCTCAAAAGTGTAATTAATCTTACGATGCTATGTGCTTCATTCCTGTTCTGTCAGGGCTTAACTTCTAGTTATTGTCTGTACATACTCTTCTAGTATATGCACACTTAACCTGTGATTCTTATGCTTTTTAATATTTGCAGGAGAGCACCATGCTAAATAAAAACGATGTTGTTTCCACATTTTTAGTGTCTTTAACAAAAACCTCCATATACCAGGAGGTTAAGCTTTTCATTCTAAGTCTTTATTTTACTGGCAACCTCAACTTTCCATTGCAAAGATGGAAGCGCAATGGAAAGCTTATCTTTTATATGAAGAATTTTGTGATTTATTTTTATTATTGTCTCTTTTGTATTGTGTAGAAGTTCATATATTAATTTATATCCAGTTCTAGTTAAAATGCACTAATAGATAATGTATTTATATTGATCACTATAAGCACCTTAAATCATTCAGAACTTTGCCTAACTGAACCTAAACATATGACTTTCGTAATACTACAAATCAAGATGATAGCTTCTTCCTCTCATAGTGGACAGTCATAGCTTTTATTTTGTACACAGCAAGAAAACTGTGAAGTCTCCAGCCCATGGCTGCTTGGAAAGAAGTAGCATGATCGTCCTGTGCTGGGATGATACCTGGATTGACAGAACTGCATCTTGTGCTCCAGCAAAGAAAGTGATTCTGTTTACAATATACAGAATGAATGTTGGTCTGCCATTGAGAACTGGTGTTACCAGGTGTATAAATACTTGTCTCTACATGAACCCAAATACATATCTAGCTAAAGCTGGGCTCAAATTGGTCCTGACTTCATTTAATATTGAAAAGGCAAAAAAGAAAAAGGAGAAAATTGCTTCACTTGTATATTCATGCGTTTTCAACTCATTCAACATTGGTGCTGCCTCACTTTGCATAATGTGTGCAGTTCTTGGCCCCACAATTTGAAAAGGACATGAAGGTCTTTGAATGTGTTTAGAGGAGGTTAACAAAGCTGGTGAAAATGTATCCTATGAAGAGTGGCTGAGGACTCTGGGTTTGTCTAGCTCTGAGAAAAGGAGACTAAGTAGTGACCTCACTGCTCTCTACAGCTTCTAGAAGAGAGAAAGTGGAGAGAGAGGGAAGTGCTGACCTATTCCCTTCTGTATCCAGTGGTAGGACATGTGAGAAAGTTCAAAGCTATTCCAGGGAAGTTTTCAACTGAACATTTACCAAGAAGGTGGTTGAACACTGTAACAGACTTCCTAGAGAGGTAGTTGAAGCCCTAAACCTGTATGTATTTAAGAGGCATTTGGACAACAGCCTTAGTAACATGGTTTAACTTTTGGTCAGCACTAAAGCAGTCAGGCAGTTGTACTAGGTGATTGGTTTAGGTTCCTTCTAACAGGAACAGTCTTCTATATTTTTTTATTTCTGAAGAGAAAGGTATGAAATACAATGAAGCACAGTTTGGACATGAGCAAAGATCTTATTGAATCAATTAATATAGACCAAGCATAAATTGCATTTTGAGTCAAGATACAGTAGGAATATTAAACATAGTAATTTCCCATACTCATATAAGGCAAAATTTATGAGTATATAGCGCATAGATAATCTTATAGCCATTGACTGAAAATAGATATTGAGAGTCAGATTTATCTCCTGTAACTTTATTTCCAGTAAGTTAGATGTCTTCTAAGTATATATATATACTATATATATATATATAAAAAATATATATATATATTATATA
>WBNH01005161.1:312003-339013 GCA_013401255.1 Urocolius indicus | reverse complement strand
TAATAATAATAATAATAATAATGATGGTAATAGTAATAATAATAATCAATCACTGGGAGACATATTATCTTTTTTGTACCACAGTGTCAAACTCTGTGCTCTGAACACAGGTTTGGGGATTTACCTGATTATGGTTTGATTTCACTTGCTTATGTTCTTTGGTACAGGCAACCACTTCAAAAACGTATGTATGCCTTTGACAATAGCACTAAAAACTACAACAGGAACAGCATTTATATCTGCTGGAGTTTAGTAGTCAAACAACAATAGTCATGCTCTGTCAGGATCAGAAATTAACAGGGGATAGGGCCCATCATATGAGTAAAATTGTCCCCCATTCACTAATAACTGGTGAGCAAGTATCTGCATACCTTGAAAGTGCCACTTTCCCCATATAGTTGAGGGGTATTATGAGAAAATTGCTCAACAGGAGAATTAACCAGGGACCAGATTCTGCATCAGTTGTTCATAATATTTTATTATGCTAAAATCAGAAAGGATGAGAGAAGACAAAGTTCCATTTTTAAATGATTTGATTATCAAAGTAGCTTTATATATATACATATATATATCTTTATTTTTATATGCTAATCTAGGCAATACTTCATTTTATACACAATAATCAAACAGTAATATTCAACTTATACAAGAAGACCTTGCCAGCTAAGATGTTACAATATCATATTCCAAGAGCAGACTAAGAGACCAGAAGTTTTAAAATTTCCTTAACTCTGTTATTCAGTGTTGACATAACTTTAAGAATTTAGCTACTGCTCTGTAAATGTTTAATCTCTTGTATAACAAACAACCTTGCACACACAGAGCTTCAATTTATAGATTCTCAAAACAAGCAACTGGGATTTATGGCAGGTTTTAGACTGTCTCTAAAACTGAATCCATCTCAGTACCAGAAGGTCCAATGGATTCCTGCACCACTTAAGCCAAATTTGCTGTTTCCTCCAAACTACTACTTAAAGTGTAGAAATATTCTAAGTTAGAGATTAGTATTGTTTTTGTATTAGAATTGTATTAGCACTGTTCACCCAGTTCTAAATTGGGAACGGTTACAGATTCAGGTTACATTCTACAAATGGGATGTTTTGAATTTTTGTTAATCAAATGTTATAGAAGCTATTCAGGGAAAAGAGATGATAAAAGAATGCATTTTTTCCTCTAATCTAATAATTAAGATACATAATTTGCAAATTTCAAATTATTTAGTAAAAGCTACATATAATTTGACAACTGAACCTTTCTAAACATCAGTATTTCCTCTACTTCAGCCAATAAAATAAATCCAACAGTGCATTCTTCCTCTGTTAGAAATATGTTAATAAAGGCACCCTAGTTTAGTGGAAAACGATAAAAGGAGGACAGGCCTAAGCCATGGATTTGCAAGGCTATGTGGAATTTCAGTGTGGAATTTTTGACACTGAACTGGCTTTGGCCGGGATAGAGTTAAATTTCTTTATAATAGCTAGTATGGACTTATGATTTGGATCTATGATGAAAACAGTAATGGTAACACCGATTTTTTTATTATTATTATTATTTACTGCTGAGCGGTGCTTACACAATGTCAAGGCCATTTCTGCTCCTCATACCACCTCACCTGCGAGTAGGCTGGGGCTGCGCAAGAAGTTGGGAGGGGATATAGACAGAACAACTGACCCCAGTTGACTCAAGAGATGTCTCATGATGTTTTATTTGCTGCTCAGCATATAAAGACGGCGAAAGAAAGAAGGAGGATGTTTGGAATGATAGTATCTGTCTTCCCAAGTAACAGTGACACTTGATGGAGCCCTTAGTTCGTGAAGATGATTGAACTCCTGCCTGTTGATGGGAAGCAGTGAACAGGTTCCTTATTTTGCTTTGTTTACACACATGACATTTGCTTTACTTATTAAACTGTCTTTTTTCTCAACTCATGAGTTTTCTCACTTTTATCCTTCTGATTCTGTCCCACATCCCACTGCAGCGGAGTACAGGAATGGCTGTGTCGGTCTCAGCTGCTGGCTGGGATTAAATTGTGACAGATACCAAAGATATGCCATCTGTTAATTAGTCAAGAAATACAAGGACTCTTTATCATCTAAACTTTGATAGGAGGATTTTCTTTTCCTTGACATACCTTTTTCACTATTTTGTTCAAACTGCCCGCTGGTTTCAAAAGCTCTAGGGGGAATAAAAGGCCAACTCATAAAAATAGATAACATACATAGAAAAATGATCTTAAAGAAATCAGATTTAAACAACTCAGAAATTATTTGGAGTCAAGATATGTGTTGTTGCAGAAGGTAATTAAAAAGAAACATTTAATGCATTTATGCTTTAACTATAAGAGAAGATGACATACTTCTTGGACTTGTTTCAGTTTCATCTCCCATCTTTTTGTTTAGAAAGTTTCCTTTTCTTTTCCCCTGTAGTTTCTCAGTTACTTTAGTCTAATGCTGACAGCAAGACTTTCATTCAAGAGCAAAACATGCTTTGGTGCAGTCCTGTTGGACTGCTCTGAACCATGTTAAGAGTACACACTTCACTACTGTTATGTGATCTTGCTGTATGTCTGGCTGAGGAAAAAATTCTTAATGATTTTTTGAGTAAATATGATCATAAAGATGCAAAATAATAATTTTATTGTTTCATGGATGTGTAGCTTAGAGTTTTCATTACTCCTTAATTTATTGCATCAGTTAAAGAAACTATTCAGAAAGAGTGAAGTTAACAGAATATAAACCTATTTAAAATTGAACAGCCTTTTAACAAAGTAAAGAGGTTCCAAATCGTAGAATCACGTAATGGCTTCACTTGGAAGAGACCTTAAAGATCATCTTGTTCCAACTCCCTTGCCTTGAGTACAGACATCTTCTACTAGGCTGCATTGTTAACAGCTAGCCTTTAGGCAGTCCTTTCCCACTGTAACACATAACTCGCTGTACTGTTCAATTCCATTGTTAAGTTGTTCCTAGTGATGGCAAATGTGAAACTTTCATTGCCTACAGGGAAACAAAAAAAGAATTTACACCCTCTCACACACACACACACAAACCCCTCAATCCAAAGACAACCACAGATTCTTTAAGGTTTTTTCAAAGAGGTTCTAGCTATCTTTCTTGTTACATGTTTTCTGAGTTTATGTATGAAAGAGACTTCTCCAAGCCTTGTGCATCCCTTTTGATCTCTGGTGCATCCCTTGGGCTCCGTGTATCCTTTGTCTTTGGCATCTTTTTCTGCCCGTAGAATGCTTCTATTGAAGAAAGTGTAGCTTTAACTAATTATATTTAATAACAGCTTAAGAAGTGATGCTCACTCATTTTCCTTTTTATAGAGCTGAACATGCTTACATAGGTATTAAGTACCTTATTACTAGACAGTAACTGAATAAAAGGAGGCTCTTGGGAGTGTGGGTAGGAAATAAGAGCTCCCCAGGTCTCAACTCAGAAACCTAAGCACTGGCCCTAGACACCGGTTTGCTTTTACTATCTCTCTTCCTACCCTTGGAACTTGGGGGAAGATGTGATTGAAGTTATCCTCCTGTCAGGAGCAAAAGATCTCTCTCACTGGGGAAACTTTGACTGTTATGTAAAACAGGTATTCTTTTGTATTTGGCTTTTGTAGACAAGACCTATCCCTTTTGTCTCTATAATTTCTATATGTTTGTGGCTAATTGCTGTAGTATCACCTACCTCTGGTAAAATCAAAGGTATGTTTGTAAAACTGTTTAGAAAGCATAAGGTCAATTCTGGTAGTGCTGAAAGCTTTTATTTACATCTAAATCCAGAGAGCTGCTTAGAAGTGGTATTTTAAAGTGCACTTTTGGACTTGAACTCCCTAAGCATTGCTTCAAATACTGAAATTGCTTTTATTTTCTGAACCAAAGTGACCTATCCAAGGTAGTGCAATAAAGCCTGGAGAAACAGTCATTATATACACAGTGCTGTTGCTAGCAGAGCTAGCAGGTTAGTAATGGCAGTGCAGGTTGAGCACAGGTGCTTGTGTGAGGCTAACGTCTGACCCTAGCAGGACTATATTCAACAACCTCTGAGTGCCATTCGTTGTTCAATCTTGTATCATTTTGGTTTTCTTAGAAACTAAAGGCTTTTATTTTTGGTAGAGACAATACCAACTGTCAGTCCCCCGGATTTAAGCCTCTTTTTCTATATCTTTAGAGTAATCAATACTTTATATATCAAATTACTAAATATTTACTGTGTTAATGGAAAACTGAAGGAGAGCAGGTAAAGAAACAGTGGATTATTTGCACAGCTATATCTGGAATTAGTGATTTTGCTTGATTTTAGCAAAGATTTGTTCTGAAAGGATCCAATTAAGCTTTTTCAATTCACATTTGATAATTTTTATTAATCCCAATACTGGAATTCATAAGAGATTTCCCAGGACAAATTCAAGCATAAATGTCTATCAAAAAAGGATATCAGAACAGCTGTTGATGTTGAGGAGGCAAGATTTTACCTTAACAAACTCATGAAGTAAATATGTAAGTAAATGTTCTTAATAAAGAGCTATTTTTGAAGTGCCTAATAGCATAGTAAAAGTGGCTTAATAAAACTGCTCAGACAGACTTGACATTTATAGAGCTTTTCTGTAGAGTGATATATAAATAACTGTCTTAACTTAGATCATCAACCAAATACATTTGCACTTCTTTGCACCTGCAAGCTAGCCATTATGTTTCTTTCAATTTTTTTTAAAAAAACCCTCATTTTTTCCACAGACACAATGCTCAAATCCACACCAGGAAAATAAAGGAATATATTAATATTTCATATTTAGCTTTAAAATAGTCTCAGTTTTCATCACATTTATACTTTAAAACACAAGAACTTGCAAGGTTTATGGCATTAAACTGATATTTGAACATCCAGGCTATTTGGGTACTGTCCAGTACAATGTCATTGGATTTTCCATCTGGAAAAACCTCAGAGTACTTTCTAAAATGTGAACCTGATGCAATTTCTATCCCATAGCTCATTCACCCTACCCTAACAGAGTGTGTAGGTGTGCAACACTACTGATCCTCAGCCATCTCTGAGAGGTTCAGGGAGGTAATGCTAACACATTGGACAAGAGGGACATTTGGGAAGGAATAACTATCAAAGACATCAAGGAAGTGCTTGCAGTGCTAAAAGGCCTCAGACATCTTAGCAGAGTATTAAAGGCCTTGGTATGCTGAGGCCTTTTTGAGTAGCATTGGTCACTAAAGCTGGTCATGCGTCCTATACAGAATCACAGAATCTCAAGGGCTGGAAGGGATCATCTAGTCCAACCCCACTGCCAGACCAGGACCATCTAGAATAGGTCACACAGGAACTCATCCAGGTGGATTTTGAAAGTCTCCAAGATAAACCTGCCAGAAACAGATCCTTATTAATTCCTATGCACTTCAATCTTCCCATGAGATAAAGTGAGAGCTGCAGTGGAGTATATAATTAAGAAAAACAATTAAGTATACGCTTAAGTTGATATACTAAAACCACCTATATAACCCCCATGAAAATGAACCATCCTAACATGCTAACATGTTAGAGAGGTTACTTTTAACCTTCTGTCCACAACATAAAGAATTCAATAAGATATTTTATGCAATTCCTGATTAACTCATCTGTTTCTGGTTTTCAGTCTATGTGACTGGATTCTTTGGCTTTATTGAAGTTAGCCACAAATTTTACTAATAGAGCTGCATTTTTCCATGTAAACTGTTATAAGACAGTTATAGTGAAATACCTTGACATCTTATAAGCTAGAACATACTGTGCTTGATATTAAAGAATATATAACTGTCCTAATTAAAAAAAAAGACAGATAGTAAAAAATCTAGTATTAATTCTCTTGCAGGAATCATAAGAGTATGATACTGTCAACTATGTTTTTCATATATGCATCTCTGCAAGATCTAAAAAACAAAACCCCAACAAATATCTATGATATATTTATATAAAAACTGATTTTTTTAAAATTATAAAAATGGCATGATTTTTCATATAAACCTATTGATTATTTTAAAATAAAATGGTAATTTCTTATCTGAAAAACTGGCTATTGGGACTCAATATGAGTTCAGGTTTTTAATTTCTTCACTGTCCTCACACGTTTAGCAATCCAGTAAACTGCAGAATAGCAAACAAGTTCCTTTGCAGTTTAAAGTAGCATGCTGTCAGGATTTGAGAAAACTCTGCTACACTTTGGCAATAGATTTTGTAGTCATGTAATTACACATTAGAGAAAGAGCAATCACAAAGAGCAGAAACAGAGTTTAAGTTTCAGAATTTATTTATTTATTGATAAGAAAAGTAAATTAATAATAAAAAACTTTTTTTTTTCAGCATAGAGATAAACTAAACTACTATGATTAGAGGAATTACTCTTCAAATTTGGTATTTATCATGGGATTCAATACTGTATAAGAATGTGACCAGTATGACACTGATGCAAGACAAACTATATATTCCCTGAAGTTCTTGGATTATGTAGTGTTATTTAGTAGTAAGAATCAACGTTTTCCAGTCAACAGGATTTATTGCTCATTATGACTACAAATTATTATGAGCTTTATTTATTTAATGCAGACAACTTCCATAGAATTATTTTGGTTACTACAGAAGATATGTGAGTTCACAAGGCTTGAGCGTTCCAGTTTCTTGGCTGTTACAATGATTTAGTGTGGAGAGATAAGCATGTGTACCATGTATGGAAGATAGGAAGCTCACAGGGCTTGTTTGACACAGGACAGGATAGGGTTTTTCAGCTCAAAAAAGAACAGCAAATAAAGCTAAGGTCAAATAGTAAACTGCTACTGAATGTGAAATGCACAAATGTACAAGGAATGATATGATTGTAATTTAGTGTTGTCATTCACACACATATGATTTTATTACTGTATCAGCTTTTTCTTAAAATTGCTATCATCACTAAAGGCATAATTTTTCTCAATTATACAACTTTAAAGTAAAAAGAATATGTCAAAACTACTCTGCTTGCCAGGAAAATGATTTTCCCTAAGAATGTAAGAAGTGAAAATCTTTTGCTCTCATCTACACTTGTCCTATTGCAAGTGAGGAACAATTTTTCAAGTATGTATTTCCATCATGTCTCCCGAGGAGAGGAGATAATGTAGAAAAAGGAGAGTTGATTTGTCTTTACTTAGTTTTCCACTCTACAATTTTCCAAGAGACTGGAACTCAGAAAATGGAAAGATATTGTCATCAAGACAAAGGAAAAAAATCCCCTCAACTGACTCTTTTTCACTAATACCATGGCACAGATTTCAAAAACAAGAAAACAGCTAAGGAAAAAAATAAGAAAAAGGAAATGCAAATGTAAAAGTTTCTTTTTTGACCAACTTTAATTTTCTGGTGCTGAGTTTTTGGAATTTCTTTCTCATTTATTTTTTATTAATTTTTAGAAAAAAAATTCCTTAACAAAAAAAATCAGGAGTGGATATCTTCTGCAAAATATTCTTCATCCTTTAAGAGGTCAAAAAAACATTATTTGAAGTGTAATTCATTTGTCATCAATAAAGCTAGAGAATACACCTCACCATTTTAAATGTTCAGCAGAACACTTACATAGTGCAAAGAAATCAATCCTTCTTTGACCACAGACAAATGAAAACTAGAATTAAAAAGCAAGATGTGGAACATTTTAAAATGGGCCCAAGTACATAAAAATCAGCCATATAAAACAGAGAGGAAAGAAGGATTTTGGTTTGTCATTAGGTATAATTTTTTCATGCATACTGACAGCTTGAAGACTGAAAATAATTATCCTTGGTTTAGTGCTGAGGATTGCAATTTGAAAGGGGAAAATCCACATAGATCTTATAAGCATGGCTCTATAGATCTTGTTTGGTTTGTTCTTTTCCTCATTTTGAATGACTTATGTTATTGTCTGATAGTAAGTGAAGGCTTACTAAGATGTGAAAGTATGCGAAATCCATGAAAAGCTGCTGAAACTAATAGTACATATGTATCAACCTCATATTCAATCTACTCCACTGGAAAAATAGCTTGAAACTATGAAAAGTTTCTGAAAAATAATCTACTCTAATAATTCTTATTTTACAAATTTAACGAAGCCACAAAACCTTCAATATAATCATAAATTATGTTGATACTCACCAGAATGTTGCTTGCCTTTTGAAGTCACATACTGGTTGTTGAATTCACATATATTTGTTTAATAGGTGCACTGAGATTCTCATGATTTTAAAAGAAACTTTTAAATTAACTATATAAGTATTCTTTCTTTAATTATTCTCCTTTCTTTTAATTATTCTCAGTCCTCTGTGACCTGTGGATAGCTGTGTCAGGCAGTGTTTGTACCAGCAAGAATGTTAGTCTCCCATCTATCAATGTTCTTGTTTTGTGAGGTTCTTGTACTGAAGGATAAAGGTCTGGAGTTGATACATAAAGGCTGTCTTTTGCTTCCAGTCCAATTTTACACTAGGATAATTCCCATGGATGTAGATCCCAGGCCCTGTAAACAAAGCCAGAGATTCAGGCAACAATGAAAATTTTCTGTGAGAAGACCAACAGGTTACTTTAAGTGCAAAACTCATTACAATGCAGAAAGGTAGATAGTTAAGCTTTTTTTGTGTCACTGAAATGTGGCTTAACTCTTATTTTGAACAATTATGTTTTATGGCTTTAATTTCCAATATCAATTTTTATAGTACAGGAATAGACTTTTTTTTGTTTTTGTTTGGTGTTTGGAGGGAGTTTGGAGACTTTGGTTTAGGACTTTTTTTCTTCTCACCGCCCGCCCCGGCCATATGTTGTTATTTATTTGACTCAAACTGTTTCCAGATTTGCTCCGTCATTTTCAATGTTTCTTTTTCATGTTCCTATAGGAGTTATCAAAATTTTGCATTTGCGATTCTCCTCAAGTAACACAAGTGGAAGCACATTGAGCTTTTGGAAATCTACTGGTTCCTTCTAGATTGTGATTGATCATCTAGCTTTACTGTCTATCCTGACATCTAGAAAAGAGAAGACTTAGTCAGTCTTGATCTTTCTTTATATAGGTATTTTCTTAGTATTATGCATTTTTTTTCTTTGCCCTATATATATACTTTTTTTTCTCCATTTACAGTTCCTGTTTTACTAATCAAATTAATAGACAATAATTAAATTTTCAGTTTACTATAAAACAGATAGGAAAAATTAAAGCATGTCTATGTGTGCCTATATAATGTGTCCCTTATGCTAGATTTGAACAATACTGCATTCCTGCCAAACGTTATTAGTTTTGAACAATGAACAAGAAATTCTGCAAGTGACTGAAATTTACATTTAGCTTTTTCTGGTTTGAAGCATGCCAGAAGAGAGATGTCACCATGAATGAAGGTGGAAATAGGAGTTTCATAGCTCACCTTATGCAATATCTGTCCTTTCACTGAAATTCAGTATTGCCCTGGGTATAGATAGTCAATGAAATGTCTCTCATCAAGACAATTATTTGTGCTACTTCACAGACATCTTTACTGAATTGTTTGAATTTCCAAACTTTCTTTTTAATCTTTGGAGAGCAATTGGTCCAGAGTAATGGAATAGCTTTTAGAATTTCGGCAGCCCTGAATATTAAAGATTTTTTTTTTTTCCCCATGACACCAGAAGTAAGCATCAAAAATACATGAAAACAGATTTCCAATAGTGTCAAAAAACATTTCTAAAAATAAAGCCTATGAAAGCCTCTGATATCAGCCTGGGGAACTAAAAGCTACATACTTATTTTCTTAAAATTTGAAGCATTGCTTTGTATTTAGATGATTAGTAGTGACACTAGTAAAACAGGCTTTTATGGCCAATGCCTAGACAATAGAATTTCCTTCTGTCTCAATACAAGACAATTAGTGTTAATTAAATTGCACCTGATTCATTAGCTGTTATGGGCTTGATCTAGTGCAGGTGTCTGAACATTAAACATTTGGGATACTGAAACCAATATCCTGTTTAAAATGAGAATAAGGAGTAAGAGGAAAAATTATATCAGTTCCATATTTTTTTGCACAACTTTTTTTTTGTTTTTAAATCAAACACCAAACACCAAGAGGTGAAATATTGTAATTAATGCTCTGCTAGAGATAATTAGTTTACTAAATTGACAGGAGGAAGGATCAGATAATATATATTTTTAATGATAATAACATAATTTTCCATATATTTATCTCCTTAAATGTTTGTCTGTTTTGATTACTATGCAAGACAAAGATTTAATTTAATTTAAAATTCCTTTGTCATGTTTTCTCATTGTTAGCAGGAAGATAAACATTTTTCTAGAGACATCAAGATATTTTAAAAATATTTCACGTTTTTAACTTCATTACTATATTCCATTACTGGATGCAAAATATAGTTTAGCAGAAAATAAAAGGCAGCTTGAATGTTGCAGCAGTAATGAGAAGGATGCAAATTTACCAGGTAATTGCAATCCTTAATCATCGAATAATTGTTATTTCACTGAAAAATAGATGCCAGAGTTTTCACCCAAGACTACAAGTGCACTGCCTTCATATGACTTACAACTCTGTGCAATTTTTGTATTAAGATGTCCAAATATTCTATTTTTATGGTTCAATGATAAATTATTAATTAATCCCATTTGTAAAATAAATGAATGGGGCTTAATTAAACTGTTTATAAATTATGACCAGTTTCATGTTAAAGAAAGATTCAGGTAAGAAAAGAAACACTGACCATTAACATTATTTAAACAGATTTTTTTCTTTTAATATTAAAAGGTGATTTTTTCCCTTTCAAAGGACTTATTTTTCTTAGTAAACAAGGTGGTTGTAGTTCAACCAAAGCAAAATTAACTGACAATGTTGACATTGTTTGACTTTGAGTTTTTCTAGATAACTTTGTTTGTTTTGTCATTTTGTCTCATAAGCCATTGTTAATTTAAAAAAAAAACAACACTGAAAACACTAAAAGACACTGACTACTGTGAACTCTTCCTACAAAACCTAAGTTTTATTTATATTTTTTTACTATATTTATGTTAAAATTCATATCATATCTTAAACTGTCATGAAAAGTCCTGCAATGTTTAAGATAGTGCCTACGACCTGAGCGGTCTGTCTCTGGATTAAATGGAATAAACCTCATCTGCATGAACTAAATATCTAGCTCTGTTAGGGCAAAGGCATAAATCTCAGAGGAAGACCTAACCCATAAAAGGTACCAAAGAGTCCCACTCTATTAGCTTAACTTAAAGCACATGGTAATTTATCTTTGCTATGCAGTGACATGAGATAAAGTAATAGCAGAAAGGGGAGGCTCACAGCTCTGTAAATAGATTCTGTCCTGAAAGCCTGTTTACCCAAGGTGAACTTCTGGTCTCATTGCAAGCAGTGGTGAAATTCCCATCAACCTTATCTGTAGCAGGGAAGGGTTTGAAAAATATTCACTTGTTGAAGGCTATGAAGCTGCATTTTCCCTCAGGACAGATTTAGTACCAGCACTTTCAGGTTCACATTCATTAGACTTGCTTCAATGCTTAAATTGCTGCACTTCATTATGATTAAACAAGGGCAGCTCTCTTATCATTGATTCAATTTAATGAAATTTAAGCAAGTGTAACTTGTTACTTTATCAGAAAAAGGGGTAGGGCACACTAGAATAAGGTACCTTTATACTGATTTCACATCTACATTTTACGTCTTTGTCTACCAGGACACAGAGAGAGAGTGGAACTGAAACTGGAATTTTACTTTTGGGTAGAAGATTTTATCTTTCAGCAAAATATTTATACCAACATGAAAACTGTGATGACCAGGCTAAACAAGAAATAGGAGTGCTTAGACGCATATCTAGCTAGTTGCTATGCTTAGATACAAGCTAAATTGCACACTGACTGTAGTGTATTTGCAAAGAACTCTTCAGAGGCTTGAATGATGTCACTGAATTAATGCTCCAGGAATTCTGGGAATTTTAAAGCCTACAGAAACTGTACACTCAATGTTCTGAGTTCTCTGCAGTGTGTTCTGGGTGTCTGTGGTTGCACAGTGGCATGTTTAAGTTGTCTACTTTCTCAGTGAGGTAGGGAACAGGAGGAAAGTTAGAAGTGAATGGAAGTCCATTAGCAAGGGAAATGAATGATTGCAGTGCAGACCTCCTCTGCCACCCACTTAGTCCTCAAAACAAATCTCAAGTGGTACATATGCTCACAGTCATGTGGCTTTTGAAATAATTTGGACTTTGCTCAGTGTCACAGAGACAAAAAAGGCAAAAGAAAAAGTTTTAGTAAAATAATCAGGATATCCATATTTGCTACAGGTGAGAAAGTAACATCTGATTAGATAGAAACCTGGCTTTAGTCAAAGTACTAGAAATTACAGAGGTTTTTGTAACCTTTTTAACCAAGAACTTTACCCTGTAAATAGTGTATGAAGGTAACCTCAGACAGCAGCATCTGTTCATTCAAACATGTTTTTTAAATTATGCTTGTCTCAAAGAGCATTTGAATCTAAATGGAGTAAGAAATGAAGAAATGGACAATATAGAAATTGAAACAGAAAAGGTAATCTTTTAAGTAAAAAAAGTTTTTCAATACCCAGCTCACAGGTCTGAAAGATGCATAAATTATGGTTTTTCAATGGTGATCAATTAAGACTAGTGGTGGTCCAAGAACAAAGCAGAGGTTAAGACTGGTTATTTTAAACTTCTGGATGTATAATTCTGCCAAACAAATTATTCCCAAGAACAAATATATGTTTTCAATACTACTTGAAAAACATACAAAAAAAAAAAAAAAAAGACCTAAGACCAATAATCAGAAAAAGATATCTCAACACATTCATTAAGACATCAGGGAAAAAGTCAACAGTTCCTAAACATTTTACTCTTGAGTGACTGTATGCATGGTTAATTGCTTTAGTTCTCTACCTGCAAAAATTAGAACTGAGAATGATACCAATGTGTTTTTACCCATGTAATTTACTGTTTTTCATAGACAATGTACAGTAGAGAGATATTGAGATTAGACACAACTGCAATAGTTGCTTAACTAACAGATTAGGAGCGGAATTCTCTCTTTTTACTTAATACAAGACAGTTCGTTGAATCTCAGGATCCTTAAAATATGTCTTTGTTGATTCATTTATATTACGGCATATTGCTACCATGCTATTGAGTTATATACTGTCAGTGCAGATTTAACTAGCATTTAAAAGGAAAAAGTCAATAAAACTTCACATCAGAAAAACTAGCTCAAGTTTTCTATTTATTCTCAATTCTGTAGCAATCACAGAGGTACATTTGTCACACAAGAAATGTATGTTTAAAAAGAATGAAATGAGAGGCTGGTTCACATTGCTATGAAAATTTAGAGAGAAAAAATGAGTAAATCATAAACATGAGCAATTATATAACCTCAGTTTTAAACCTGAGTTTCAAAATGTCACATTTCCCATTAATTCTGTTGAAAGTCAAAAGCAAAATACAAATGACACATTAAAAAAAGACATTTAAAGACATATAAAATAGCTGTTTGGAGCTCTCTGTCATATCAAAACATTGAGCTGCATTTTACCTAGGAAAATGAAAATTAATACTTTTTATTACAGACAAATTACTGTAGAAAATGTACAAAGTAAGATATTCATCCTATATTGTGATGATTTTTAATTATTTCAGCTTTTGTTTACATATATGGAGCTTTTCATATGAAGCTATAATTCTGTACTTTCTTACCAAACCGTATACACACCTGATGAAAAGTAAAGGTAAATTGTAAGGGACTGCACTTATGACAGTATTTTGACTAAATGTACACAAGGTTTATTGTTATTACTTACAAATTGAGGATAGTTTTTTTTAATTAGAATGTGGAATCCCTGTCCCAAGAAACATGTAATAGAAATAGATTTATAAACAGATAAATGCACAAAAGAAAATAATGGTAAATTTTGAACAATATAGCTGCTGTGGATTAAATGTTTGTTTTTCAGAAAATGAATTTTAAAAGGGTAGTATAGATATTACAGCTAGGTAAGTTTCAGTCATTCTTGTCTTAGACTACTGAGTAAAAAAGACTATTTAGTAGCTTTTGTAGTGCAGACAAATACGCTACTGAAATAGACCACATAAAAGTGTTTAACACAGACCTGTAGAAGCAGAAATTCCAAGAACAATTCTGATGAACAGTCCCAGTGACTTTTGTTAGTATTTCCTCACAAATCATTGCAGAACTTCCCTAGGTCATAAGACTTAGCATAAAATACGGTGAAGTTAGGAGTTTAAGACAATATCAGATGAAGTTTTTTTAGAGCATAGGTTTATAATATGAATTAGGCACCTAAAATTCAATTTTTTCTTAGTGCATTCTAGATACTTCAGGCAAATGAAAGGCAGAATGGATGACAGAGCCCTGGAACAGGCTGCCCAGAGAGACTGTAGTTTTCTTCTCGGGAGGTTTCCAAACCTGCCTGTATGTTTTCCTGTGTGACCTGATTGAAGTGAATCTGCTTTAGCAGGGAGTTGGACTGGATGATCTCTAGAAGTCCCTTGCAACTCATACCATGCTGTGGTTCTGTGAAATATTTTATTTTGATATATATAAAATCAATTATAGTCATATGGATGATTAGTCAGGAAAGGAAACATGCAATTTTTTATTTCAAGGAACATAAAATTTTGATGATGGCTTAGATTTTCTTACTGCTGGCTGAGTAACTGACAGAAACTTATGCTGCAAAATAGAACAGATTTGTTAGATATGCTAAATTAAATTCATTTTGCATACCTTCATGAGGAAAACCTCTCTTAACTAATGCTAGTTTGTGTCAAAGACTTCCTAAAGCTTGGATCATTTTGCAGATGCTTCAGTAAATAAGTTCTTCAATTCTCATTCAATTTTGTTGTGATTTTCTTTGTACTTTCTTTACCATTTCTGAGTTTGTCATGAGGAAGCGTATCTTTTTTTATTCTCTGAAATAAAATTCAATGGAGAACAATATTAATCAGAAACAGATAGGTTGTGTTTTTTCTTGGCATAAGGCAATATTTTATCAATATAGTGATGAAATCATCAGTATGCCTCAGTCCAAAAAATTAATTATTGCTTCTCTGTTTTTTTAACTCAGGTATTATGTTTTAGTTTGGGTTTGGGTTTGGTTGGGTCTTTTTCTGCCCTGCTTAGAGATTTATTTTTTTATGCTGATCATATTGTGTTTCAATTACAGAATCTCTGAATTTTTCATAGGAATAGAAAACAGACCTATTTGTTCAATCAGACAACTTGTAATCTTTTTCATACTCCTTTTGCAATAGTGATGTAATGCTGATTTCTCTCTTTACAATGAACAGATGTCACTTTTGCTTTCTAACATGCCTCTAAATACCTCATGGGAGGCCTTAAACCAGGTAAATCTAGCAGTTATAAGAAAGTGCTGGCAAATGACTGAATTTCTGTGGCAGAGACTGAGGAATGTCTGTCTAAAGATCTCTTAGTCTCAATGTGAGACCTAGCTGTTTCATGACTTGAATTTAATGACAGTATTTGGCTGTTAAAAATTTAAATCACAAGAGAGAGATGTATTTGTGACCCAGGCATATTTGTGTCTTTCGAAATCTGAGATGTTCCCTGAGTATTGCTGAAATTCAAGCAGTGGAGAGTCTGTTTCAATTGATTAGAGTCGTACAGTTGTTTTTTCTGTCATATGCACTGCACTTATGCAAAGAGAAAAGCATCTGATCACAGTTATGTATCTGGTCCTCACAGGAGGAAAATTTCCTGCCATTTTAAACAGAACATATAGAGACTATAAGTACTGTCATTTAAAAGGTGCTTCACATTTCAAGAATAGTGCTATGTAGCTTTTGTTTCAATAAGAATCATAGTCATGAATTTATTGTATGTAATTGTTTAATGAAATTACGTCTTTTAGTTACAAAACTGTCAGAAACTTGAAAACTGGAACAGATAAAATGGAAAAAATTTAAACTAGTCCTTTGGTTATCTCAAAGATTAACTGCTGAACTTTTTCTAACATAGTCCTTATTCATTGAAAACTGCAAGGGATAGAAATACCATATCCTGTATCTGAGCTGTTTATCCAGCAGATGACCATCAGTGTTTTACTCATAACTCACCTAAATCTATTTAGCTGCAATTTAAGCCATATAATGCATGACTTCTTCTTCATTGAGATGATGTTTTACATAGCAAAACACAGAACAAAAGCATGGTAAGACATTTTCTGTCTTTTCTACATAGACAAAATACATTTTGCTCATCCTTGAATCTCCTCTTTATTTTTTCCCTTTCCTGAAATACTCTATCTATCTGAAGTCTTTCTATTTCTAATAGAAATTACTCTTTGTGAAAAAAAATTGATTGTAACAAACTTGCTATCAGATCGTGATCCACTAATGAAGATATAAACTTTTTATGCAATCGTAGGAGTTGTTCTGTCTCTCGGAAAACATTGGAAGTCCTCTGTTTTCAATCTTGCTCATTTGCATCTAAAGATTTTTCCAAGATAATAGTCTTTTTTTAAGAACTTTAATAATTGCTCACTGTCCTCCAAAATTTGTTTACATATGACTGGCTGAGAACTTATATATATGTTACTTGTTTCATCTATAAAATTATGGATCAAATGTCCACTGGAAACCTAGTAAAGGCCACTGAAGAATCTTCACTTAGTAGTTAATCTAGTTTAACAATGAAATATTTAAGGGTACTCTGAGCAGACTTTTTCAGCCCTGTTCTTGTGTTATGATCTTGAAGTGATCTTACCAGGACTGTATTCCCACAACTTCCTTGCAACAGCATTGCCAAAGTTCTAAGCCAGCATAGAATAAGTACCATCTCCTGTATCTCCAAGGACTATTTCCTGATACAGAGGACATGTCACTATTTTATCTGACATAATTTGTTCTTAACAAATCCATCTTGATACTTAACCATTTCTCTTAGGTGCCTATTTTTTCTCTGCATTTTCTGAAGATAAGGAGTTATACTCTGTATCTCTAATATCAGTTATCTATATATATATATAGTTTGTATCTCCAATCTCCTTGGTTATACTTTTAAAACCAGACACTTTAGTCACTATTTTCTAGGCTTCTGAAACCTTATTTACTATCTAGGAACTTCCAAAACAACCATTAAAATCCCAGAGATCCATTCATTGTGTTTTAGTAGTGCTTACACAGTGTCACGATGAAGTGAACCAAATCACTGTGTTAAAGTTCCCCTAGCAAAGATTTTGGTGAGATTTTACAAGACGTAAATGGTTGGGAGATCATCCCAGAAGGAAAAGTAGGTATTCTTCTTGCTTTCTTCTGTATCTCAGTTCTTCATCACAGTAAATCTCCATCAAAGCAGTAAAACCTTATATTTTTCCATGAAGTCTGTAAACATTTTAAGCATGGCATTTTAAAGTCAGTTTTCAGGCTGACATCACAGTGGAAGTTAAAAGTATAGCTTTCATGTGGGGAAATTGTTATAAAGAATGCTCTCTATAAAGAATCTGAAGCCAGAGCTTTAAATTGAATGTTGATATTCTAAGAGTTGGTAAGTTTACTTTATATTGTGGCATTACTTCATCATAAATCTGATTAGATAAGATAAAAGATATATGTACGACATGATTTATTAATGTAAGCAAAACAGCAGCAAAGAAGGACATTAGTATCCTTAAGAGAGAAATTTGTCATAAATTGTGTTAACCATTGAATTCTGGTTCTAGGATACTTGAAAGTACTACTAAGAATAAATATAAAGGAATATGGTTTGATATGTAGTTTATGCTTGCCATTAACCTTTTTTGTTTTTACCACTGTAAGAATTTTATTGTGCCTTATTTTTGGCCAGGATTTCAGTATGTTACTTAAGTAAGAAATTATGTTTTGTTTTGTTTTGATGTTTTACTCAGAATAGAATAGACAGAGATAATTGTGTGTCTGTATTTAAAGACAAATTTTTGAATGATCAGCTGTATAGGGCAATTACACACAGACCTGACAGGTGCGTATATTCCACTGAAATTCCTCTGGGAGCTGAGTTTGGGGTTTTCCAGACACCACAGCAAGCTCTGTAACTCTGTAAACACAGCAAACTCATAACCTTTGCTGTTTCCATTCTCTCCATGGAGAACACCTGAGACTTGCATGACTTAAAGGCATTTTGCTATTACAACACTGAGTCTGGAGCAGTGGTTGTAAAGACTGTAAAGCTGCTTCATAATCTTAGCAAGAACTGTGAGATGTTTTCTACTCTTTCCTTCTAACTCTGCTGAAATTCCTGTTGCCCAGCTGAGACTCGTACCTCATCCTCTTCTAATGACATAATACTTCATTAAATAATTGGAGAATCTTACGGTTTTCCTTCTGCAGCTCTTTGGAGCCTCCAAGGGTTTGTTTTTTTTAGTGTTTAGGAGGACACGTCATCAGATATAGCTTTGACAAGGGTACCTGACCTTCAATGTAGTAATACATAATTGTGGTATGGACAGGAAAAGGTCTGAAAAATAAAGCAATTAAAGTAGACCCAGCAAAGAAATAACAGCAAAATAATCCAAAGATTGAATTTTGGGGGATCATAAAAACAGAATCTACAAATTGGGCACTTTTGACAACTAGCAATTAAATGATTTCTCTCTAAAGTTTTGGTCTTTAAAGTTTCATTTAATTCTTGCCTTCCACCATAGGACATTCTTGATCATTTGAATGTACTATGTGGTCTATTTCAATGGGTTTACAGTAGTTTTTACAGAAAAAAAAACTTCTGAATAAGATAGTAAAGTTGAGCAAGTTATCTGAAAGAGAAATTTCACCTGAGAACTTGAGCAAGACAGAATCCCAAGGCAATATTTCTTAAATTGTTTAATAAGGCCAATGAAATCCTGGCTTGTATCAGAAATAATGTGGCCAGCAGGAACAGGGCAATGATTGTACCCTCTGTACTCACAACTAATGAGGCTGCATCTGAAGTACAGTGTTCCATTTTTGGGTTCTCACTATAGGAAAGACATTGAGGTGCTGGACCATGTTCAGAGATGGGCAATAAAGCTTGTGAAAGGTCTGGAGAACAAGCCTGATGAGGAATGGCTGAAGGAATTGGTGTTTAGCTTGGGAAAGAGGATGTTAAGGAGAGATATGAACACTCTACAGCTACCTGAAAGGAAGTTGGAATGAGACAGGGGTCAGATTCTTCTCTCATGTGATGAATGATAGGACAAGAAATGGGCTCAGGTTGTTCCAAGAAAGGTTTAGACTTGAGGTTAGGAAGAATTTTTTCACTGAGAGAATTGTTACACAATGGCACAGGCTGCCCAGGGAGGTGGTGGAGTCACCAGCCCTGGAAATATTTTTGAAATATGTAGATGAGGTACTGGGGGATATGGTTTAGTGGTGGGCTTGGCAGTGTGAGGTTAATGGTTGGACTTGATCTCAAAGTTCTTTTCCAACTGAAATGAATATAAGAAAAAACTATTTTACTGTGAGGGTGATGTAGCAGTGGAACAGGCTCCCCAGAGGTGTTGTGGAGTCTCCTTTCTTGGAGATCTTCAAGACTTGCCTGGACATGTTCCTGTGCAACCTGATCTAGGTGAATCTGCTTCTGCATGGGGTTTGTACTAGATGATCTCCAAAAAGGTCCCTTCCAACCCTACCATTCTATGATTCTATGATAACTATTAACAATAAAAACTTTCACATGGCATTTCTTACCCTATGTCAATGAAGTAAGTCTTACAGTAATGACTGAAGTTCTCAGTTCTGCTAGGACACCACTGGGCTGATCACAATACAAATGCATAGAAGAAAGCAGTCCTTGCCCTCATGTATCCAGTCAAGGTTTTGCCATATAAGATGAAGCAGCTATATTGCAGTACTTAGACACCTATTTTAGTTGATCTACAGTCTCTAGATGCAAATTTTCAATCAGATCACTTTGTGAACCCATTGTTTTTACTTCAGTCAACATTTACCATTTAATTAGTGCAGGCATTTTAATAATCAACAGCTGTGTATAAAATGTTGCCTTGTAAAATATTTTGTTATTCTGTGTATATCTAGGACAATAATAAAAATACTTCTTATGAAATACTGCAGGCTTTACACAGGATGTTTCTCTTAGTTCTATCTTCCATAGAGCAGAGCATCTCCAAAGATCAGTACCTTGGAGTGCAGAATCCAAGTAAATAATAGAAAATACATTTACTGTATAACACAAGCTAAAAGCAATTCAGGTTAATGTAGGAAGAGAGCAGAAAAGGAAATAAATAACTAGGTAAGACAAAAACAAGATTGCTAACATCTGGAAGAAAAGTGATCTTCAAAGAAATAATATTGCTTCTAAAAAAAGTTTATTTCAGAAATGAGTATGACAGATTTTTATGTCACTCTGAGTACATGAATATTTGTTCTTCACAAATAAAGATATTTTTAATCAAATAATTTTAAATAATATTTCTTCATTTTCTCTGTGTAGTTTTTGTTTGATTTAGGGTGTCACCATGGATTTTTAAATCTACTTTTCTGTCTCTTCTTGCCATGGCTTAGAGACAATAAAAGCTTCAGGGATTTGATTGTGTCATACACACACATTCTCTCTCATTTACACTGAAATAAACACAATTTCTTGATCAGATCTTGATTAGGCTCAGTCAATGGATTAAGTCCCCAGTAAAGCAAACATATTTTCTGTGCATGAGACACAAGAAGGAGTGAGATCTAGGCACTACTTTTGTCTCCAAACTTCATAGTTCTGCTGTCATGCCTATTATAGCGTATATTTTAGTAGTCCTAACACCTGAAAGCAGATGGGTAAACCAGAGATTTCTGGTTTTCCAGTGTTTCATGTATCCAGCCTTCCTTGGAAGTCCTGACTGTGCTGTTTCTCCCAGTACCTGGAGAGGAGTTAATCACAATATATTGGCTTAACACTGCAGGGAAATTCCCATGCTAGAGACGTAATTTATCTCTCCTCCGTGGTTATACTATAGAAGTAGTCTCTGGACTGAACATTCGGCATCCCAAAGAGCCAGACACTCAATTGTTTTATCTTAAAGCCAAGAAGAAAATGATGTTCTTATTATTTTTGTTACCACAAAATACCTTCTGGAACACTTCATGTAGGAGAGTCATAGACCCCTCAGACTTTCTGACTTGCTTTTTAAGGATATAAAAAGAAAAATTTGGTTTGAAATAAAGTTGTGGATTAAGTCCATTGCTGACAACCACTGATGCTGGAAGTTACCAAGATATCCAGGAAAGCAAACAGCAATCACACATACAGAGAGAGGCAGAAACAAGGTGTCAGAAGAATTTCAGTGACATTTAAGATTAACAAAATATTTTTAACTGTCTCAGAAAAATTTACACTGTGATATATCGCGCATTGTCCCTCTTTCCAAATTTGATTGTTTCCATGGGTGAATAAAGGGAAAATCACACATCTGTGCTTTTATGAAAAATATTTCTCATGTCCTGAAACTTTGAAGTCCAATAGCCTTCACCACTTGGGATGAGTGATATATAAACATTGCTATGACAGATGTTTTCCCACTTGCCAGCCATTTTTAGGAGTCCTGAAATTCCTGCTTAACATATGATAACTTCCTGGAATCTGAAATGAGAAAAACTGGGTTATATTTGAGACTATTCCTACCATGGGAATACAACTTGCTAATGAGATTCTGAAATGCTTAGAGGCATTGCTGATGAATGTTGATGACAGTAATTTAAATAAATAAGTGTAGAATTCTTTGCTGATACCTGAAAGGGCATAATGTATATGTGTGTATATGTGAAAATTGCCACTACCTTAAAAGGTAATTTCTTTGATATCATTGTGTGACTTCTGCATCACCTCAAGCTGTGTTTGATTTATAGCCTGCTGTTAAGACATTTACAAGTCTTACTATTAGAAAAATTAAGATCATTCCCTTATCAACTGCTGAACAAATTGGTCTTGAACTACAAGACAAATGAGCAGGTGACTATAACAGGTCTGGCATTCTGCCACCATTAAAATAAAACCAGGAAAAATAAAATTCAGCAAATCTGGAAGTAGATGCAATTACTTACAAAGTCTGAGAGAAAGAATAAGATAATATCTACTGTTATTTCTACTACATTTGGTAGGTATGAATGGGAATTTGCAATAGAAATAATATACTCTAGTTTTACAGTTTTGTGAAAAGTTAGGAAATTATTTAAGTTTTGAATGGAAATTGCAAATATTAACAATATTAGTAACAAATTTTTGCTTTTTTTCTGACTAGCTTTCAAGTCCACTCTTTCAGAAGAGACTTTCTCATAGAAATCATTAGTTGCTCACGTCTACTACCATCATAAAGAAAATAGGAAAATGGAGAAAAGACAAATTAAATGAGCACTGTGTATTAGTATTGCACCTAGCATTGCACTGTTTATTTTCATGGTGACAAATTTTAGCATCCATCTCATCTGTGTCTGTGAGTAATATCATTCCACTGCTCCTAGTAACACCTGCAGCCAGCTTCAAAAGCTCAAAGAATTTATCTCCCTACTTTGACATCTAACTCACTTCAGAATTACTGCTTTCTAGCGTGCAGTACTGCATTCAGTACATATGGCTGCATTGTTTTATGACATACATGCCCTTCAATTTACATATACAAAAATGCATTTTGATTGATTACATTCCATTTACTGAGCATTCCAGACTGCACTGTCCGCTTGTCTTTTGTCAGTACTTTAGTCTTTTATCAACTTTCATCAAATTTATGACCTATGGTTTGATGATTATTTGCTGAACATATGGAACAACCCAATCCCAGGCATCCTCTAGTTTTGTCAGTCTGGAAGGAAGCCAATTTCTGCACTGCTATGAGATGAAAACCATGAAATGAAGCTGGATGCTGATTTGCCGCAAAGTTGTAATCCCGATCCTATAAAAAAATCCTAACATAGACACTCTTATCAAAACTAGCAAAATAAACTGAAAATGAGCCCATTTGACATCCTGCTACTATTGGGATAACCCTGGTTTCCAAGAAAAAAATATAGTTTTAATTCTTTCTATGAGATTATATTTTGTATTTTAAAGATGGTGCCTGATTTATGCTCAAAGCTGCTGGTTTAGGGCTAAAAGATGCTATCTAACTGGTAATCTGATGTGATTCATTCTCTGTTAAGTTTACTCTGCTTTCAATAACAAGCCAGATGGTGCTTGAGTGAAAATACACAGTGTATGCATTTAACACCAGGTTTTCTACTCATACACTTAGTTTTTTTTAATTGTCTTCATAATCACTATAAAAGCTCTTTTACAAGTTTTGTTAAACACTAATGTTTACTGAATATATATATCCCTGTCCCGAGGATAACATTGAGATCACCTCATCATGACTTCTACAGAACTTGTACTCTGAACTGGATATACAGATAAAATCAAAATAGACAAAATCAACTTCATATTTTAGGATGGGGTTCCATATCCTTGGTCAATGTCTGTGTTAAGTCTGCTACTTTTGGGATAGCTGTAACTTCCAGGACACACCATTCCTGAGATTTTCCTCTGCTCATGACATGCTTTCCTGTAACTGGAGTATTTGTAAATCCAAACTTGACTAAGTCAACTGTAACACAAAGACACTCAAACAAAAGTTGTATCAACTTTTAAGAAAAACCACTTCTTGTCTCCTTGGTATCACCTCTGTAATTCATTTAATCAAAAAGTAAGGGATCTAGCCCAGACTAGGTGTCTATGCTACACTTACAATGACAGATATATAAACGGAGAAATTTATCTCATGGTTTTCTCTTTTGCTTCTGTTTCAAGTGTGTTTGCTTTATGTAATTGTCAGTAACTGAACAGCTGTTAGGTTTTTAGGAAAAAAACCCACACCAAAACAAATCAAAAACCACACAGAAAGCCATAAACCCCTTAGACAACTAAAGTGCAGATCCCTGACTTTTGAATGGGTCAGATGTATCTTTGGGGACCATAGTTGTTCTAGAAGGAATAACAAATATGTTCAATATAGTAAAAAATCTTGAGTCAAAAATCTAACATGTCTGTGTCTTTAAAAAGTCATTTAAGGAATATAGTTTTCAAAGTTAATTTATAGTTATACGTGTCTCTCAAGTAGAAAGCTCTGAACTTGTTTTTTTGGCAGATTCTAGGGCCAAGTATAGGTGCAATTTGACTGAAAATCGTTTGGTTGGCAAACTGAGAAGGAAAGTAAACAAATATGCTGGTCTTGGCTTTGGGAGTTATAGGCACATTTTAAATAGAATTGCCTCTAAACACAGCTGCAGAACTGAATCTCTGATATAATAAAACTGTCTGGTTTATGGCAGACATACATCAGCACTGCTCTGATGGCTCAATCCGTTAGAATCACAGAATGACAATAACTTCTTTGTGTATTACAAATAAATCATTGCTATCACTCAACATGTTTAGATAAATCGTAAATCATCTGATGTAAGTTTTGCTTGAGAAATATAAAGCTGCTGGAGTTCAAGAGTATGTAGAATTAACACAGAGAAATGTGGAAGATTTTGTCTATTATTTCCTCTATCAATATATTTATTTCACTCAAGGGGCTTAAACACATGCGTTAGGAAAATTAAAGTCAGAAAGCTAACACTTTAATAATTTTCTACTCCTACATCTAGACTCATCAACAAGCCATCAAACTCTGAGTATATGTAGAAACCTTTAAAAGGAGGGAAGAAAATAATGTTAAAAAATCTAGACAAGATCCTTTTATTAGTGTTTGAATCCAAGCAGCCTAACTTGATCGTGAGTTCTAAACATGAGATTTTCGAGGAAGAGATTCCTCTCATTTTTAACCGCATGTATGATTTTCAATGCACAAAAGAGGAGGACCTTTTGTCCTAATTTGCCCATGCAATTTTTTTTATTTGAATGACTATGTTCATAGTTATCCTTTGAAACCATCAAAGTGAAGTTGACAGAAGTGCTTCTATTTATAAGTGCAAAACTGCACTTGGGACCACAGTATCCTGTTCACTTATTATTGATATGTATCTTCCCATGTGATACATGGATAGAAAAACATAAGCACACACATGCATACACATGCCATGCACATGCATGTACACCAACATAAAGCTAGTCATCTGTCAACTTGGTGACTCATAAGAACGAGGAAGGGTGCCATTTTTCAGTAGAAGTTGATCTTCCTATAAAAAAAAAAAAATTAGACTTTTTGTTTTATTAGTTGGGCACTCTGTAGTTCCCTGTATGCTACAAAAACAAAGTTTGACCTGGATTAGATGACTGAAAAGACCTCTCTCTCCTACGTCAAAGCATTTGATGTCTTTGCAGACTTACTGAGGGTGTACTGGATTCCTTCGTCCAGATAAAGATATTAAACAGAAGAGGCCTCAACACTGAGTGCTGGGGAACACTACTGGTGACCAGCTGTCAACTGTGTTTAACTCCATTCCTCACCACTCTTTGAGCTCAGTGATCAAGACTATTTTTCATCCAGAAAAGAGTATACTTATCCAGGATATGATTATATACATTCCTATATATTCAAAATATTATATATATTCCCTTCTAGCTGCAGTAGCTTAGTCATCCTTGGCAAAGGTTTTTGGTTTTGTTGTTTTTTTTTTTTTTTTAAGTTTACTGGGGACAGTGAGTCTGGTCCTGCACCATCCTCATCCTGGAACATCCTGGAGCTTCAAGTTGACTTGCTGTGTTTTTTCCTGGCAGACACGGGTCTGAGTCGAGTGTGTCTGTCAGAACAGACAGCACTGCAGCTGCAGCATGGTGAATTCCTGTGCAAAGTGGATGCTGTGCACTAACATTCATATAGATGAAACACAAGTCATACTATCAAGAATGTTACTTATATGTTGTGCACTTAGAGATGCCTTTTTGAGGCACAAATTCATAAAAACCATCAGCTGATTATTTGTTTGCTGATTAGCTGATGGACCAACGTTGCTGCTCAATTATGTTATGTTAGATGTGTCTTCTATATGCTCAATTCTAGAAGGATAAGCTGGAGCCTGCAAGTAACAAAGACAAAACATAAATACTGATTTAAGATACTGATAAGTAGAGGGACATATTTCTTGGTTACCGTGTACATCCCACTTGCTATTGCTATGTCTCATTGTCTTTACTTTTCACCATCTTTCTTTCACTAAAATATAGATCCAATTTCTACTTCTGGATTGATTATTTGTAACAATCTTCTCCATGAAAACAATAACATAAAAGCTGTGATCTCAAAGCAGAACAATGCCATCCCTGAACACTGTGAACGAGTACTATGGTACAGAGTGGCTTTTGCCAGAGAAGAGGAAGTTGCAGTAACTCCGCTGCAATATGAGGTCTGCATGAGGATTCATAGTGAAGAACTTGTTCTTTAGTATTGTCATGGAATACTGTACTTGTAGACACAGCTTTACAAAAAGAATCAAGAAGACTGAGAAGAGAGGATGGTGAAAGAAACAGTAAGTGCTGTAGTTCTCACATTTTAATCAATATTTATGAGGTTGTTTCAAAAAGACTGGAGGAAGTTTGATTTTGACAGGACAAGGTTCAGGAATGATCAAGAAGAGCTGTCATACTTTCTTTTTCATCTTAGAATAATTTAGGTTGGAAAAGACTCAATATCATTGAGTTCAAATCTTCATAGGCAGAAATGTCTGTGCCAGGGGTAGTGCCTCATTCTGGCAGGATTCTTTCTCATTTGATTTCTGGTACTGGATGACTACATTAAAAATACAAATTCTTTCCTCAGTGCATGAACAGAAACATCAATGAAGTGCGTGATTATGAGTTTGTCAGAAAAAAAATGAAACAAAATCAATCTAGTTAGGTGGATTTAATCTGATAAAGTTTAGTACTAGGTAAAGGAGTGATCAATATACTAGTGATTATTGTGTAAGGAAAGAGATCTATTAGACATTCTTTTGGCATACTTTTCAGTCAAAGTCTTCTAACAAGAGAGAAATATATGAAAATTAATAGGCTTCACCGTTTGCCACCTATACATACACCC
>WBNH01005161.1:175747-311953 GCA_013401255.1 Urocolius indicus | reverse complement strand
CTCCTCTCCGCTCCTCTCCTCTCCTCATCTCTCCTCTCCTCCCCTCTCCTCTCCTCTCCTCTCCTCTCCTCTCCTCTCCTCTCCTCTCCTCTCCTCTCCTCTCCTCTCCTCTCCTCTCCTCTCATTTTGTTTAAAAATATATAAAAAAAAATTCTTTGAAAAAACTAATTTTCTCCTTAACACCACAGATATTTAATTGACTTGAACCAGTAGGTCACATGTGCATGTATTTTTTCACAGTTCTGTTTGCGTCAGAACACGGCTCAGCATTTGTGAGCCTTCATCTTCTGAAACCAGGGCGGAGTGTTAGAGCATTAGGTGGAAGAAGCTTTGATCATTGATTAACATCTGTAAAATAGCGGCAATAAAGTGAGATGTCTTCTGTACTGATTGCATGCTTTTGGGAAAGTGGCTGTAGTGCCATCTGCTGTCCTGCGAGTGGGCAAAAGTTTTCCAAAGAGGTTTTTCTCAAGTGCTGGGGATTGTTTATTGCAATATATGAAGTATAAGTTGTGAAAGTTCACGGAGAACTCCGTGCTAGTGTAATACAAAAGCTAAGGTGAATAAGAAAAGCACAAAGTAGATTTTTTTTTTCTGTAATGAGTACATGAATCTGAAAATCACAAGTTCCTGAAACTGATATTCACATTGGAAACATCTAATTATGTGAACCTGCTCAACTTTTGTCCCCTCATGAGTATTTGTGTTTCTGAAATTCTATCATTTGTCCTCAAATTATATATTGAGAAGTGTGCTGGTTTAATGCAGGACAACTTACTTCAAAGTAGCTAGTATAGGGTTGTTTTATTTTAAATTTGTCCTGGAAACAGTACTGAGAATACAAGGAAATTTTCATTATTGTCAAGCATTGCTTACAGAGCTCACCTCACCCCACCAGGGTGTGGCCTGGGAGTGCACAAGAAATTGGGAGGGGACACAGTTGAGACAGTTGACTCCAACTGATCAAAGAGGTATTCTGCATCATATAGCATCATGCTCGATATATAAAGCTGGGGGAAGAAGAAGAAAGGAGGGCACATTCAAAGTGATGATGTTTGTCTTCCCAAGTAACCATTAAATATGATGGAATCCTGCTGTCCTGGAGATAGCAAAGCAGCTACCTGCCCACAGGAAGCGGTGACTGAATTTCTTGTTTTGCTTTGCTTTTGTATGTACTTTTTGTTTTCCCTATTAAACTGTCTTTATCTCAACCCATATGTTTAATTTCTTACCCTTCCAATCCTCTCCCTCATTCTTCTTTCTTATTTATTAAGGGTATATTTTTTGAGTTTTCCATTAGTATTTATTTATTGGATTTTAATAGTCTTGCCAAGGTTATAAGTGCCTTGGCAGGGGGGATTTGATAAATTATTGTCTTGCTATTGCTGGCTTAGCCTAGCTTAGTCAGTTGAATTTAATAATGATGGTGACATCTGGCAATTTTGCAAGATGGAGTCTATTAGAAATCTGACTGTTCATTAAGTATGAACAATTACTCTTCTTTAGATCTTTTTAGCATATTCATAATGAAGATTTGTAAAAATATCATCATAATTATTTACCATAAAGTCACATTGTATACACTTTAACATGTATAAAATATGCATGCATCTAGATACATTAATTATTTTGTTTGAGGAGAAGTACTTTATTATTTTCTATTTATGCTGCAAATATTTATTATTTCTTGCATGCTCTTTTTCAAGATTGCTAAGATCAATGTTATATATTATTTGGATAGACTGATATTTCAAACATCTTTCATCAAGTTCCATATTAAAACAAAACATTCTTGATTCTGTCACAAGTTGCAAATAATGATTGTATTACACCAATGAACTAATGTGTTACAAAAGGAAATTAGTAACTTTTATATATCAAAACAGAAAGGGTGCAACATAAGGATTTTGCCACTAGTATTCCTATTTACTTTTATAGATGAAACTTTTTTTTTTTAATATCCTGATATTAGGTGTCAGGTCTGCCTATATCTGGCAATCAATAGAACTTCCGTCTTCCCAGAATTTAGTGTGCAGTCACTTAATGGGCTTTATTCTCCTAACCATCCTCTAAACTGTCCCAACTTCATTAACATCCTTCTTGCCCCTGAGGAGCCCAAAAGAGATGCCCTATTCTGAATGTGGTCTACCAAGCACCAAGTAAAGGAAAATAACCGCTTCCCTCAATCTACTGGCTATGCTCCTGTTATTACTGGCAAGGATGCTATAGCCTTCATCACTGCCCATCATCCCCCAGGATACCCAGGTCCTGCTCAGCAAAGCTGCACCTGAGCCTCACAGTCTCCAACCTGTACCAACACAGTTGTATTTGCTGAATTTCATGAAGTTCCTGACAGCCAGTTTAGTTTCAGTCCCTCCAAGTGGTAGACCTGTCCTCAGTCATGTTGACTACATCGTATATTTTGGTGACACCTGCAAATACAGTGAGGATGCATAAGAAACTGCTTAAAGCGAGCTGTCAATGTTGGAGTCCCAAAGTGGCAAATTAACATTCTTGTCGTTTTCAGCCTTTAAGGCAAACACAGTTAAAAACAAAAAATAATCAGAGAAGAGTGGCAATTAGATGTAAATGTCTCAGAAATCCATGGTAAATATTCCTTGAACCTGATGACATGGATTCTATCAACATACTACAGTACTGGTGTAGTTTACAGATGCTTAGAGAAGCTGAACCCAGAAAAAGCAGAAGTCACATCAATAGTGAGGAAATTAAAACAGCTCTGATGCTTTGACACCACCTGGCTGTGCAGGGTATGCAGAAAGCAGCTGCATTTCTTGCTTAACACTAAGCTACAACACGGCTATGTTGCACAACTGTGCCAATGGTGAGACAGAGAACTCCATTTTACTCATGCTACAAATTGCTTGGCCTTGATTCATATTTTCATCACCTCTCAGACTTGTGATGTACTTGGGTATAAAACAAGGATATGGATACTAACTGGGTTTTGGCATACAAGGTTAATCAGCTCATCTCCTACATTCTCTGTGCTCAATAGCATGTAATACTCATGTTTGAAAAAAGTGGATCAACAGAGAAAATCTGAAGCTACTTCCTCAGGGAACAGAGGTGTCTAAATTTTCATAGCAAACACATCCTTGAGGTCTTTAAGGATGCTCCTGTGAAGGTAAAATATGTATGTCTCTAACCAAGCTATCAAAACAGAAACTATAGCAGATACAAAACTCTTTCCCATTTTTTATTTTATCTTACCGTATTTCTCAGCCTTTACCTTTCAATTGCCCAAGAGATTAAGATCAGAATAGTGAAGGGATGCCTCAAAGACTGAGGGGAAGATTCATATAAAAGCTTTGATGCACTGGCAAAAGTAAGACTTTTGGAATAAGTTGAAATTAATTTTGTAAACAAGAGCTTTGTTGGATGCAGCCCCAGAAAGCAGAAGGGACAATGACTGAGATCTGTTATCTGGAGAAGAGGAAGATGAGAAGAGATATGATCACTCTCTACAACCCTAAAAGGAGATTGTAAAGATGTGAGAGAGTTGGTTTCTTTGCCCAAGTAACCAGTGATAGGACACAAGGAAATATCCTCAAGTTGTGTCAGAGGAGGTTTAGATTGGACATTAGGAAGAACTTTTTCATTGGGTTGTTAAACATTGGCACAGGGAGGTGGTGAATTCATCATCCCTGGAGATATTTAAAAGCCGTGTAGATGAGGTGCTGAGGAACATGGTTTAGTGATGGACTTGGCAGTGTGACATTAGTGGTTCGACTCAATGATCTTAAAAGTCTTTTCCAACCATAATGATTTTATGATTCTGCATTCCAATACCTCTTACTGGATTGGTTTGAAAGGTTGTACAGGAAGAAGTCTACCACAAAAGCCTAGCTATGAAAACTATAATTATCTTGAAACTAAGATTAAGAACTACAACATCTCCTAGTTTTTCATTTGTCCAACTCTGTTGCAAGGCATTTTTTTTTTCCTTCTCTCTCTTCCTTCTCTTAACTTGTTTTATTTTGGCATCTACTCAAACAAAATAGTGGACAAATGTCATCAATGTTAGTTCCATAATTTGCCTAATTAATAAGGGAACCTCAAGGAAATATTTAATTTTACAACAGATTTTTCACAGGTTCCTTCTTTTGTGTTAGGTTAACATCTTTTATTGTGAATGGTCATAGTTCTTGATTTAAACTCAGACTCCTCAGTAAGCAGTATCTAAGAACACTATTCTGTTCATCACACTGTTGGCTAGTTTGGCTTAAGACATACTTTGTACTAACTGTCTTCTTGGATAGTTAAATGTTCGTATGAAAAGGGATGTGAGCATCCACTACATCAATTCCAGAGTCACTACTATACTTACTGGACTGTAGAGCCTGTCTTCTGCAGTTACTCCCTGGTGCACGTGCTTTGTTATTTAATCAAAGAAAAGTATCTTTGATTGCTTTCTTACATTTGCTATTCTTGGTTAGTTCAAATAGTGACATGCAAAGATATTTGAAATCTACAATTTTTCAAGAAAAGAGGAGACAGTTCTAAACCAACTAGACCTGCTTTGTATGCTGCTTCTGTAGTTAAGAATTCACTCATCTTTTTGCATTTGTACTGTAAGTGTCCTTTTTGGTAAAATTATTTATTATGCACCTCAGACTTCAAAATCTACATCCACATTGCCTACAATCCAGTTTGGTACAAGTTTACAGTTTTCACAGAGATGTTGTGCTATATGTTCCTTATTGCCATAAGAGTTTATTTAGTCTGTTGAGGACTTGGCTTGTAATTATCAGCAGATTATTTATATGGTTCAAGTTGTTCTCTCAAAGCCCTTCTCTTCTTTGTTGTCTTGCAGAAGGAAATTTAAATTTTTCATTTTAATTTTTATTATTTTTATTTTTGCTTTGAACATGAGTAATATTTTGCACTTGATGCTGAGGAATTCAATATTCTTCAAGTCACTCTGTATCAGTCCATAGTTCCCAGAACTATGTAAACTGGTGTAAAAAAATGTTATTTACTTTAATACTTCAGACAGGCTAAATTCAGACCCTTGTAATCTTTGGTGGTCATGCAATAAGTATTTATCAAGAAGTTCTATATAACATATCTTTTGTAGTTTATAAAGGATCCTGTTAATCATCGTGCCTTAAGAGAAAGCAAAAGGCAAAAGCAAAAGTCCAAATGTCACAATAGTGATGCAGAAGAAAACTCCCACGTACCAAAACCAAAGGAGTTGATCACGTAAACACCTTATTTGTCTTATTGCTAGGTAGCTGTCCTTGACTAATTTCCCTGTCCAGTCTACTTAATTTTTACTCCTAAAATCTTGTTAAGCTTCTACTGCACACAGCACCAGCCACATGTGAGAATCTAGAGTTTTCTTAATGCATTGCAGAGAACTTAGATAGCTTTAAGTATACTTTTAGAATCAGTGGCAGGCCTGTAAGTTTTCTTTGAGTATTATCTGAGCATAAACTGCCCCAAGCCTGCATCTTTATTTAGGCATTGTGTAAAAGGCATTAGAGAAAAATTTGCTTACACAGAAAATCAGTATTACTTGACATTCTCTGGAAGAAAGAAATTAATAAAAACACAAATAATTCAATACCTTCACAGCTCCACTGGCAGACCACTATTAGTTCCAGAGATTTCCTGAGAAGAGACATATCAGTCACTTCCAGAATGTACTTCCCATAACTATACCTCAGAAAGAGTAGTGAGATCTAGAGAAACCTGAAGTCATTACCAGGTCTGAAGAGATATAGTCTAGATTAAAACCATACATCTAAAAAGGGTCCTATATCTATTAAAGATGATGCTTGATATGATTTACTCTGGTTTATTTTGTTGTACTGCTTAAGCAAACCTTCATCATTTTTCACTCTGTTTCCTAAATCCCTTAGTTCAGTTTTCTCCAGGAGAACAACTAGAAAGTGTTCAAGGCAACGTTTTGGGTTCATTCTTTGGGTTTTTTGAGGGGGAAATGGAGGGGATTTTTAATTTTTTTTCCCTTCTCAACTATAATCTAGTTGAAGCTAAAACTTTACAGTATCAGATCAGATTGATCACATTTTCAGGGGAAGGAATCTCACATCACAACAGGGAAGACTGAATTTGTTTTCAGCAATAAGGAGGACTACCCTCTGCTGCCAGTCACGTCAAGGAAACATCCTACAGAGAAGACCACAGAAAGCTCAGGACGGATTTGAGTTTTGCAGTAAGTGACTTAAACCTGGATTATTCTTATGCCAGATAAGTGTTTTGTTCACAAGACTATACTTGGGTCACCCAGGAAAACCAGTCTCTATTTCCTTGTAAAGAATGAAAATACTTCAAAGAATAGGAAGAAGTTCTTATTGATCTGATTTAATAAAAGTTTGATTCTTAATATCTCTTGAATAATATTTGGATCAAGTCTTCAATTTCTCTGAAAATATAAATGCAGATATTGTGGTTTTATATAACTTAATCACAATATTTCTTCAGTTAACATATATGCATGTATATATTTGAACACATTCTTATGTGTTAAATCATGAGCACAGAAACTTTCCAAATTAATTGTAAGCTTAATAATGAAAGACTGTAGATTTAGTTGTTTTCATTATCGAGATTAACAAACAAGTATCCCAAAGAGAAATGTTCTAGCTTTTAATTAGCCAAGCTATAAACTTACTGCCTAATAGTCCAATTCAGAAATTTACAGTTCACCTACCAGAATCATCCTAAGAACAGGAGTGAGGGAAATGTGTTAGAAAGCTGTTTTAAGGGGCAATACAAACAAGAAAAATTGCAGATGTCCCTGCATTCTGGGAAGCAAAATGAGGCAGTGCCACTTACGAGGGTAACTACAGAGGAAAATAATTGTTATATTTATTTTTGTAATGTAAAACAACTGTGTGCATAATCATATCTTAATTTGAGTTGACTTTTTACATTCAGATTTCAAAGAATACTAAAATATGTCCTAGAAGTCTCCCTTTCTCCTCCAGTTAATCTTATCACAAAAATTCTGATGGTCTTGCATAAGCCTTGACTTAAGAATTTCTTTTAATTTTAGAAAAGAGACAGGGGAAATTTAAGGCAGGAATTATGTCACCATCCACACTGGTTAAATTCATCACCACGGCTTTGCAAATGAGGCATATCCATCCAAAGAATACAGTCAGCAGGTAGCTAAGCAGTTGTGGTAATATGCATTTACATTTCCCATAACCATCCTTTTCAGATATATTTTCAGGCATTTAGAAGCAATTCAGCTGAGAAATATTTGTTAACATTTCAAACCTAATTTATCATTTTCTAATTTTATTAATGTTTCAGTTTTCAAATTTATATAAATATGCCTGAGTGATAGCAGAGAAAATTGTGCAAACTCAAGTTATGGCAGGATCCATCCCTAAACACTTCATACCCATCTGGTTCATATCTTAATGTTCTGTGCTGTTCAGTACCAGGAAATCAGATCCATAGACAGGCAACGACAAAGAAACTGCAGGACAGTAAGCACTTTTGAAGTTCCCAACTCTGCATTAAATTAATTGCCAGTTCAATTGACAAATGATTCAATGAGCCAAATTTTTAATATCCTAGTGCAAAGCATCTCTCTCTCCATACCATTAGAAATATTGTCACAGGCAAAATGGAGTTTACCTGGCAAATTCAACTAAATTTATTGTCATTTAACATAAACATTTGATTATCCCCTTGTCAACACCACAAGCTACACTCAGGCCTTGGCAAAAGGAGGCTCTGGAGATTGTGATCAGTGCACAGTGATTTCTTCCTGCTATTTTCATTTCTTTTATTTCCCTGTTCCTTCCTTATCCCTTGTTTCCCCTGCTGTAGCATGGGTACTTCATGGGTCACAGTCCTTTCAGTGATGCCACCAGCTGCACTATGCAGCCCCTCCTGCCACTCTTACTTCGCTGTTCCTTTCTATTGGCATTTACATCCTTTTCTTAAATGTGTTTTGAAGGCAACACCTGCAGCTCTCTTCTTCCATGCCATTCCACCTCCCTGCTGCAAAAGATTTTCTGATTTATGCCCCATACAAATATTTATTCCGTAGATATCTTTAGATATCCTTCCAGAGCAATCTTTTGACTGATCATATCACACAGCTATGTAGAAGAGTATCTACAGATGCTAAAGGTACTCTTCAATCAAAAGGGCAAAATACTCTCCCCAGGTTTAATATCCAGTTTTGGTTATCCATAACGTAAGTTCTTAGGATCTGAAGTAAATAAATAGGACTCTTCTTATTAACAATATTATGAGAATATTTTTATAACAGACATATTTTATGGTTGTTAGAATTAGACCACCAACAAAGTTTTTTTCTGATGAGTAAAGCTACCAAGATTGTAATACCTCTTGCCTGGGAAAAAAAAAAAAATTAGTTATTTTTCTTTCCTTCTGCTTTCTAAGAGAAACTTCTTCAAAGGGAAGAAATGTGATAAACTGTTACAAAATTGATGATTAACTCCATAAGCTACTTTCACTTTTGTTTCTCATTTAGTCCCAGAGAAGCCACAAGTTACATATTAGAAGTCAGTACATTTTACATGGGTTTGGAGACTATCTATAGTGAAGTGAAATGAAAATTTCTTACTCTGTTTGCAATTAAACTGTTGATATGAACCTTTTACTGTTGACGGAAAGCATTTAATCTACGGTGAGCAGGAAAACAATTATAATCAGCTACAGAGAAAATAATTTGAAGTCAAAATTTAATTATACTGGGGTGGGAAATAAGAATAATAAGTAACATTTTCTACACTGAAGATGCTCCAGACAGGTAGAGTTGTCTTGAGATTCCCTTATTAATGACATCTAAATATGATGTATTAAAATAATTTTTAAAAAATCAAATTCTCTTACAGTTTTGCTTTTTAAAAGACATTACAAGAAAATCAAAACCATCAGGATGTCATTGTGAATCCAAAGGTTTGTTCATTCTGTTTGGTTATGTTGATTAATTAAACATGAAAAAATAATTTTACCTCCAAGAGCTTTAAATGTTCAGATGCTTCATAAGCAATTTGACTACACAGTGTATCTTTGTGACTTGTTAAATAAATTCTCAAATGGATGATTTATCTCAGACTGGATGTATGTTTTAGATAAAGATATCATTCCTATAACAAATGTGAAGTTTTCCAGTTGTGAAGCAAAACCTGCCAAGTTCTCACACTTTTAATTAATGACAAGTTAAATAATCTTCAGTGTTTGTATAGAAAATTCTGAAATGACAGAAAGCATTAGGAATAAAGCATTCTTTAGTCAAACAGTTTATGCTCCCTGTGGGGTTTGCTCTGACATAGTATAAACAGGGTTTCAGTGTAAACGATCAAATGTCTCGTTTGTGCAACTGCAACAGGAGCTGTGGATGACTACTCATCTTCGAGGTCAGGGAAGACAATAGCAGAAGGAGAGATTTCCTTTACATAACACCTATTTGCATAACCTTCAGCCACATCAATTAATTTCTTTTAAAGTTCGTTTCCTGGTTTTAAGACAATTTGTATTCGGGTGCTCACTCAGCACTGTCTGGGTTGTTTTCAGCTACAGATTCTCCTATGGATGCAGAGCATTGGTAAATAGAAGAGTTCTGCTGGGAAAAGTCATCTAGTAAAGGTTTTGATGAAGACACTTTAGCTGGTGACGTTAAGTGACAAAAAGAACATCATTCATCTGAAATTTTCCTTTTTTTAAAAAAATAAATTACTCTCTCAAAAAAAATTCACACATATTTCAGTATTTTTCAGCAGCAGCACAATGTTACTGTATCATTTATGTATATTTCTGCTCTGGCAGAAGGGTTTGGACTAGATGATCTTTTGATGTCCCTTCCAACCCTTAAGATTCTGTGATTGTGTGATTCTATGACTTAATTCTACTTTGAGAAGCACTTAAGCTTATGAATGAAAGTATATAGAATAAAGACATTGAGCAATAAGAACAGAAAATTAAAGAGAAGGGATAAGAATATATAGTAAGATATAATTCAGAATCATTGCTCAAGTTGATGATGCTTATGATGAATTATAATGTAATAGCTCAGCAGGCTAAATATAATAATGTAAAGTTCAAAAGATATCAGCATGGAGATCATAAACTCTTAACTTGACCATTTAACAAAGTGAATTATATTCATAGTGATATTCACTATGTTAATGACTGCATCCTGGACAGCATTCATAGGCATCTGAACAGATGTCCAGATGTCCACAGACAGAGTATGTCGCTATCACAGGATCTTATTTTGAACAGTGGCCATATGTTGATGACTAAGGAAGGTAAGAATAGAGTAAGCATATCTACTGTTTCTGCCTGAAGACTCTTCCAGTCACCTACAATTTTCAGTTCAGCTAAATTGTGAATTTAAGACCTAATACAAAGATAAAAAAAATTTACACTAATTACAATGGTACTGCTGATCCCTGCAGAGAACTTTAGTCTCTTCTTAATTCTCAGATTTCATTAAAGGTGACTTAGTGAGACATTTTTTGCTGCTGACTAGTTCTAGATAACTGGTTTTGTTCCTGCAGGTCATCATTGTGTAAGACATTTGAAGGTCAGCTTATGTTCAAAAAGCTATTTCATATTAATCTTTTTTGAGAAAGACATAATTTAAAGCATAATTCTTTTAGATAAGTTCAGAAAATAAATTAACTGGAATCACTTTCAGAGCAGACTTAGAAATACAAGCCTTAAAGTTAATTTATTTCTTTTTGGTCATTATTTTTGTGGAATATATCCTTTAAAGGAATGTAATGTTGGTACGTCTGCCACATTGTGAGGAAAAATATTTCCAATACTATCCATATCCAAGCCAAAGGTTTTTAAAATTTTACACATGGTCTCTAGCTAGCAAAGAGTGTCATAGAGGTCTTTATAATAGAGGAACACAGATTTTTAAAACCTGCCAGGAAAACAGGCCAGTATTAGACACAATGATGTATAAGACAACTTGCTGTCTTTGACAGAATGGCCATGGCTGGATTCTGGAAGAGGATCCCTCCCTTCCCACCGTGGAACCCAAGTTGCAAACATGACTGTTGTTCTCAACTTCCAGCAGCATGAATTAATGAGTGTAATTTCAATAAACAAAAGATCTTCACAGATCTGGATTTACAGATCAGAGACTTTAACCAGCTACTTTGTAGATTACACTGGTGACATGAAGAATGGATGTAGCCAGGAGTTTTAGATAGTTTCTATCCATTTCTGAGAAATCCTTTGAGCTGCTTGCTGTGATTACCTCAGCATTAAATGCCTTGCACCTCAGAAAACAGATTCTTCACTCAGAAACGTAATTTCAGACACTGTATCTGCAGCTGATGGGAACTAGGAAATGAGCTGGGTGTCATGACTAAACCAACAGTGTTTGTTTTCTCTCAGTTTTGGCACATGTGACCTTACTCCTTTGTACATCCACCTGCAGCGAGTGGCTACCCAGTAAGCAAAGAGTGAACACTGTTTGAAACGGAAGGATGAAGCATTACAGAGATAGCAGAAGATTAGAAGTAACTATTCTATACTTATAAAACACTGACAGTGTATTTCAGTGCTGGTTATAAATTGTATGACATTATTTGGTTAAGTATTAAAGCTGTGTTTTCTCACATCTGTAAATGCAAAGAAAATTAAAACAACACAACTTGTATACAACTTATTGTACTATGAAATCCATAATTTCCAAAAATGTCTATACCTTAACAATAACTGAAGCCATTGCAATGATCCTTTGATGAGGAAGACATAAACTTTATGTTGTTGTCCTGGTACAAAACTCAGATTAAAAAAGAAATATCTGTCTTTTTCAAACAAACAAGCTCATTCTGTCATCCAGCACATAGATACAGTCTTGACATGAGGTACTGAGTATCTTCCCTTCATTTTCTGTTCTCCCATTTTGCTAGTTCATGCATGAGTATTGCCAAATTTCTGATTCTCTCTTGTGTGAGACACAGGACCGTGAGTCTCTGAACTACATGTTATGATGTAGTTGAGAACATTTACAGTCACATGAAGCAACAGTAATCTGTACCACCACTTCAGATTTATTATTATTGTATTGATTTTCCACTATCTTCTTCAAAAAAACTTCTCAGATTATACTTCTTTAGTCTTGTGAATATTGCCTTGCAATAAAAGCAGTTAAACAGCATTCTTGTTTGGATACATTTGTATCCTGATGCATTTCATCTCAAGTAGCAATGAAAGGCAAAAAAACAGCTGTTGCTTCTGTTCTGAAATAGCTGCCAGCCAACACTGACATTTCCACTATAATAGGAAAGCTTATCTGCTTATAGGCACTTTTTCCTAATGAGAAAAATTCAATTGCAGATTCTTAGTCATAGTCTGTGTCATATGGAACTCATATCACTACAATCTCAGACAGTCTATCTAGGTGCTATTACAATTACATAACAAATATAATCTTAACATCCTCTGTGTACATTTTGCCAAGATCAACTCAATTGTGTTACGAGATGAGGTCACAACCCCTGCCCTGAAGATTTCACTATATATATATAAAGCAGTCATGGATAGGAGAGCTGACACAAAATTTGAGAGGAAAGATGAAGTGCTTTTGCCATATGCTTTCTTTGGATTTTTTTTCAAACGTTGATATTTAAATATGAATACTCTATGTTTAGTCCCCATTCTCAGTACATCTAATCTAACTGAGCTGAATAAAATTTTCAAGTGTATTGGTTCTGTTGTTAATGATCCCATGGGATATAATGCCTGCCCTTTATAGGCAATTTTCTTTGTCATTACTAGGAATTGTGCTTTCTGCAGTCTGAATCTGTAAATAGTGACACCTTGATTTTTAAAAAATCAAGTTGAAGCTCTTTGCAAAATTGGATTTTTCATGTTAATACAGTGGTGTCTTCCAATAAATTGGAAATTTGTAAATTCAAATTTTCAGAACATGAGTCCAGGTCTCAAAGAACACCATAGAAGACACTATAGTCTGCTTTATCTGCTGCCCATGTCTACAGATCCAGATGTGATTACCCTCACTACTTATACTCTTTGTCTGAAGGAAATCTGTGACAAAACAGCCATAATCTGGTCTATACAGGTAGTTTCAGACTTCTTTTTGCCTGAACAGTGGTACTATTAAACAGGCATAAGAATTAGATCCACTAGTACCAGGAGAAACACTTTTTTTTTTTTTTTTCATGAAACTACCATTTTGTTTGTCCAAAAGATCTGAGGACCAGGTTTTCTCATCCTAAGGTCCTTTAGATTTTCCTAACTTCAGATCAGATGCTGGCAAAATTAAAAGAAGTTTCTGCTTAAAGTTAAAGTAAAACCAATACCTAAAGAATGGATTTTTTTTCTCTCACTTCTCCTTTTTTAATGGCTCAGCAATGTGGCCATCAGCTTTCACAAAGAGCTTTAAAATACCCTGTTTCTAAACTATGAGGGATCAGAAAAAAATAGTGTCTAAGAGATAAATCAATATTAGCTTCAAATCTATTGGGATTTCTTCATGACTTGGAAAATCTCCAGGATGGAAACGATTTCACAAATGCTTTGATTTCCTTAGACATGTAAAATCATAGAATTTGGATGTAAAGAGACCTTTGGAGATTAACTTTCTGACCACCCTGCTCAAACCAAGGATACTTTCAAAATTAGAACAGTTTTCTGGATTTCTTGTCTAGTCAGACTTTGAATAGTTCTAGGAATTGAACTTCCTTATCATCTCTAAGCCTCTAGTTCGGTGTCACAAATTGCTGAAATTTGTGTTCACCGACTCCTGTGCTTTCACTGAATCTGGCTTCATCTTGCACCTGTCTTGTAGGTAGCTGTAAACAGCAACAAGAATCCTCTCAGCTTTCTCTTAAGGTTAAACAAGCCCACTTTTCTCTGCTTTTCCCCATATATTGTATGCTTTAGACCTTGGAAAATACTGATGGAGTCTTTTGGAGTCATTTCAGCATGCTGACATTTTGGGGGTTTTGTTGCTCTTGGGAGCCCAAAACAGGACTCAGTACTCCAGGTATGGCCTCCTAAGTGCCAAACAAAGAGGAATAATCACTTCCCCTGAACTCTTGGCTACTCTCCTACAAAAGCCACCTCATATACTGTTGGCCTTGATCACTCTGAAGGTGATTCATGTTCAGCTTGCAGTCCACTAGGATCTCCAGGTCCCTTCTGCATATCTATCCTCCATCCACCTGATCCCCAACCTGTATAGTTGCATAAAGTTATTCCACCCTTGATGCAAGCCTTTTTTTTTTTTTCTTGCTTTCATTGATCTTCATGAATCTCCACATCTGGAAAGTGCACTGCATTCTAGGATCTAAGCTATCAATGAAAACACTGAGTTCTATCATTGCCTCCTCAGGAATGCTGCCAGTAGCTAGAAACACTTCTTTTCATTCTTAATCACTAACTTTTGAGCCTGAAGGTCCAGCCACTTTCCCACACATTTTACTATCCACCCATCTAACTCATACCTCTCAAATGTTGCTACAGGGATACTTTGTAGGAAATTATGTTCAAAACTTTACTGAAGTAGTCATCCACTGATTTGCCCTCTGTTACATTGAAGGGTAATTTGGCAGAAAATAAACTGCACTTGCATTCCAGCTTATCCTTTGATGTCACAGAGCAACTGCGTTTAGATCTGAGTGGTATCCAATTCAGCAGTATTAGTCTGGTTATGTTCAACCTATATGAACTGTCACGATTACTCATGCACTAACAGCACATTGCATGTTCAGCTTGGTTACATTCCATGGGCTCACACAGCCAGACTGCGAGAGCAAGAAACTTTTGCATCCAGCTTAATGAATACTGCAGTTTATTGAAGCAATAGGTTATACAAGTTCTTTTGGATTGTTGATGATAGTAGACTGCAAAAAGCATGTGCATACAATGAGAAAGTATGTGCATACAATGAGATTATGAGCAATATAGCACACAAAATTCGGAAAGGGAGACTCTGTATAGATGGTTCTAAGATTTCTTAGTAAGTCCAGATCATGTCCAGAGGCATCTCTGTGGGAGTGAAGAGAGTTTCAACCCATTGGCTGATTCCAGGAGCCAGAGGCAATCTGCGATAGAGACTTCTCTGACTTGTTCATGATGGTATCCTCCCTGACATCCCCCCTTAAGCCATTTTTATAATGCTTTTACCTTGAAGATGGGGCTTTAGTGACTCTAGTCAGACGTACCTTTATTATGATTGATATAAAATTATCTCACTTTGCTTTTAAAGGCATAGGTTAAGAAAATTTCAGAGTGCATGCTCAGTGACAGGTGGTTACAACTTCGAAGTAGGCAGCTTTTGGGATGATGGTATGGGAATATAATAAGCAAAGTTCACTCAAAGGATGGCATTTTGTGAAAATATGACAGGTTGTTGGCCTAGAGTGCCAAGAATACAGTGTACCAGTTCGACAGTACCATGCAATTCCCTTCCTCTTGCAACAACTCACAGAACTTGACTATGAAATTTCCACTCTGTCCCAGTCTCTGTGCTGATTGCCCAGTGTGGCTACACTCCTAGGGGAACCTCACTCTGCAGACTTGAAGACACTCTGTACAGATGGCTTGAGTATTAGCATGAAGTCTATCCAGTACCCATACTTGGACCCTTGGAACCCTGCCCAGTTGCCAGTTCAAACTCCAGGCTTTCCTAGGTGCAGATTTTTCCTACCCAGATTTTTCACATGCTTTTTGCGCTCCACAGTAGAACCTTCTTTAAACTTCTTATACTTTTCCTTAATATATGAACAATGCTATACCTTTAATGCAAGTTTAATTTCTAAATTATTTCCTGTGATTTTTCCACACCCTGTGTCCATAGAGTAGGTCATCTTATAATACAAGGTACTTAGATCAGTTAAGTATGATTTATCTTTGTTAAAGCCATTTTGCTTTTTCTAACCACCTTCTTATCCTTCATGAATATCACTCTGAAGAATATTTTTTCCATAGTCCTCCTCAGAACTGTGCTGAGACAGAAAGGCAAGTAGTACTCTGAATCTTCCTCCTGTCTGTCCTGAAGATGTGTGTGATGACCTTTACCAGTAATTAGGAACCTCCACTTCATCATTGCCTTGCAAAACTGGTGAGAACAGCCTCACAGAGACACTGACCATTTCTCTCAGTACTCTTGAGTGCTTCTGTGTGATTCAGTGGACTTGTCTTTGTTTAATTTCCTCAATTCAGTCTTCTTCTACTGTGGATTGCAGTTCATCTGTGTAGACTCTGCAACCTGTGTACCAGGCAACACATGGGTAGATTTTGATAAAGATGAAGGCAAAGAAGATATTCAGTGACAAGCCTTTTTGATAACCTGTGTCACTGAGCCCCACATGCCATTCAGCAGTGGATACACTCCTAGGGGAACCTCACTCTGCAGACTTGAAGACACCCTGTACAGATGACTTGAGTATTAGCATGAACTTTAAGCCTATCCAGTACCCATGCTTGGACCCTTGGACCCCTGCCCAGTTGCTAGCTCAAACTCCAGGCTTTCCTAGGTGCAGGTCTCCTCCTACCCACTAGTTAGTCCAGTTTTAAGTTTGCTGGGGAATCATACTTGCACAGATCAAAGAGCAAAGTCATATAGACAACAACAATGACTTGGGACTATCCCCAGTAGGAAGTTGGATACCTCCACCCTGGTTCAAAATTTAACAGTGTAAAATAATATAGATATATTCAGCTGATGCTCCAGGGCCAGTAAATGGGCCCAGGCACTGTTGAAACTATTACAAATGCAGACAGAGAGAATCTGGCACCAAGTATCAGACTTTTTTTGGTTTATTTGTTTCAGTTACATCTTTATTGTTCACATCACTTGAAAGAAAAGGTAGATGACTGAAAGGGAACTCTACTCTCTGATGTCCATTCAAAAGCATTTTTACAAAGTGATGGCACTTCTTTTAAAAATGAGGCTTTTTTGAGTGCATGCTATTGTGTTTCCAGCTGTTGAAAATCTTTATATTTGATGATGCTTTGGAAACTGCACAAATCTTCTGGGCAAACAAAAAGCACAACTGTATAGTTTTGATTTTGCAATTAGAAAAATGATACATTGACTGTTTCATAAGAAGTGGTTTGTAATCTAATTTTGAAATATAAACTAGACTATCAATGGATATAATCATAAATACAATGAAGAAAATGGAGAAATTCTTCTTTAGAGCAATAAAGTATCACCAATTAACTAATTATTGTTAAAGTTTTTTATTACATCATGATTATCATGTTTCCATTGCAGAAAATTCTTTCATCGTATTTGTATCTCTAGAGGATTGTCTTTTACCTTTCATACTGAATATTGCATCTTTTGTAGTGCTTTTGCTGGCACCTAGTAGAAAATATGTATCAAACCATGTAATAGTTTGCCTGTCCTTTGCCCACATAGGTGGATATGCAGAGTGCTGAATGTAAAAACTTCTTTCACATTTATCTTCAAGGCTTGGAACAATTCCTTAATGCTTCAATTAAACTGAAGTAAGGCATAGTTAGTTCATTAGGAAGTTATTCTATAGCCCACAAGTTGTGTTTGGAATGTTTTTATATTAGTAGATCAAATAATTACCCATTGAGAACTGCTTTCTCTGCCTTGTATCTATTATGAAGCCTCTTGATTGCATTTGTTCTGTGCAGTATAATTAGTTTAGAAAGCAGCAAAAAAGCTCGTTTTCTGACTGCTTTGAAAGAGTTTGCCATCTTCACAATCATATACACATGTAGGGATTCACAGGCAACGTAAGTTATATGCAAAAGCAGTGACTGAGTACTTCATAGTGGATCCAATTAAATGACCTAAAAAAATTAAATCAATTTTGACTCCTTCTTCTGCAGTGTACAATCCTTACAAGAAACTTTTTCTAAATTATATAACTAATTGTTACTGCTTCTTCATTGTTTAGTACTCTTCTCAGTACAGGATCATTCAGAGCTCTAGCCTAAAACCATTAATCCATCTCATTCAGTTTTTTTGGAATTCAATTTGGTTCTACTCACCAATAGGTCCAAAAGTGCAGTCATGTTTAATTCCCTTACAGAAGTCTGTATAAATGGTGTACACAGTTTTAAAAACTCTCCTAATTTTATTAGATTTTTCTGAATGTTGTAAATAATTTATTTTTCTTCTTCTCTCTCTTCCCTTTTTAAAAATTCTGAAGATTCACAATGTTGTCCAAAGCACATTTAACACCATTTCTTTCACTTAACTTTAATTTAAAAAAAAGGAAAAAAAAAAAGAAAAAAAAAAGAAAAAAGAAAAATGTTGTTGATCAGTTCTGAACATCATCTATCTATATTAGTTGTGTTTAATTAAAAAAAAAGGAAAAAAATCAGAGGTAACTGTATCTTGGGCTCTAATCTATGCATCAGTTGTAGTGAAAGGTTGAAGTATTTTTTCTACACGGAGATTAGAATTCGAAAGACAAAGCTACTAATGAAGTAGATAGATAGGTAGCATGACTTAATTTGTAGAACAAATTTTGCAGATAGATCACAATACATGACAAATTCCTACATGTTTTATAACTCATTCACAAAATATTCTTACAGAAATCCATTTACTTTCTATAAAATAGAAGCATCTCTTTTATAAATGCAAATTAATGATGAACCTCTAAACAAAGATCAAATTAAATATTTACAGTGTAGGAGGCTTTGTTAAAAATTCCACCTAGCAACTACATTTAAAAGCATTAATGAAGTATTAGTGAAAGATGGGAAATGAACAGATGAAGAACTAATTTCCTCAGACAGACTAGTGTCCTGTCACAAGATACTAGTAATTGACATTGTACCACTTGCACCATTTCTCCTGTAAATCATTGGATGTGAATCTTTGCATTAAAAATCTTTGCTTCAAAATATAAAACACTGTCTAACATTACAAGAAAAAAATGCACAGCATTGCACATATTGGCATTGAATTAATTCCAATATAGATAACCTAGATCTAGTGGTTTTCATACTTACTGTCCTAAATGAAATGCACCCTGAAAATTGAAAATTTTTAACTCACATTGATCAACTTGCTAACTGATTACAGTCTTCTGCTGTCACAGAATTACTTGGTGCAATGATCTATCTTTTTTAGCTGTACAAAAAAAAACATCTCTATTCAGTGTCAGAACTACTGTCATTTAGTGTCCTTTAGAATTTCTCTATGCTATTTTACCTGTCATCTCCCTCAGAGAACTTCTTTTAGAACACTTACTGTGGTTTTTTTACCATTTCAGTTATTTCTTGAACATTATAGCAACCACCATGGTTTTGCAATATTTTACCACAAAACACCCATATTTCCCAAAACTTCTTTTCAACTTCCAAAATTGTTTTTCAGCAGAGCTAAGATTTCAAAATGACTAGACCTGACACATGATTTATATGTTAACACAGTACTGCATACTTCTCACTCACAGAGAAAAATAATTAATCAAACCAATACAACCACTAAGTTTTGCTGCTGGACCTATAACTGCATATGTTGAACTAAACTATTTTGGTTTGCTTATATAGTTAATGGTGTCTCCTATGCTTCTGTTAGTCTTAGTTTCATTTTCATCACTAATGATGTGGGCAAGGGTCATGGAGAGAAAAGAACAGGTTCTCTAGAGGGACTGCAACTGAGGAAAGAGAAAGAAGGAAGGAGATAAGAATAGGCTGGACACTTGAAATGAAGCTTAAAGACTAAAGGCAGAACTGAGGTCATAGGCTGGAGCTCAGCTGGATTAGTCCAAAATATGGATTCACTCTGGATTGTTTGTCTTGATTTGCTTGTTTTTTGCAATGAGGCATCTAAATTATACATTAAGAATTAGGTCACAAGTGGTTGAAATAGTCAAGAAATGATACAGTAAACTGTTATTCAGTGTCCAGGATAGTCCCTTAATGATTTTCCATTCTACTTCTGGGCTGAAGGAACTGATTAATAGTGGAAAAAGATCATATATGCTCTTAAATTCTTTCCTCTACTGCTTTTTGTTATAAATGCTTCAGCAGTCTCTCCCTCAGACAGTGAAATTATTTCAGTGTCATCCAGGATATCAAGACAAAGACAAAACTGCATACTGTCAATAAATGTCAGTCAGTAGCCAAGTTCTGCTTTTAATTTAAATGTTTCATTTTCTAAATGCACATGGAATAAGTGTGTACTAGTAGTAGAAAACTGAAGTGCAGATGAGACTATTTAGATCTCAAAATATCTTATCTGAAAAGCAGGAACCAAACTAATAGTAAGTCTTTTAGTGGGGATACATGAAAAACTAGTTCTTCTTTCTGCATTATGTGCACCTAAAAATACTGCAGATAATTCTAAATAGTCACACTCTTGCCTTCTAATACCAATATTTTGTGACCACTTTAGAAGACACTGTCATTGGTTTCAGACTGCAAAGATTTTGGTTCTTCAAACGTAATAAACTATTATGAGTGGGATTTTTCACAATGTAAGATCAGTGAAATAGTCCTAGAAAAAAAAAAACCAAACAAACTCTGAAAGTAAAAAAAAAAAAAAAAATCAAAAATACATTAATCTCTCCTTAATTGAACTTTCTCAGACAAAGTCACACAATATTCACAGCTTCCATTAATGTCACGCTCTTGTTTGACTGATTCCACTTGTATCTCCTTTTATTTTACTTTTACTTAACTTATTGCTTTTTTCCCCTAATGTAAAATCATCTTTCTGCTTTTAATTTCTTCTATAATTTCTCACTAGAAACCATCCTTTATTCCTACTCCAAAAGCATACTGTCTAATGTTACCACTACAGAATGAAAAGTCAATGAAGTTGTTCTGGGTTTTCTGTATTCGTTTGATTCAGAGCAGACTTGAGGCTTTAAAACCCACTGGATAGTATTTTCAAGCCCTTAACTAAGACGTGAGAACCAAATCTGTGCCCTCTACTAGCTGACTGGTCTTTCATACCTGTGACCTAAGAAGAACATTGCTTAGTATATTATCTACATAATCTTCTCCTGTTTACAGCCGTAAGAATGAACCATCCATTTCACAGTGAACTGGGAGTTTTGGGCAGGGGAGAGGGAGTCCTGTTTTGCACAAGAAGGAAATAAAGCTCACCTCAATTAAAATAGAGTATAACTTTTGTAATGGATACCATTCCCTGAGAAATGATGCAAATGTTAGATTCAGGTTCACTGCTGATTCAGGTTTGGGATATTGCAGGAGCAGCTGACCTGTATACTCACCTGTCATGGAACAAGTGAGAGCTATCACCACAAACCAGTGTACATTTACTATTGACTCATTTCTTCTTCTAGACCCAGTTTTGTACCAAATCACATTACCAATCACCAATGAGGCACATGTACTACCGAGAAGACAGTTGTGAAAAAATTATTACAAAACTGTCCATGAAAATATATCTGGATGAATTGAATATTTTATCTTCTGATAAAACTTTTCACCAGAAATATTTTTCACCATGATGCCTTGGTTGAACATGCCATTCACAGAAAAAATCATAAGCCTAGGATATGTTATAACCGGTGAGAGAGGGGCAGAGAGAGATATGATTGTCTCCTGTCCCAGTTTCCTGGTGCTAATAGATAGAGGGCAAACACTCACTCAGGCTTTTGCTATCCTCCCACTTGAGTAATCTCATTCCTCTAGTTTCTCCTCTGGGGACATAATAAAAGGTGCTGGAGGCACTGTTCCTTCATTTTCCAATTGTTTGTCTTGAACTTACCATGTTTTAAGAGCTAAGCCTACTGATTGTACTAACATTAAGCAGAAGGGAACTTTTCTAAAGATAATTGCAAGTTAGATTTGTCAATAAGGTGAGTAGATTTTATCTTGTTTCCTTTAAAAATGGCAATCATTCATTCTATTATCATAAAATTATATTGCTGAAAATTGAAGTCAAATAATTCTTTAATTTGAAACATAATGCAACCTCATAAACCTCAGAGAAAATAAAATTGCAATCATTCATTTCCTTCTCTGCGAAACATTATATTGCAATTTAGTGAATAGTCTTTGACTGTAGAACAGTGGCTAATTTAAATACTATTAAATCAAGGAGACTTTGTAGAGTTCATGTTTTGTAAAAGCAAAATTTACTCTAGCAAAGTCATTGATCTCTGAATCATTATCATTAAATGATCAAAGCATATAATCTGAAAGACTTTGTAGATAATTGCAATGTGTCTGCTCTGTAGTTGAGAGGGTGCTATTTTATGACTTCTAGCTGAAGTAAACGCATTCTCTGGTTCAGGGTTTTAGTCTTCCTGGAAAGACAAGTCCTACTGAACAACCAAGAAATAATAATGAATATCTATGATTTTTTCTTTCCTTTCCCAGTTATTTCAGCATATGCATGTTAAAGTAGTTTATAGATTATTGTCTAAATAAAAATTGAACACATAATTTGGAGCATCTGTGCAAAACACCACCAAGAATCATCTGAAAGAGCTAATAGCAGTTTAATGGAAGGTACACAGTAAGAGAGGAAAAAGCATCATAAAATGTAACTCCCTATGGCACACAGGTCAACAGAGGCTTCATGTTGCACTGTACAGCATTCATCCTCTATTCTCCATCCTTCAGCTGGGACACTGTGATCCTCCTTTTCCCAGGTTTGTAGAGCTTCACGGAGTGATATGTACCTCCTTACCGTGGCAATACTCATCACTCCGGAAGGTCACAGCCATCTCATATAATGTGGTTAAGTACTCGCTTTGTAAACACACAGAGTAAGTTGGACAGCAAATTTGTCTTTCTGTCATTCTTTTTTTTTCTGAAAACTAGAATGAGTCTTTGCTCATATCCTTAGACTGATGATAAGCTATGAGCCACATAACGCTACAGACCCTTAAAAAATAGTTTGCAAGACTAGACAATCCTAATTTCTCTCAGGTACATTTGCGTTCCAGACTCACTGCTGTCTTGTTTCATGTTCCACTTTTAGCTAATTAATTGAAAGAGTCAGCCCTCGAAACAACAATTTATAACAGTTGTTTGTGCTTAGACATAGCATTTAGGTGTCTGAAATGTACTTAAATATCTAAAAATGAGACAAAAGCACTTTCACAAGTACAAATTAGACTTTACTTAATAGTAATTCACTTAATAAACTGAGGAACCAGGTTGTCTAACAGCCTGAAGTATTGAAAAAAAAAAGCCATTTCTGTTTATCTCTCTTCATCCTAAGGCCTTAAGGCTTTTTTATTTTGCCACTTACTTCTCTATGATAAGCAAACATCAATCTGGAAAAGGCAGGCATATTTAACTGCTAAATTGATGCTAGTCGCTGGCTTAATCACTAGAGTAATGCTGTGCATGGTTTTAGCATCTCTAGAGGTAAATACTTGTCTACAGAAGGATTACCTTTTGCTACAACAGGCTTAATGGCTATTTCTAAATAAGTTATACAGTATGAGGCAAAACCACAACAGTTTAGCTTTCAATAGTTTTTAACATTTACAGAATTTTGCTGTTTTTTAGTAGGTTGGGGTGCTTTTTAAGAAACATGTGAGGTTTAGTTTTTTTTCTTACTGTTGCCATTGATAGAGAAATTACTATTCTAACTAGATTTCTGAAACTGAGAAATGCTGCAAAAAAATCTTACCAACAAGCTTCTGTTCACTATGTTGTTAAAACTTCTGGTAGCAAGTTCAGCTGGATGCCACTTGGCACCAAAGGCATAAATCATTCATCAGATTGCATCCTGCAGCAGTTATAAGAAGAGAAAACATAATGTAAATGTCTGGAAATATAGGAGAGAGGAAAAAAGTGTCTGCTATGGAAAAAAAATGTCTTCCATGATCACAGAGGACAGGTGAAGTGCATGAGGACTGGAGGAAGGCCAACATCACTCCAGTCTTCAAAAAAGGCAAGAAGGACCAGGAAAATACTGACTGGTCAGTCTCACCTCCTTCCCTGGAAAGATGATAAAACGACTATCCTTGATTTCATCTCTAAACTCATGAAGGGAAAGATGACTGTAAGGGAGACTCAACATGGGTTCACCAAAGAGAAATCCTGTTTGAACAACCTGATGGCCTTCTACGAGGGTATAATTGGATAGCTAGATGAGGGGAGAGCAGCAGATGTCACCTTTGGCAAGGCTTTTGGCACTGTTTCCCATAATAACCTCATCAGAAAGCTCAGGCAGTGTGGCTTGAATGAGTGGATAGAATATACCCTCAGCAAGTTGGCTAATGACACCAAACTGGGAGGACTGGCTGATTCCCCAGAAGGCTGTGCTACCATTCAGCTGGAACTCAACCGGCTGAAGAGTTGGGCAGAGAGGAACCTCATGAGATTCAACAAGGACAAGAGCAGAGTCCTGGACCTGGGAAGGAACAGCCTCATGCACCAGTACAGGCTGAGGGTCGAACTGCTGGAGAACAGCTCTGCAGAGACAACTGGGAGTCCTGATTGATAATAAACTAATCATGAGCCAGCAATGAGCCCTCATGGCCAAGAAGGCCAATGGCATCTTGGCATGCATCAAGAAGAGTGTGACCAACAGGTCGAGGGGGATTCTTCTCCCTCTCTACTCTGCCCTGGTGAGGCCTCATCTGGAGTCCTGTGTCCAGTTCTCGGCTCCTCAGCTCAAGAGGGACAGGGAACTGCTGGAGAGAGTTCAGCCCAGGGCCATCAAGATGATCAGGGGACTGGAGCATCTTTCTTATGAGGAAAGGCTGAGGGATCTCAGGCTTTTTAGTCTGGAGGAGAGGAAACTAAGGGGCAATTTCTTTAACTCTTAGAAGTATTTAAAAGGAGCCGTTCAAGAAGATGGGGGAACATTTTTTTTTTTCTGTAGTGTTCTACGATAGGACTAGGAGCAATGAAAGGAATCTGGAACACAAAAAAATCCATTTAAACATAAGGAAAAACTACTTTACTGTGAGGGTGAAGGAGTCTTGGCACAGGTTGTGCATGGAGGGTGTGGAGTCTACTTTTCTGAACATATTCAAAACCCTCTTGGAGTCATAACTGTGCAACCTGTTCTAGATGGACTTGCTTTAGCAGGGGGTTGGACTAGATGATCTCTAAAAGTCCCTTCCAACTCCTACCATTCTATGAATCTATGGTTCTATGATTCTTTCTTATTCCAGACACATTGGCAGAGTACATGTGGTAGGATAATTACATAAAGGGCAGGTGTCAGTAGGATGGAGCCAGGCTCTTCTTAGTGATGTCCAATGATAGGACAAGGGGCAATGGGTTTAATCTGGAACACAAGAGGTTCCAAAGAAATACAAGGAAGAATTTCTTCATTATGAGGGAGAGAGAGAACTGGAACAGGCTGTCCTGGTGGGTTGTTGAGTCTCCTTCTCTGGAGACATTCAAAACCCACTTGGACAAGTTCCTGTGTGACCTACTCTAGGCGGCCCTGCTCTGGCAGGGACATTGGACTAGATGACCTTTCAAGGTCCCTTCCAAGCCCTAAGATTCTGTTATTCTGTGATTATGCCTGCCATTGACAGATGAGTTATAACTTAAAGATTTCTGTGAGTTTCAACTTTCGTTTCAGAAGCTTTGAGAACAGACCGGTCACATACCTGCTTAAAGTCTGGAGGGTCCAGTTACTGCCCTAATAAGTTCATGTTGACTTTGCTTCATTGGACCAGGGAAAGGAGAACCCATACCTCTATGATGGCCCAGCCTAGTGTTTTCTCCCTTAATAAATTCTTCTAAGAAGTACTATAAACTATATTTTAGCATCAGGGAATGTACTGAAGCTGTTAGATTAGCTGTTAGATTTTACCTACGTAAAAAAAGCACAACCTACTCAGTCCAGTATATAAATCACCTAAAGTGACCAATACAGGCAGCTAGTAAAAGAATAAGCCTTCCCTCTAACAGTTAGGTGTAAAAATATTTGCTGCTAAAAGAACACATTTAGGTAAAGACAAGACTTGAGCCATTCTCTTGCATGTCACAAAGTCTTGACCAATCCTTGTAGGGGAAAAGCCTCATTTCTTGACTCTTTCTATACCTTTTTCACTTTATGTGAGTCTTTATACTCTTGTCTATAGCCTCGCACCTTCTTTTACACAGTCAGCACAAAATTAACTAAGTTCTCTCTACCTCAGTGAAGTGGGATGAAGTTAGACAATATTGGCTGGTACTGATTTTAGGCTTGAAAAATAAAGGCATTTTCTGTCTCTCTGAAATGTATTTCTATACAGAGGAGAACTTCATTGAATTAAGATTTGATGTAGAAGCAGAATTTCAACTACTTCTTCAAATTCTATTAGAGATAACGAGGAATTGTATTGTGCCATCAGTGAGATATTGTTTCTGTAAGGCTTTCCCAGGACTTTCACTGTCTACTGGCTGACAACTTTATTATTTCAGGAAAACACAGCTTTGATTCTCATGCATGAGTGACCAGTATCAGCCTGCAGAGCTCCCACACTCTCAAAATCTTGCTCAGCAGAGTCAATGGAAATTCACTGTGCTGCAAATCAAAGCAATTTGGCCTGAGAAAATTGAGTAACATGCTGGCATATTTTTCCTTTTGAGGTAATTAAAAATCACACTTCTGAGAACCTATTAATGACACAATAGAGGTTCCCAAGTACAGGAATCATTATGTGTATGAATCATGCTCTGTCATCCTCAGATTTAGCTGTCATTAATAGGACTTCTTGGATCTTCAGAAGATTCAGTCCACAATGTCATGATCTGCTTTCTGATTGTGTCCCACGGAAAGACTTTGGTGCATTGAACCAAACACTAAACAAATTGTCGAGTGATTGATTATTTTGAGAAGAAGCCAAAGACTGCTTTCATTTATATGTTGTTGACACAAATCGGTTTTCTGGGAAGATATTCCCACAGTAAAAGTTTCTACACACACACATACAGTTAGAATAAATTAAAAGAATATAAAAATAGAAAATATTTTTTGTTGCCATTGCTGACAACAGTACCTGGCAGTCCAGACTGATCTCCCAGCTCACCGACCACTGAGAGGAATGGATCACTGCATACACGGTATGGATGATGCTCAGTTTCTGCTTTATTGTTTATGTTATGTGCTTATATCTGCTGGCATAAGCACCTCTTCCCACTTTGTCCAGTGCCAGCCCTTTCACTTCTTCTTCACCCCTTATGTTACAGTCTGAGATCTTCCGGATGCCTACCACAATTTTTAATATATAGTGGAAGGGGAAAAAAAAGAAAACAAAAAAGAAAAGAAAAAGCCATCTGCTTTAGAAAAGTGGATCTGGTTCTCAAAAAGCAGTGCAGCAATTAGGTTAGCAATTAGGACAATAGTTGAAGATCAGAGTTCGAAAGTCTGTTTTATATGCCTAGAAAAGATGATTGTGCCTAACTTAAATATTTAGAGGTAAATAATGAGCTGATGAAGTTCTACTTCTGACAGGGCAAAAGCAATTCCTGCGATAACTAATTGTGGTTTTATTCTTTCCTTGTCCCTACTCAAAAATCTTATATGTAGTAGACAGAAAACCCAAGTATGTAGGTTTGTTATGGTTTACTTACTAATTTTGTAAACTTTTGTGGACATTTAGACAAGTTTATGGAACAGTAATCCACTTAAGTACAATGTATATAGAAACCACCTGGGAAACTATAAGAGTATGAGGGATAATATATATGCTTAGTATGTTTTCATATTCTTCCCTAGACAGCCACTTAGGCTATTACCGTTTTGCAAACTTTTGAATGGATGCATTTCTGGCCTGTTCTGGTAGTATTGTTCTGGGATAACATTAAACTTAGAATCACTTTATTAATAAAGCTGTGAACAACAGTGAATGCATAGTCATTGTCCGTGACAAACAGCTTGTACAAAGTCTGTTAAAATCCATAAGCTCACTTCAGCTCGCTTTGAAAGCTGGCTTTCAGCTGGCTATTCAGTCAGGTCACATCTGAACATGGGCAGAAAAAACACCTGTGTTCCAGAAACATAGAGCAAGAAAAATAATGTGTCTTAAGCCAATGTATACTTAATGAAAATCTTTAAATTCAAATACAGAAATACAACTTGAAAACATTTTTAATGATGCAAGGAACTCATTTTGATATACTTTCAATCAAGCTGTGTCAGAGCTTTTTGTATGTACAGTTGGTCCGAAGGAAATCTCTCCATATATGCACATTATTTCACAGAATCACAGAATGGTAGGGGTTGGAAAGGACCTTGCGAGATTGTCTAGTAAAATCCCCCTACTCAAGCAAGTCCACCTAGATCAGGTCACACAAGAACGCATCCAGGCAGGTTTGAAAACCTCTGGAGGAGATTCCACACCCTCCCTGGGCAGCCTGTGCTAGGGCTCCCTGACCCTCACAGTAAAGTAGTTTTTCCTTATGTTTAAGTGGAACTTTTCATGTTCCAGATTTTGGCAATTACACTTTGCCTTACCACTGAACACTACAGAAACAAGTGCTGCCCTATCTTCTTGACGTACACTTTTTAAATACTTGTGTTAATGAGATTCCCCCTTCCCCCAGTCTTCTCTTCTCAAAAACTGTAAACTACAGTAAAACTGTAGCTCATCATTTGAGTAGCAAAGCCAGGAGTGTAATGAATAGTAAATATGTACTTTCTGCCTTCACCATGGTCTGTGAGGCTCATTGAAGAGGAGACCATGCTCACACAGCTGCTGCTACTCCTTTCCTTGTTCTGAGGCTGTAGGGAATTTCTGTCTTCAAACTTTCCCAACTGGCACTCAAATTCAGGACTGGGGTAAACAAAAATCTGCTGTAATGTACTCTTCAGGCACACAGACTGAGTTAATTACATTTATTAGGGAACCTGGGCAGAGACTGTGTTGCTGTGATCATGGATTTGTACTTTTAAGTGGATTCAGATGGCAGAAGCCTCCGTCAAAATGAAATAGGAGCTGATCAGTAAAAGCAATTTATTATTTTGATGACTTGAGAACTAGTGATATAAATCTAAACGTCCAGTACAGCATGTCAAAAGCTCATCAGCATAATAAATCTAGAACAGTTCAGACATCAGAGTTTAAAAGGGAAATTTATTAGCTGTTTCTATGCAATAGGTATATTAGTGGCACAAGAGCGACAGTTGTAACAGTCATCTTTTGTCTCAAATAGCAGAGATACTGCCCAAGCTGATCATGGAACACATTACTACTACAGCAGGGCCTGACCTCACATGACCACAAAAGAGAACCACAGGGTTCTTAGTATTACCCCAGTTTTGCACAAGTTTTTTCACAAGAAGTGAACAGAAGGGCATACAGAGGAATTTTAAGATGAGAGTGCGGGGTTTTTTTGGAATGAACAGGGAATGGCATTTAGAATAAAGCTCAAAAGACTTACTTCAATAGTTAAAATATTCTCCAAAACTAAATCAAGATGCACTCAGAATCAGAAAATACAGAATAGGGATTTAGTACCCCTTATGTAAATCTGACTCTATGTCTTCTTTAATTAAGTGAAATAAAGCGTAAATGTAATGTGAGTAGAATTTTTTTACCACATTTTGAATTCGCATTTCTTCACTAATTTTAATAACTTCCTTAGCTTTCCACTCAAAACTTAACAACTACAATTAGACACCTTCTTAAGTCAGGCACCTAAGCTGCATCAGAATGAAACAGAATTCTGAAAAGCCATCAAATGTACAAATAAGGTGTTTAAAAAGTGTTAACGTTTGCTTTAGCTCTAGGGTCATAGCTGTATTCTGCTGCCCTCTCCTGCCACTTGCTTATCATTACAACAATATAGATCAACGGCTAAATACATTAGGAAAATTCAAATCCAAGTGCATAACAGTAAAGCGTGCCTCTAAAATGTTTATGAGACTGTACAGGTTGTTTCAAAATACTTCTTGGAATCCCTCCCTCATCACTGCTTTATTGCTCTGCAATAAGCTGTGGCTCTGTGTATGACTACGTTTCTGAATTTTGAAAGAAAAAAAAAAGGATTTAAATTATAAAGTCTGTGGGACACTTCAGGATAAAAGCTTCTAGATGAACTAATAAATTCTTGGGGGAAAAAAAGGAAGTTCTCCTGATGACCAAGAAGTTCAAGGTTTACTTTCTGACACTAAAGGATGATGCCTACCAGTATTTGAAACTCATTTGGAAGAACTTCTTGCAAGTGATTATAGTTTCTTAATTTTACCAAGAGTGGATTACACAATCTGTCAGTTGTCTCCTGTTTGCATGATCAAAGACACTAAGATTGGTCAAACTGTACTACATTGAAGGGCTGAATGTGTAGAAATTCTCATTCTGAAGAAGGACATATCTATATATTTAATGAAAGCGCACATGAACAATTAACTCAGTAAGGCTAATAGAAACAAGGAAAAACCAGAATTTACTTCTTTTTACATTTTTCTTAATCCTGTAAAGGGATACAGGAACAATAAAGTCTGAAAACACATTTAGGGAATGAAACGGCAGTAAGGGGGTTTGCTTAGTCAGTGCAAGATTGCCTCTGCCTTCTTATAGCTTTCTGAATGCTGACTTATTATCTTTGTAAGTCATTTTCCTCTCTGTATTTTAGATATCAATTTCTGAATTTCGTTAGTGCTCTCCCACTGTGGAATACTTCATTATTTCCTTGGTTTTCCTCTCACAGCTGTGTTTGTTGCATGTTATGAAACTCTAACATGGTCTATTAAATAGGTAGATTTACATCTGAAATTGATAATTCTTTCTCACTGGATGTACAGAGGTCTACAGTTTTTACATAATCTAGCTAATTAGAGATTATTTTCTCAGAATAAACTCTGGTACCAACAAGACAAATTTTTATCCCACTTACACTATGGAAAATCCAAGAATTAAGTGGAATTACTCTGATCTTGTTTTCCACCTACCAAGTTATCTGTACAGAAAAGCAGAGAACCAATCCTCCTGCTGCTGCTTGCTTCCCATTGCAGAAAGAGGCTAAGAGATTGCATTATTCTGGGTTCAATGTGATTAGATGATTCAAAGAAACAAAGCAGTGTCAGGACCCATCCTCGGACCCTGAGTCTCAATGCACCATAGCTTCCTTTTTGCATTTATAATTTATTTATTTTGAAGTTAGACATTCTGAAAACTTATTCTGATTCAACCTAATATGTTATTAAACAGATATTCTTTTGACTTACTACAAATTGCTACTAGAGTGAGAGAAAGGACAATTTCCTGAATGTCAATATCTGTTTTTTTTTGAGGAAATATGCTTTTCGCTTTTTTTGTGAACTGAAATCATGATTAAGTCTATTGAACACGATCAAAAGACTTCAGAATGACAGCAGTGTGACATGATAACTAAGTTTGTTAAATTTCCACAATTTCTAGGAGGAGTCTGAACAGCATCTGGAGGGGCACATGATAACTGACAGTTTTGTTACATTGCTCAGAGGCGCAAGCATCCTGGTATAAATCTTACAAAAACCACTAGATGGAGATGTTTTCTCACGTTGTCTTCATTCCCTGATTTTAGCTGATGGGCTGGAATTTATCATTTTTTATGCCTGCACCTTAGGAAAGTAACAGGAATTCAAGTAACTTTCAAATATAAGCAAGCCTCATGTACCTGAAATTTTGTACTTGACACTGAAATCAAGTGTTAATAAAGTCCAGTGAGTAGTTGCTTAGACTGAAAAGAATGAGTAGATACTGTTTGAGCAGGCAGAAAAAACCTGGAAGAGTATCTGAGGCCTCCATACTTTTGTTTAACAAGATGAATATTCATTTATTTATCCTACTTCACACTGTGAATATCAATTTCTAGCAAACTTTCTTATTCACAAAGCAGTTTTCATCTCCAGAGTATTTCAATGCACTCATTCCAAAGGAAATGAATCTAAACAGTATATAGTGTGTGCAGGCAGTGTGGAAGCAACAACATATTGTCTTTATACCCTCATCAGTATGCAGTATAATGCAAGCACAGAGGGTGATTTAGAAACAGTTGATTAACTAAAACAAAAAAGGAGATTCATAAAGATGTGCCATTCAGATGAAGCTGTAGGGGGGAAAAAAAAAGAAGACCTCACTGAAGAGTTACAAAAACTTGTTAAAAGAGAATTCTTGGATTGCATTTTTAGACAAAATTTATAAACGTCGTTACTGATTTTTAAAAGCAGGTTCTAATTCTTAACAATTATGGTTGTATTCAAATTCTGAATAATTTTGGTTGAACAGATAGATGTTCACTCTTATCTGCTTTCTCTTTCAATTTCTGTATCTGTGGGGAATAATTGCAGTTATGATCGCTCTATATAAAGCTGTTACAATTAGACACTAAAATACCTCACAATTGGGAGCTGTATAGGCATCGGTGCAAAGTGTTTTGTTCTCCTTGCCCTTTTCTTAGATCCTGCTATAACTGCTGTCGCTGCTCCTACCCACACAGTACTTGGGCAATAAATAGTAATGACAGTCTCAAGCTGCCTGAAGAAATCAGGGACAGTGCCCATTTTCTAATACCTCTAGGTCTTCACTATTTCCTGGCTCCAACAAATTATTCTGTTTGCTGTACAGCTTCCCTGGCGGTTCATTCCCACTCAGATTATCCACAAATACAGCACAAGTGCAATGTAGACAGACTAGGAACACAAAGAAAATTTTCAAAAATCATAGTGCAACTGATAAAATGATGAGACCACTTTCTTATAGGTTTGTTTTGTTTGGTTGGGTTTTTTTTCTCATCCCATATCAGTGACCTTAACTTGTGACTTTTGAATTTAAAGATTAAGAATTCTCATATGAGGTTAATGAAATCTTTACTCTTCAAAAGTTGTTCTGCTGATTCAAATTAGAGAATATATCAGATTATATCAGGAATTTTTGAAGTTTCAAGTTGTTAAACAGAAAGAAAAATAGATAAATAATGTCATATCTAAATATTTTTGTGTCTTTGTGTTAGTAAACAGAAAAGTAGAGAACATGGTATTACCTCCACACTGTGTAATATTTTTCTGTTTCTTCTAAACCAATTAACATAAATGTACATCCCAGACATCTCTGCCAGAGCCATTTTATGCCAATAATGAGAAGTAAGGGTGTGTATCTAACTGCATTGGATAGTTCATCAGCAGAAATGTGTCTCAGAAGCAATTTGGAAGTGTGTGCAATGAATCTGTTTGACTACATACAGAAAAAGGCTTTATTCAGTAGCAGAGGTACAAAGTAGAATTTTCCAACGTAGTTAGGTGATTTAGAAGCCTGCTTTCACTGACATTCACAAATCTAGAAACTAATTGCTGAAGGGCTTCAGCTAACTTTAATTTTTGAAATTTCCTAATTCTCATAGTGGGTTATTTATTATGCATTGTATTGTATTAAAAGTCCTGAAACAGAAAATTGACAGAACTATACATTTGCTCATTTGTAATTTCTCTGAGTTCAGTTAAATAGTAAGGTACTAAAAATCTTGCTTGTAATGTGTTGTCTTAAATCAAAGATTCCTGCTGTGTCAGAAGGCACCCAGTTTATAAATCAGAACCTAAACATGGGTAAGTAAATCTGGGCAATATATAAAAACTCTGGAGTTAGCACATCTGAAACAGAAGCTTTAGAAGTAAACCTTTATAAATCAATTGCCTAAATCAAAGAGAAAATAATGACTTTTCTTGTCTTGTAGATCAAGGAAAGTTACTCCCTAAACAACTTGCAGAGATAAAGGCTCTGCTTTTAATATAGGTTGATGTATTGATGTATGGAAAAACTGCAGAGCAAACTAGGAAAGAAACATAAAAACTCTAATTATAAACGCAGAGACATTTTGACACCAAATAGTTTAACAGATAATTCAGGAGGCTGTTTGGACAAACAGAAGGTAGGGAATGACTGCATACCAAATGACAATCAGGGAAGGGGCTTTCATCTGATATAAATGATGTACAGTTTAATTAGAAAAAAGTCATTAGGTCTAAAGCAAGCATTTCCTATCAGTTTATACAACACAGTTTTGAAACATTTCTTAAACTTTCAGTATCAATGGCTATATACTCATCCCTTGTTATGAAACTTTGTAAGGTTTTCTTTGAGTAGGCACTTGTACAGTGAGTCAAGCTTTGGCTTCTCAGAGTCTGGTATGGCTTTTATTTCATTACAGTTCAGGGAGTGTTTCAGGGACTTTGCTGGCAAATGAGGTGTTAGTGTTCAGACAGAACATAAAAGTGAACACTTTATACAGAAGTATAGCATTACTTTGTAAATTATTTTCTCCTCCAATTTTAATAATATTTTCAAAACTCTCAGTTCCCCAAGGCTGGAAATTTCTCCTCCAAACAGCCAGACTTCCATCCATTATTACAGTCACTATCTAATGAGGAAATTTGCACAGTGAATAAGGAGGGATGATGAGAAAATGATACACCTACTAATTAGTAACCAACAAAAACTCTGTTTTAAAAGATCTAACAAAAGAAAATCCTTCGGTGTTACTTTATATTTTGCAGTGAGCAGCTGGACAAAATTACTTCTTTTTAATCTTCCAGGATTGGCTCTGTCACTCTTGGAGCTGCACCATTTGTAATGAGTATATGTATATACATATCTATGTGCATACCTCTCTCTATATATATTTATATATAGCTGGCTATACCAGGCCATACATTAACAAATGAATCTGTTAAAACAACACAAACTTTTCAATTCTATTTATGTTATAGATCAAACTTTATCTTCGGTGTGAACTACAGCCTTTCTGGAATTTCCAGATGTAATTTCTTTCTTTCAAAGTTAGTGATGAACCAGGCCTAAGCTTCATTTAAGACTGCATTTTCATCAAGGATCTGCCAAGGCTGTTGCGCTTGTCAGAGGCCTCGCACATAATACAGCCCAGAAGGAACCAGATGAGACTAGAAGAAAGAGTATACTCATTTGAGTGTATCTGGCTGGTGCATGAACTTCCAGAGAAGATTAATTGAAACTGGAATCTGACTATCTTTTAGAAAAAAACCTGCAAACCCTTCTTCCTTGGTAATGATTTTACTATAACTGGTGCTACATACACAATATAAATCACATATAACTTTTTTTTTTTTTTTAAAACCCATTCCAACAGAGAATTCTATATCCTAGTAAGGGAGAAGAGTAAGTGTCCAAGAAATCCTTTAAAGGTTTTCCTATTACATTGTATGTATGGTAGGAACTATTTTCTTTGTGTGTGCAAGTATGCATATGGACACATATATGCAATGAGTCAGAATTCAAGCTGTGTATTTGAATTTTATATAGAATAATTAGATATGTGATTGTGTTTGAAAATATGTTGGACAAAAGTGAATGTATGCATTAAGTGATATGATACTGTAGACAGTCACTTAATTATCTCTAAACTGAAACACGTGATATACAGATCTGGGGATAAACTATGGAACATCAAATGACACTTATTAAATGTAAAAACAGAAACAGAGAAATAGTATTCTTTTATTTTCCTGAGAAATTGTTATTTTCAGTCTCTGACAGTAAACTGTGTATCCTATGTAGAAATGATCAATATATGACTTTAGAATTGGAAGAGATTTCCCTCATGGCATATCCAGCTTATTGTTCCTCTTTGGACATCAGGACACTATGTTTTGGCTGATTCTTTTAAATTTTTGATTTGTTCAGTAGATTTGGAGATGTGCAATTAGTCAGCTGATTACAACAAATCTCTTGAAGATGAAGGCCAAGAGTTCTGAAAAATAACTCAAAGTATACAAAAGAAAGTACTTTGGCATAAAGGTATAACAGAAAACAAAGTGAAATCAGATAAGATATTTTATCTTAATATGATCTTAGCAGGATATTGAGAATTATGTACAGCAAATATTAGTGATCAATTTATTGAAATTGCATGTGCTTCGGTCTTGTTCTCTCACTTGTAGCTTAACTTGCCCACTCTGGCTAACCTAAACACAACCAGTTTGCCATTTGTCATGTAATGAATCAAGGCAGCTAGCTATTAAATGTTTCCTCCACAGAGTGAGTGATTTTACTATTATGATATTTCATATCATTTATCCATAGTTCCTTACATGTCTTATATGTACATTGTTTTGTGTTTCTTTGGACCGTGGGCCTTGTTTTCTCATGTCCTTAAAAATGTGCACAGCACAGTACAATTCAGGTCTGACAGAAGATTTTGGACTCTTTCTTCATACAAGTAATACTGTTTGTGATACAACATCACTAAATTGTAAATTGGCTTTTGATCTCTGTATCTGCTTGAGAATTTCTCCTATGTGATATCACAACTAGTTATTCTCATCATTCTAGAAGCCTGTTTTTGTGCTTGTTCTGATAAACACAAAAGCAGACAAATTTTAAACTTTGAGTAAAGAAACATCACCAGTCCCTGAGAAACAGAAAGAAAACTTACTTTAAATCAGGACTTGAGCTTGTGTCATTGAATGATTTATGTCAAAGGGAATTAGAAACTATGACCCCATTTAAATTTTCTAAGTTTCCACTATCCCACTAGAACTGTCCTATTAACCTTCCTGTTCCTCTGAAGGTCTTTGGAGCAGTCTCCAGAGAGCATCTGAATGACTCTTCTCTCATTCAGTTCAAGCCCTTCTCTCCAACTACACTGGCTGGGCTGTTACATGTCTCAAAGAAATGGTGAATGAAGAGTGGAAAGATTAAATCAAGCTGAAGTAGCAGAACGATACTGAATCATGGTAGTGCATGAAAGGTCTAGGCACAGTTTGGAGAAGGTGCATGATATGTATCCACCATCTTTCTTGTAAAATTTTTTATGTGTTTTCTCAAACTGTTTTCTGTGGCTGTGAACCAAACCTTGGTTTTCTGATTAAACATACAAGAAAAATCACCTTTTAACTAGACTTTACAATTTCCAGACTGGTGTTTAAGTTGCATACTTCTGCTGGAGCTGAACTACAAAGGACATTCTTTGGTTTTGGACTTGTCTTAGGAACAAATAGATGTCAAAATGGTCTACATAAAAATTACTGTGGGAATATAACATCTCATAAAAAGATGACAACTGAAAAAGAGCCTACATCAATGGGTTTCTGAGGAAAACAAAAATTCTACTGAAATGATTAGTTCTTCTTCTGGTTAGGATGAGTATGAATTTGAAAGAAGTGATCCTCATATAGGTTTGAAGATCACAATCTGGACTGAAATTTAAAGGCTAGTGCCTAGAAAGAGGCCCCTTCCACTCGTCGGTCTTCACCCCCAAAAATGGACTCAGCCCTAAATCTGACATGAAGGCAAAGAAAAGACATTAAAACACCAAGAGGGGAAAACAAGAACAGATAAAAATGCAATGTACCACAGATCTCATGTAAACATTGTTGACATTAAATTTCCATTTCATAGATTGAAACAAACATAGTAGGTATGTCAGGCAGACAGATTTCTGAGTGTTGATCTGAGATGAACATTCAGACATTTTGGGGCCCACCTTCCATCACCCAATTTTTAAACTCTGTTGAATGCTATTGCAACCAGACAAATATACATTGTACCGTTGAAAACAAATGCAGCTTAAATTAGACCCAGGCATTTCTTCCTAGTTAAATTTTCTTATTGAAGAACAAGCTATTTTAAGGGGAATCAGTGGAAAAAAATATCACTCATATACACAGACCACACCCTTCTAATAACTTTTATCAGCTAAAAAAGAATATAGGTATACAAGCTGAGATATGATAGAGTACAATATCATATAATCATAGGGTTGGAATCATAGAATGGTAGGGTTGGAAGGGACCCTTATAGATCATGTAGTTCAGCTTCCCTGCAGAAGCAGGTCCCACCTAGATCAGATCACATAGGAACATGTCCAGGAGGGTCTTGAAGACCTCCAAGGTAGGAGATTCTCACACACTCTCCCTGGGCAGTCTGTGCCAGGGCTCTGTCACTCTCACAGTGAAATAGTTTCTTCTTATATTTAAGCGGAACTTTTTGTGTTCCAGCTTCATCCCAGTACCATCAACAGTACCATGTCCTGTTGCTAGATACAATAGAAAATAAAGAGATATCCTCCAGACATCCACCATTTAGATATTTGCAAATATTAATAAGATCATCCTCCAGACTAAACAGTCCAAGTTCCCGCAGCCTTTCCTTGTGTGTATATAATAAAACATTTAAAAATGCAAAAAAACCCTGGATATGTTAAGTTTTTCCCTTTATCTTCAGCACAAAGAGAAGCTTCCAAGAAAAAGTAGATGACTTCAAAAGACATTCAGGTAACTAAAATTATATAGTTCTTCAAAGAATGCCCAGGAAAACCAAAGGAAAAGTAATTAGACAAGCTCCCACTAAGAGACTCTCACAAGATGATGACAAATGCAACTGTAACATGATTTTAGCTTGTAGACAGCCTTTTTTGAAATTTTATATTCCAGAGTAAGGGTTATTTTCCTTAAAATTTGCTTGGACAAGGGTATGTTTCATGAATTTACCTATGTTATCAATTGTATCTGGTATTGGTGTGGTACCAAGCATCACAATGTTGACAAGTGACAGCTTAAGTAGGCATAAAAAGGTGTATTTTCCTGATTCTGATTTTTGTTAGTGTTTATGCAGTTGTGGATTGGAGAAGAATGGAAAGTGATCACAGCTTGTTACTAAGCAGGAGAAATTTAGATATCAGGGCTATAGAAGAAGAGCTATGGAAGAATATGAATTGAGTAGGAAGCCAGGGTGGGACATTGTAGACAGTGACTTGCTCAGCAGTTCAGAAATAAAAGTAGAGCCTTTAGAGTCTGAACATGGTCTTGCAATCTTTGATGTGTTTTACTGTCTTGAGCAAAAGAACAACAGGATAAAGTTGTTTCAATTTGTTAATGCTACTAAGGACATTGACCTGAACTGGACAGGATATAGGATTAGAAAACATGGGAGGACAAAATGCACCAGAGTGATGCATATACCACATAGTGTATATATAAGCTTTTTAATAGTGATGAAGAAACCTCATAAGATTTGGATAAACTTCACTAAAAAGTCTGGATTATTATCCTGATCTTATCAGAATCTTAAGACCGAGCTGGATATCTCACAAGAATGGGCTTTCTCACAGTATTTCAGAAAGTTCCAGACAGATCATAAATATTCATGGTATTTCAACAATTCTAGTTCCAGCCATGACTTTAACCTGGTAGTGTAGAGAGGCACAACATGAAAATTAAGGGGAAAGGGAAAAGAAATTAACTTTTTAAATAGCAAGAATCCTAACACATCTAAGACAAGCAGTGGCTGAAGAGTCTGTTCCAAGGGTGACTGTAATTAATGAAAGAGGAAATATTTAGCTCAGTAATAAAAAAAAGAAAGAAAGAAAAAAGACTATTAGGAAAAGTAAAATTTAAGAGAAAGATGAGTGAAAGAAAAGAACTTCCTGATAACATTTTCTGTTTTGTTGAATAGCTGTGTCTCAAAGGAAATAGCAATAGTTTTATAGTTTTGGACTTTGAGAGCATAAACCCAAATCCTTTGAAGTTAGCAAGAATCCTATAATATGTAAATACAACACATACTAGTTGCTGAACATAGTCAGTGTTTCTTAGTACTAGAGAAACTAGACAGATGCCTTCCTTTAGAATAGACATAGCTATATTGCATATTTCTTCCACAACTTTTGGCAACAAAAGGCATTAATGTAATGATTTCCGTTCTAACTCCTTGACTGGAGTCACTGACAACTCTTCTGAGATGAAGATCACTGTGTGGACTTCCACTAGAATACAGCTAGTTAACAACTGCTAGTTAGAAACTGCTTAACATCTAAAGCAAACAAACAAACAAAAAAGATTTTTTTTCCAAATCTTCAGGACCAGAGATTTTGGATCTCTCATCTTAAGACCCCTGAAATGCCGTGGCTTTGATCTCTGGCCTAATCTGTGATTTGTGACCCTCTAATCCCATAGAGTCGAAGAGCCTAGCAAGTTTGACACTGCAGTCCAGAAGAGATCAGATCAAGACAGACCTGAGTTTGCCAACATGAACAGATGCAATGGTTAACATTAAAATTGTGCAGATGCCTATAAATATTACTGCAAACATATGTTTTTCTTGACCCTTAGAAAAGTTAATTTCAGATGAGCTAACTGTGTGAAAGACACCACAGAGTTTCAGTAGTTTATTTCCTTCACTCTTCCAAAGCTCCCATGGGTAAGTAATAGCTTGACTGAGTATGAATGTGTGTTATCCAAGGATATTAATTCAGTTAAAGGCATAGCTGTCTGGCAGACGATTTACTGTTCTTGTTTCTTCATCACAAAACTGAACTCTATCTCATTGTAAGTCAAATGAATCGCTTATGCTGTGTTCTGTGGATGAATCAGCACTAGTGATCTTGCAGCTGGTTTGTATTTGACATACAGGTACAGTATGTTTGCATGTAATTGCTAGCTAGCCAATCAACAATGTATTTTTGGCGGGATTCTCAGGCAGATGTTTTACTGTCAGATAGTGGTCTTCATAAATTTAGCTGTCCACGTTACCTTCCAGGTCATTCCTATCTGCAATGTATAACTGCGGGGCAGATATACACTTCAGATACTCTACATACTACTAGTATGTTCATATAAAAAAAACCCCACAAAAACAACAACAACAAAAAAAACCCCCAAACCAACAAAACCCCAAACCAATTCAAGAAGCTATACTCAAAAACGCTCCAGGTCTTGTATCATGCTACTACTGGAACTTTAGGACTGAGAAGATATTGTAAATGATGGCTAACAAACACAGATACCTGTGTTTTCCTTTAAAGCAGTCATTGTATTCTCAATTAAACATTGACTTACACTCTAAGTAAAGCCTCTATTTAAAAAATATTTTCTTGATAAATATGATAATTTCATTTCTTAGTAACATTACATAGTAAAGATAGTGGGGAATCTTAGACTAACATCTACTCTAAATTAGATATCTGATTCCTTTCTGTAATCCACAAAGAGAGAAAAGAACTTTCAAAGTGAAATTCACATTTCTATGCCAGATATTTCCTTCAGAAAATAAGAAAATATCCAGAGTTGCCTAGATCCCTTTATTCATATATATAGTTTAGACAGAAGACGAGCTTAGTCATTTTAGGTTTTTTTATGAACTTCAAGTACTGGCATTCTGCAGCACAAAAGTGGAATCACAGAGTGATAAATATAAATCACGTTCAAACTGTTAGTTCAAAATCAAAGATACATATTTTTTTTCCCAACATACATTATCTTTCAAACAACTTCTTTCCATTCTCAATTTTGCAAATAACTTCTAGAATAACAAGAATCATACATTTATGACTGTAATGGCTTCTTTAGAGAACACTTAAATAGAGAAAATTTTAAATTCTGTCACAATAAATCATCATGCTTCTGTTGTTCGTGTCCTTCCTAGTAACTGATTTTCCCTGAAGCTGAAATGGGATAACTGGTTCAAAGTATGTTTCCAATTTGTCTCATGCAAGAGAGTTTTTAGCATCAAGGTCAGCAGGACAGAAACATATAGTTTCTGTCCTGTGTTTCCTACAGTGCTTCATATCACTACCAGTATTTGCAAGAACAAATCCTTTGTTCAGAGTTGACGTAAAATCCAAATTGTTGTTCAGTCTCTGTCAGTAGGTTATTTTACCTTGCTTGTTGTTAAATATTTCAGACAGAATGTTTATCTTTTTTCTTCTTTATTAGTTTCTTTAGAGATCTGGCAGTAATCTGAAAGAATTCCTAATGCAATGTGATGGACATAGAATCAGCCAATAAAGCAGTGCTTTACATATGTGTGGTAGCAAGAGTATTTGTCAGCCTGTTTTAAATCATGCATCACTTTGCTGTGTAAAATTTCAGAAAAGTTCAAAATAGTTTTAACTGAGGCTTTAGGGGCTTTTTAAGTGGTCAATTCAACATATGAGTTTGGAAAGAAATCTCTTCTGTCCTCAAACTGTAATATAGAAAGATAAAATCTGAAATATTCTTATTTCATACAGTTATAGGTTCTCTGCTACAGTGTTTTTATTTTCACAAGCTGTTTTCACCAAGATTCAGACAAATTGCAGACATTTAAAACATTAATAATGTTTTGCTTACTTTTGAAATGCTCTTATCATTTTGAAAGTCAATGGACATATTTTCCATAGAGGCAGAACCAATAGAAACAATATTTCACAGATGTGGGAAGGCACTGAACACTCATATCCTTCATGTTGCCTGTGTTAAAAATTTCAGATAGGTCTGAAAATAGTCATATCCCTCTGAAAGTGGAGAATTTTTTCTTTTTTTTTTGTGTGTGAAAAAAAATTGAATAAATTAATACAGTGAATTAAAGAAAATTCAGAGATGTTATTTGAATCGGTAAAGAAGCAAACATTGCATTACTCTTGTAGATATTTCTAAATCTTATAGTCAAGGAGACAGTCTTTTTGGAAAAACTTTCTTACAGAAAAGTGTTTTTTTAGGAGCTTATTTTATCTCCCTATTCCTTCATTCTTTATTTTTAAAATGTAAAAATGAGCTGAGAGATGTTGATCTCTACATCTATAAAATAGGAAGCATAGCTTTACATTTAGAATGTAAGCAAAATAACAAACTTAAAAATGCTCCCTATCTCATTAATTTGTATGCCACTTTTATGCATGTTGTAAATCCTTTTCTCTTGTGTGTAAAGAAGTCGACCCCTCCTAATCCTATAGCATCAATAACCAATATAGTGATACAAGTACCAATGCAGTCACAGGACTTGCTGAAATGGGACCAATAGTGAAGTTAGGGATTATTTGTGACCCTCTACAAATCAGTTTTGACTTATACTGACAAGTACTGCTACTGATACTGCAGATCTTCTTTATAGGACATTGTAATTCCTATAGAAAATTAAATATTGGAGAAATAACAGCAACCAGTAAAACCCGACAAGGAAAAGCAATGTAAATTAAATGGTTCTAAAACTACAGCAATGTAGTGGTCCACCTTCTAGTTTGGAAGAACAGTCAGATTGCCTCTTCCAAGGATTTGATTTTAATACTACAAGAATAAAACCATGTCTTAGTGCAAATAATGCCAGCCATCGTTTTGACACAATCAAGGTAAGTCAGTACTAAATGATACAGGAAAGTTTACTAGGCCATTTTTATGCACTTGACAGTCAGTTCCTCATCTTTAGTGCTCACTTTTCCTCCAGAGTTGCATGCATATTTTAGTTAATATCAGTAAAAAATGTATCATTTTTAGCACTAAAGAAAAGTCTTGAATTAGTTAGAAAATGTAGAATAGATAATTAATTTAATTACTTCTTATCATTGCCTAAGTAGCCTAAGTAAAAGTTTCATCAAGAAGTAAGTGCTGTAAGGGTCTGACTTCATAATGTGACTACTGTTACAGTAGTTTAAATGAAATTCCAATGGGTCAAAGTTTCCTGCAGTACCTCTGGATTTTTCATAATCTAAATTTAACAATATACCTTACAGACTTTTTTTTTTTTTTTTAGCCATCCTCATGGACCAATTAATCTGCAATTTACTATACTTTGTAGGTTTAAAAGCCCCCACATGTCTAAGCTGAAAAAAAAAAAAAATCTGGACACATCAATAAAAAGGTAATATAATTCAAAACAGATGCATATAACATACCATTATACAAACTGATACCATATTTTACCCCTGTTTTGTGTTATTATAGTACGTTAATCTTCAATTCTGACTGCAAATGTTTTATCCCAATAGCAAATAAAGAGTAAAATTAATTGTATTTGAGAATAAAGCTACTTATAACTATACAAAATGACACAATTGTACTATTGTTTTATCATATACCTGTTACTTGCATTCTAAAATACTGTACTAGTGTTGAAAGTATTTTACCCAATAAATGTTATGACCGTACATTTACATTTAAATGTAGTTCTTTATATTCTGTGATGATGTATCAGATATAGAACTAGTAAAATGCTTTTTCTGTAAATAATTTAATTCCAATATTTGGTATTTGAAAGATTGATGTTAGTCATTCAAACCATTAAACCACCAAAATTACAGCATCTTTCTTACATAATTAATTCTGCAAAAAATTATCTGTCTCTATGCAATCTTAGCTGTGACTTTTTCGAAGAGTTATGGGTTAATTAACCCATAATTAACATAAGGAAAGCACTATGTTTATTTTGTGATTTGTCTTTTCCATGATTATTTTAACACAAAAGTGTACACTTCATAGTCTTCATAGTCCCATTTAAATCATCTGCAAAATTGTTATTGGTTTCAGAATTATAACAATTTAATCTCAGAATGAACTTTCTCTCTTGAACAAATAAACTGTGGCTTCTGGACAGAAACTAGAATTTCATAAACCTTTGACCACACAGGTACTGAAGAATAGCGAATATAAAAGCTCTAGTAGAATGAATTAATTTTTTTAATTGATCATATCCCTCGTAGAAGTAATTCAAAATGTTTCCATAGCTAGTTATTGAATCAAAGCAGGTGTTTTCTGTTCAATACTGTAACAGTTTTAAGGCTAGACTAAGATTTTATTACTGTTTTTTTCCTGACACCAGCATCCTCTGCATCGAGGACTCAAAGCTGTAATTTTTTTCTGAAGGTACAATATTTTTATTTGCACATTTTGCCTGTCCTGGTGGAGCTAATTAAGAAGTGGTATACCTCTCACTTGATGACCCATAGTGAAAAGTTGGTGAGTGACTCTCTTTCAAGAAACTATGCTAATTTGAGGCCAAATTATTCTGCTGGTAACTCAATCTCCCTTTTAGATGTTCCTACTCTGCAAAATCTCTCACAGCCTCGGTGATCACCACAACAGACATGGTTCAACTATGGGATCTTTATGGTTTTCAGTGTTTCTCTGGTGCAAAGCTTGTATTCCTCAAGCTCTGTGGCTCATGAAGCATCCTCACAGTGCATCATGTTTCCTCCTATGTCTTCATTCCACATCATATACAGGGAGAAATGTGAGATTTTTCCCCCCATCTGAGAGGGATCTTTTCCCCCGTCTTTCTTTTGTCTCTAACCCAATTGCAAATCTCCCTTCATGTGCTGAAACACACAGACGTGGTCTCAGCATGTGCCAAGCTATAAATGTCCTTGTGATGTAGGATGAACCTGAAGATGATTTGTATATTATTCCACAGAGGTCTGTGAGCAAAAGACTCAATTTTCCTCTGTTGCTCTCATCTCTGCTGATATCAAGGAAATGTTTCTTCCATTGCCCAACCAAATATGGCAGAATAAGTCTTCATTCTGGTTAATACTTGATTATATGTCAGGAGAAAGACTATTTGTAACTGGAAGACTATTTGTAACAGACCATCTGATGATTCTTACTATAAAACTATAAAAATGTGATCTAAACAAATATTTAACTAAAAAACACAACCCAATCCAAACCAAATCAAAATCCACAAATCCACAATTCATTTCATGAAATGAATAGTTAATTTTCCTCTAAAAGTTGTATTTAATGTTTGGGGTAGAAGAACTGTACGCATATCTATATATAAAGAACACCTAAGATAAAGGAATCTAGTAACTTTAAATCATAATATAGACAAACCTATTGAAATTAATCATCACAAACTGGCACAGAGACATATTCTTTTGTTCTCTGCACTCACAATCCAAGATGGATCCTGTATGGATTTTGCTCACTTGAAATAGTAAAGCAGTAAACTTTTTTTCCTTGCACATTCCTACAGACCCATAAATAGTATGGCATGTAAAATAAGTGTATGTCAGAAATGCTCCAGCTGTTCCCTACACTCAGTGCTCATTCCTGTTTCACCATGCTCCTCAGTTTTCCTTGTTCAAAATACACAATAAAAATACAATAAAATGAAGACAATTTCTTACTGTAGTTTATGTGCTTTCATCTCACACTCTTCTTACTGCCACACTCTCATGCAGTCCTTTTCTACCTCGTTTGTAAAATGCACACAATACTGGTGTATGAAGACCTGGTCTTATTCAAACACTGCCCAACACCACTGCCAGCCTGTCTTCCAGCTCTCACAGCCCACTGAAGTCTGGTTTTAAGTGGTCAGTTGCTCTTGCCAAAGTTGTTTTCATCCTTTAACTCAGTTGATCTATGAGGCCTTCAGCCTTATTTCCCACACCCTTGATAAATGCTTTTTTTACCAGTTCACCGCTCTTTTTCTTACTGTCTCTTCCTCTAGATATATAATCAGCATTTATTTCAAATGAAAGGCATCCAGAAGGAGGAGTGCCAGCTGACAAGTATTTTTTTTTAAGTATTCATGCAAAGCAGAGATTTATCTTGAACTTCTGTATCCAAAAGGCATCTGTCTTCTTTTTCTATTTGTTTTTGAGACCTGGGGGCTTGTCCCAGTGAGGTACATGAGAAAGATTGAAAAGTACTACACTTTTGAGTGTCCTAGCTCACTTTTTTCTTTTTCACCTTTGGTAAGGGCTAGCACTAGACTTTTAAACTCAGGTCACACATTTGTACACAAAGTAAATTTTGTTGTAATCTATTAATATGTAGGGGAGGAACAGGTGGAAGGAAAAGAGTAAATAGAACAAAAAGGCCAGATCTCTTGGTGACAGATTGCTGCACGAGTCTGTTATAGCCTGTCAGCTTGTGTGTACCTAGGCAGTTGGTACAGTTTGCCAGACTCTGCTGATCTACATGTGCAGATGCTCCTCCTTGCTGCTCCTTCAGAGATCTGTGGTCAAGGAATACATATAGAAGAATTTACTCTCTGAATTCCTTTAATGAGCCAAGATTATAAATATTCTCCCCCTTCCAGAAAGCCCAAAGGCCTGGCCTGGAATCAGAGCTGACCAGCATCCAAAGATGTAACTCAAACTGTCAGAAGTAGAGACTCCTTCTCAGGCCTGTGTGTTTCAGAAGTGTGGAGGGAAAAAAATTGCAATTAAAAGCTATTCTTAGAGTATTCAATATGAGGCAAAACTATGAGATGTTAAGTGGCATGTTGTCCCAGCAACCATCAATGCTGTTACAATTGTCCAAGAAAAATACTTTTGTTTCCTTAACCATTCCAGACTGTGGGCAAAGGACACTTAGACAGCAGCCAGCTTCTGACAACCTGAATTCACAGTGGTACTTCAGAAGCCATGGACAGCACTAAGCAGAGTTGAAAACTGGGAATACAATAGGGATCTAGGCCATGGATGCTCCAGCCCTCAGCTGAAACCTCCATGAAAATTTCTGTCCATTGCTTATCACAAAAGCCCACTGAACTCCAGTACAGATTTTACAGTCCAATCCAACTGTTTATGCTGACTCTAATTTAAGAGTTATGGCTGTCTGTTTGAGCAGTCTACTCAACTGACCCAAATAAAACAATAATAAGCACACTACTCCCTAAAACGTATCTCCAAAAGAAAAGCAAGGATATTTTTCCTAAACTTTTTCCTCACAGACATGCATGACTAGAGGTGCTCCTTCTGCTTACCTTCTAGTCTGTATTTGAACTAGCTCATTGAATGAGCTGGATTTGAAATGATCCACAGAAGTCCTTGCAAATGTCTTCCAAGGGACATGAGAGACAAAGTATGACAAAAAGTAAACAAATCTCAAATTCTCTGAACTCAATTTGCTTTGAGTGCAAGTCATATTATGTATGGGGTCATTCTAACCTAAATTTGGATGGTGTGTCATTAGGGTGCTTCAGGAAACAGATGACCTTGAGTTTCTCACCTCTCTTCTTTGCCATTTGCATTAAACCAAGCTCAGTGCCTCCCCCAATTGCTCAGTGTCCTAGGTAAGTTAGACAGGCAGTGAACTGGCCCACCAATGGCTCATGGAGGTACTAAACTAGCACAAACTTGTGCCAGGTCAATGCTCTTTAACCCTGAGGCCAGCTGGCATCACCTTGCCACAGCCCGACTCTTAAACACGCTGACAAAGATAGTAACTGATTCCAAACTGCCTATGCAGAACTGTTGCTGGCCTAGGTATAACTGTCACACTACGTCCAAGAATTGTTCCGGAAAATCTTTAGTTGACCTGACACAAAATGGTTCCAGACCTAAAACAATGGTTCTGGAAATTTAACCATATAGATGAACGATGACCAGGGCCTGTGCTTGTGTCCTGAATTTGCTAACACTGACAAAAACCGATGCTGGGAACACAGTAGTGTGTTAATGCATGCTTACTCTCCTAGCATTCCCGTGTGGTAGAGAAATACTATTTGAGCATTTTCTTAATTAAAGCCTGAGACCAAGAAGTTAGGACCAAGAAGTTTGTACACAAACATATTGTTTAAAGGAATAACCCTTGTTTTACTTCTTATACTATTTGCTCTCTCAAGGGCCCTTCCTCCCTCTTGTTTTGAGCATAAACTATTTACAAGTTTTTCTCTATCTATCCTTTCTGCAGTGTTACTGAAAGGTCAGCCTTTATTCCCATTAACATATTAATAATTTCTCACATCTCACAACTTGTGCAATATCGCAGTAAACTGCTTAAGGTCACTTCGTAATACTTTAAACTTGTCCTGGAATCTGTTCTCCACTGACAAGCAATGTAATAGTTCTAAATTAATAAATAGTTCTAAATAATTCTACACCTTTTATTTAAAATCTCATACGAAAGACACAAGGAAAAAGAGAAATGAAAACACACAGAAAGTTAAAAATTATTAGAAACTACTGTAAAAAATGATCTTTCCATTTTTTTCCATTGTTCATTACTTGCATAAGTCTTTTTCTAAGATACTTAGTTACATTAAGAATGACCATATATATTATGTTCTCTGCAGCTCATTTGTATTTTTCATGTGTGCCCAAGACAGTAATTTCTGAATGTACAATTGAAAATATACATTTTTCTCCTTTAAGAGGTTACTGGAAGTTAACCATGGTGTAATATAGAAAACTCAGCTCTAACTCATGCTCTCTTCACCTCACTTCGTCCTCTCAAAGATAAAAAAAATTAGGATTAAGACAGTTTAGTTTGACATTTCACTCTATGTTACATTTTTGGGGGGAAAAATGCTGAATTTACAGGATTTCTAGTCATTCATTTCCCTGTCAGATATAATGAAAGTCAAATAAAACCGTCAGTTATACACATATTCAAAAATATACTCCAAAACTGAATAAGAACACTCACATATGAGAGAGTCTGAATAATGGTAAAGTCACGTAAATTTATTGAAAAGAGTGCTGTAATTTGCAACAGATTTTTGTTTTCACCAACAGCTGAGGATATATCAATGATTAACTAACAGGCTGTGTGCTCTTAGGTCTGAAGGACATCAAACTGGTTGAAGTATCTGGAAGACATGTCAGGTACTACCGGTCCTCTCAGTCCCTGAAGGATGTGGATAGCTACACATTGTGGTTGCACTAAAACATTGACATTTCCTGAGTAAGCTCAAGATCTCTCTCTTGATAGGGTTCTTAAGGTTCTGTGTGCATACTGAAGTACAGAAAAGCAAACGTCCTGCCTGAACTTTGATGAAAAAGAGAAGTCTGTGTGCAGAAAAACTGCCAATTTACTGTGTCAGCATTTTTCTGCATAAGTATTCGGTATTCAAGATACCAGAAAACTCACTGTAGCTGGGATCACTAACTATACTACATCATATTCATGTTAGCATGGCTTTATGAAAGTAAAGTCCTGCTTCATAAATCTGATATCATTCTACAAGGTGACTCACTTAGTGAATGAGGGAAAGGCTGTGGCTTTGGTCTTCCTGGACTTTAGAAAGCCTTCAACACAGTGTCCCACAACATCCTCTTGGAGAAGCTGGCTGACCATGGCTTGGATGGACCTACACTGCTTTGGGTGGAAAACTGGATGATATCAGGTCGAATTGAGGGAGTGGTGGGGAATGGAGTTAAATTCAGTTGTTGTCCTGTTACCAGTGGTATTCCCCAGGGCTGAGTGTTGGGGCCTGTTTTGTTTAATACCTTTATCAATGATCTGGATGAAGGAATTGAGTGCATTCTCAGTAAGTTTGCTCACGTAACCAAGCTGGGCAGGTGCGTAGACCTACTTGAGGACAGGAAGGCTCCTCAGAGGGACCTGGACAGGCTGCAGCAATGATGTGAGGCCAATTGTATGAGGTTTAACAAGACCAAGTGCTAGGTCCTGCACTTGGACCACAACAACCCCATGTAACATTACAGGCTTGGAGCAGAGTGGCTGGAAAGGGGTGTGGAGGAAAAGAGCCTGGGCATATTAATCAACAACAGTTGATCATGAGCCAGCAGTGAGCCCAGGTGGCCAAGAAGGTCAATGGCATCTTGGTTTGTATCAGAAATAGTGTGGCCAGCAGGACAAAGGAAGTGATTGTGCCCTTGTACTCGGGACTGGTGAGGTCATGCCTCGAATACTGTGTTCAATTTTGGGAGCACATAAAAGACATTGAGGTACTGAAGCACGTCCAGAGACAGGCAAGGAAGCTATCAAAGGGTCTGGAGAGCAAGTTTGATGAGGAGCAGCTGAGGGAGGCTGAGGGGAGATGTGATCACTCTACAACTACCTGTGAGGAGGTTGTAGAGAGGTGGAGGTCAATCCCTCCAGTAGTGAATGATAAGACAAGAGGAAATGGCCTCAGGTTGCACTGAGAGCATTGTTATTAAGAACTGGTCTACTCAGGGAGGTGGTGAAGCCACCGTTCCTGGAGATATTTAAAAGCCATGTAGATAAGTTGCTAAGAGACATGGATAGGCTTGGTGGTCTTAAATTAGTGGTTGGACTTGATGGTCTTCAAGATCTTTTCCAAATGAATTGGTTATATGATAATAATGGGACTACTGGAGTTGTTGTAGAAGACTGTGGAGTATCCATGCAGCCCACATAACATGATGACTGTCATTTTAGACTTATAAAATTAGATTTTCTCTGTGGTCATATACATGTGCATGTGTATTTCTGTGTGGTTTTGAATCTAGCATATATATATGTGTAAATGTGTATGAACAGTAGAATCCTCCACTGTTTAAAGCCCTTTTGCACAGTCTAAGCAGCATGTCTTTGACCATTCAATGATGGTGGGTGAAGCATTGCCCTGAATCACAGGAACTACCTGTTGCCAGAATGCAGCAAAAAAAAATCTTCATTCTTGCACCAAAGCAACAACAAGGATAAGGAGAGATAAGGGAGTGTAAGATGCAGTAGATGGTTGCTGCTCCTTGACCTTCAAATTGGCAAGGATATATAATCTGCATCTTTTCTCTAGCTATTTCTTATTTGCATTTAGGTAGATGAATATGAATTAAGTGCAGCCTTTCCTTAGACACTTTGGTATCTTTTCAATTGATGTGGTGAAAGCTCAAGAGAGCAAGAGAGCAATCTTTCATACATCATAGCATGCTGGAATTTGAATGCAAGCATTTAAATGCAACAAAATGAATAAATCTGGAACAACTAATATCTTAACATTAAAAATAATTTAAGGTGTTCTTGAAAAGACTCTCTTTTTCCTCTTCTTTTTTTTTTTTTTTTTTTTAAACCACTAATCCTTTTAAGGAAAGCCACCCAACATTTCCATTTAGGTGCAACAGGACTATACTTCGGTTGGGCCAACATAATCCAAAATTACTTGTGAGAAAGTTTCACAATATTCCTTAGGCAGAGCAACAAAAGCCCCAAGATTTAAATTGCATAAGATTTCACTGATAACAGCATCTTTGGTATTTGGTAATGAAAAAAAATCTGAAGCATAAATCATTGACTTTGTCAACATCTAGTACAGTCTGATGATTGCAAGAAGAGATAAAAGCTCTGATAAATGTTTTATTATTTATAAATGTAGTAGGCATGGTTAGGAGTTCTTTAATTAAAGATTTAGTGCTCTCAGTCTCAGGCCTCTTGTCCTTCTCTCCAGAGATGCAGATGCATCTAAAATCCATATAAAGTCAAACATCCTTGCCTGGTTTTAAATTTATCATAGTTGCCTAGTCAGGCTGTTGGTCTTTGTCAAATAGTGGGTTACATCCACATTTGCTGAGCTTCCAGATAAAACACCATAGTGCTGAAGCCTCCTTAACTACAAAGAATTAGTACACATTAACATTGTTATTTTTAGAACTCGGCAAATACTGGAAACAATTACTGCCCTAAATTGCTTATTATAAATACCAGAGTCTAGTTTCTTTCCAACACAGATTGGAAACCACAAGCAACTGTTAATATCAGCATAAAGCACCCTCAGAAAAGAGAAAAGTCTTGTACTTTAGCATTGAGGATCTGGTAAGCAGAGCTGCCATTTATTTCCTATGTGGCCACAAGCAAGTGATTGATTTCACCTTATCTCCAAGACAAATGCTATTTCTTATTATTAATCACTTGTCCTGGAGTATCAAAGGATCAGGACTGCAGAGTATCTTGAGACTTCTGAGTCTCACAGGGGAAGTGGTTCCACTGAAAATCATGCACCAGGAGGCACTGAGCAGTTCTCAGCAGTGTTCCCTTCACTGCAGACCAAAACTATTGAGACCTTTCTTGTAAAACCTGCAAGTTTCTTCTGTTGGCTCAAGAAGTGTTGTACTAGATTTCTTATCACCAAGGCACAGATGTTACCGAGAAGAGGTGCAAGCATTCAAGATTCCCTCTGCCACTCCTGGCAATAAAGAATTTGCTTCAAGAATATCTCCCAGAGCACAGTTCATGTCCAAAAGTAGATGATTCATGTAGACACACACCTATGGCAGGATTCCGAACCCTAAGTATAATATACGCGATTTGACACAATCTAAATTATTCAAACTAATTACATAGTGCCAGTAGATTCAACATAGTGCCTACAGGAGACCCATATTCTTTTAGAGAAACATCTAGAGAATAGGTGCAATACTGTAAAGTACTCAAATTAAAGAAATGTATATGTATAGTAAGATAAAAACCTATGTTTTATACCTGTACATTATATAACCTATATAAGGAGATACATACTAATATATTAGGTGAACCTAATCCTATCTTGAAATCTAAGCATCTCAGTTTCCAACAAAATCCTGTCCAAAGTGTCAGGTCTTGTCTCCAAGCAGAAAAACACTTTGATTTCAGTCCAACACAGCTCTGTGGTGATCTATTGAGCTGTGCGGGAGAAATTCAGGGACTAAGAAATTTACTTAATATAAGTGAAGTGTGCTGTGTATATGTCAAAATGTAGAAACTGTCCCAGAAGGATTTTGTGAGGAATTGCCTTCATTTGGAGGGCATGGAGTGATGGGGAAGAGAGGGAGGAAGGATATTTTTGTTCAATTAGGTTACTTGGATAGTTTGCAAAAGCTGTTTATGGTTAGCAATGTAGCAAAAGGGTAACCATGCCAACCCATTAAACATTGCTGTAAATGTGACAAAAATGATCTGTCATTGTAGCCAGTAGAAATTACATTTTAATTTCTTAATTTACTTAAAATGGTAGAAAATGAATATGCTAATTTGAAAAGCAAAGTGTAAAAGACAAGATAAAGACTGATTCTTCTCAAGTGTCCTCAGCTGTTCCTGACAATCCTGTCACCATGGTTGTCATGTGCGATGACGGAATAAACAAGTAAAGCTCTACTCTGATGTTAGCAATAAAGAGTGCCTAGGAAAAAAAATCTGACTTTCTGAAATAACTTTAGCATTACTGGTCAGAAATTGAACAAGTAAGGGCAGCAGTTCCCCACTGGGCCTTGATTAACTTCAGTTTAATATGATGTTCAACATCATGATCACTCTGATCCCAAAGGTTTTGCTCAATTAAGGCAACACCAAGCCAGTGTGAATTATTTAGGCAGTCATGAAATCTGAATCTCTCCTGTCTCCTTCTTCATGAACTTTCAATTCAGGGGGGCTGCAGTTGTAACTTGTTTGTTAGCTGTCTGCTAACAGATTTATATCAGCTCCTACTCCATCAGTAAGATAGCTCTTCAGGTTCTTCTCTAATATGATACCTCTATTAAGCTAGGCTTTCCGTTAATTAGAATATTAACTAAATTCTTTTTTAAAAGCTTTTTTCCCAGACTAGGTTGTTCTTCACATCTTCAGTGTTCACAGAATTATTTCTTGCATTGGGACACCTATGTGTGTTGCTCTCTGTGGTTGCTCATGTCAGTAGCTGAACTCAGATTCAGCAGAGCAGCCATTTCCTGACAGTGAGAGAAAGACAAAGAATCTGAAACTGGTTGCAATCAATTGATTAGCTGATCCACTGCAATCAATTTTTTTTGCTATAGGAAATGAATCTTCATTCTGCCATCTGAACGTATCCTAGCCAAACTGTTTCCACCTCTGACACCTTCATGAAGCCCTGGTATGCTTTTGCACAGGTGTCCATACATGCTGCTGCATGTCTAGTTGCTGTCTGCAGGAATCCAAAGCCTAACTTAAGGCAAACCGGGTTACGACCAGCTTCACTCACAGCTTGCTTTTTGATGTGAGATACCACTTTAGCTCAGATTTTGAGATTAGCATCATATACATTGTTTTAGGAGTATGATCTGTATGTTGAACTTCCAACCCTTCTTCCCTCTTTTATAGATACCTCAGAATCTGTGACTGAAAGAATAAAGACCATCAAAACATCCTATATACTCATGTGCAGTATTACAGAAGGTGGAGAAGCATTTCACAGAATCACAGAATGTCAATGGCTGGAAGTGACCTCAAAAGATCATCTAGTCCAACCCCCTGCCACAGCAGGATCATCTAGAGCAGGTAACACAGAAACTCATCCAGGTGGGTTTTGAATGGCTCCAGAGAAGGAGACTTCACAACCCGTCTGGGCAGCCTGTTCCCTCACAGTGAAGAAATTCTTCCGTGTATTTCTTTGGAACAATTTCATCTGATTATAGGCTAGAAAAATGTATACAGATTTAATAAATCAATGGACATAGGATACAATTACAGAGATTGCCTGCATTTCATTTCTGCTTGAGGACAATTGAATTGGCTATCTGTAACATTAACATGTTTCTAACTTTTCCAAGGTACTAAGCCATTTAACACTACTTTGCTAATGATTTAAAAGAGAAAAAGAGTTTTTAGTTATTAGTGCTCCAATGTGTTTAAAAAAAGGTAGATTGAAAGGAGGAGGAGGAGGAGGAAGAAATGAATTATCATCTTCAGGGACAGTGACAGTTGTCCTGAAATATTCAGATGTAATTTTACTCACCTTGGGTCACATCTGAGCTGCAGTGGGAGTTTAATCTCCTGTTGACTTGACATCAGTATGAAACTTAAACTATGCAGTCACTTTAGGTTCACTGGTTCAAAATCAGTTTTCTACTAACAAACTCTCTGAAATTTTAGGAAACTCTGGAGACTTCTGTTCAGGCTCATTCTTAATCTTGTACACAGAGGTGGGTTCAACTTCAATTCAATCAATTTATTTAGAGAGTTACGTTAGAATCTGACAGTTAAAATTATCCAGATTCATTAACAGAGACAATAACGGTCAGTAATTCAAAGGGGGAGAAAGCAAAATATCTGGCTTCACCACTGAGGTACATTAAGATCTAATAAACACTGCCAAGAAGGTATCCAGATTGCTAATCAAAATAAATCTGAGGATTACTCTGTTCTACAATGTTTTAAAGGAAAAAAAGTTACTTCAATTCCAAGTTGACATTAAAACAGCTTTTTGTGCTACCATTCATTGCCTTTTAGCTTAACAGGAAACCTCCTTAGTGTCCTTCCAAGCTGTAGCCCACTGGTCAGGGACAGTGACAGCATTGGCAGGCAGTTGTTGTGGGCTCCCTTAGAACAGATCCAGCTGGGAGGCATATATAATCTTCTGTCTCTCCTCCAGAACATCATGCCTTGCACCTCCATAGAGTAGGATGTTACTTTGTGTTTATATTTAGTAACCTCCTCACTTCCAACCTCCAAGAAGGGAGGTCTTGAGACTAGCACATTATCCTATAGCTCAGGCGGGTTGGATTTAATTTGTTTGATTCACTACAGGCTTTCTGTTTGACCTGAGGCTAATCACTTTGGACTAAGGCCACAAGGGGATTTAGGTAGAACCCAGATCCTCTCCAGTCTTGCTTATCCAATACCTAATTTTCTGCTGGTTGGCATGTACAAAATTGCCTCAGCCCTGATTAGAGCCAGGCAATTTTTATGGAAGAATTCTTTGTTTGCTCAAAAACACACTTTCGTGTTGATGGAAACTATCTGCAAATTTGTACCAGATTTGACCAATTCTTTCAGCCAAAAAAAAATATTGGAAATGTCAAGATGATTTGTTTGAATATTTTTTAGGAAAATATTTTTGAAGCTGTTCCATTTTGAATAAATAACCAAATATTCAGCGCAGTAAAACTAGAGCCTGCCTCTCCCTCATCTTAGGTAAGAGTCCCCCAAAAAGTTAATTTGTTGCTTGCACTCAATAAGATCTAAAGGGAAAAATAAGGAACAATCTCTAGAATAGAGACCAAATAGATCTAACAGTGTAGTAACTCAGGGTTCTCTATGAATAGGAAAAAAAATTAATCTTTTTGTGATCAGACAGATGTTAAAACTGCCAAGATCTTCTAGGCAACAGCCTAAAGTCTATTAACAGCAAAGTTGATTCTTTTGCATGCCTACAAGATGATCTAGGGACAGATATTGATGAGAGATCAATATGATCTATTTCTGTTTAGTAATCCAGAATAGGTTTAGCGTCTAACTGGTTTTTATAGATAAGGTTTATGGTCAGAGGCCCAATTTTCCTCCCAGCACTTCTTATTAGATACTTGTTGTTCTTGAACTAATTAATTAGATTATGATTGTTCAGATTTTTTCCAGTCATGCACTTCATCACTTTTAAACACAGTAAGGGTGTCTGATTCAGAGCTGGAAAGTCCACTGAATGGAATGAAATGAGAAAATTAACTAATATTTTGTGAAGTCCCACTGGGTATTTATGCAGTTGCTTGAGTTTGTGACATGGTTTTCTGCAGATAAATCTTCCTCATATCCAAAGATGCTATGTTCTTATGAGGATTAAGGAAAACCGTAACTAATTTGCATATTGTCAGTATATTTAAGGCATAATTCATTTGCCTAAACGTAGGTGCACAATGGTATTCAAAATGACCAAGCATATCTTCCTGGCTTCTAGTTTCTGCTGGCAAGGATAAGGATTTTCTGTGGGAACTTCACATCTGTCACTCCTATACAGATATACTACATTCCCAAGCATGTCTCAAATACAACTGTAGTGAACTCTAAAACCTTCAGGGTTTTTCTTCATTGAGATCCTGGCATTCAATGAAAAAGTTCTTACTAGGACTGTGTAACTTCTAAAGAAAAAATAATACCTCTAAATGCTCTGGAGGTCTGCAAACAATCTATGTGTTAGACAATCTAAGCTCTGTTAGTCAAATAGTTTTAACTCATTGTAAAAGCCAGAAGTTCATTGCTTTATTCTGAAGAGACTAACAAGCGATAAAAGGGCAGGGGGAAGGGAGAAAAGGAAGAAAGCCAAATTATTGTCTTTAGTTTATAAACTATCAGAAAAGTTTGGGAAGGACTCTTGGTCAAAAGCACAGCAATCTTTTTCCCTCCTGATACTTCTCTGACTGCTATCAGTTTAGAAATTTCACTATGCAGGACCACATTTAGGATTTGTGAATGTCTCAGTCAGTGTAACAAACATATTTCTTAAACTTTCTACAGTTCAGTGAAAGTGAGAAATTGTGTTGCATAAAACTAAACTGTCTATAAGTTCTTGATTCCTTTGTTATTTCATTATCTTGCATTTTTTTCCATTTCTGCAACTGTTTGATGTCTGAAAATGTATGATTCTTTCCTCTTTAACCATGTCTACAGTCTTAGAATGCATGGATATATGTATGCATGTGTGTATGTGTGCATGTACACAGAGATGTGTGTGATGTTTCTCCTCTGCTGCATGACTCTCAATGAAATAAAAAGATGATATGCCTACTCATAGGTAGAAGGAGCTTTAGAAGTTATAAAACCTGACTTACAGACACTGACACCAATTGATTTGTGTTCTAATTATATCTGTTGAGCTCTGCACATGGATTCAATGAGGTATGAGATGCTATGCCTACAAAAATGTAGGACAGAAAACATGCAGGACATTTTCCCATTTGTTAATAAAGTTCAACAGGCATCTGTCTGAGGAGAGAACACACAATATTCAGGCTAATTGTATATAAATGTAGTGTCACTGACTTCTGTAAGCTCACAAACTTCATTTATCTACACCTTAGTAAGCTATTTTCAATGAAATCTTCATTGCGAATGAACCTATTATAGGCTGGTTTTCTATAGCTGACAAATTCATGATTTCCTTTCTAATTTTGAAAGCATTCAAAACTCCATAAGTTAATCACAGCTTTCTGATTTAAGATAAGTCTTGATGGATACCTTTTTTCCACCAAGTAGTAACAATCCTTTAAAATTCAGTTAACTTACTTTGAATTCACTGAATCATTTCGTTTGTCATAACACAGTCTTTTATAACCTTTTGTTGTATAAATAGGGAAAATTAATTGCTTCTGGCAACATCAAAGTGTTGTTTCACTATACATTTAATCATTAGCTTTAAATGCTCCCAAACTAATGTTCCAAGATATTGTGAAGAGGTAATAAGTTCAAAGCAATATGAAACATAAAGCAGGACTCCAGAGCGAGTTGAAAGGATTTTCTTTAAATGCATAAGAGCTTTCAAACCAATTGTACAAAACTCTGTAGGAATTTTGGCCAGAACTAAAAGAAGAGCTTTACTCCCATATTTGAATGAATTACCAGATCCGCTAGATACTGTATGCCCTTCTGAACTCAAACAATCTGTCTCCAAGAAATAAAAAGTACAAAAATAAGCTTAATTGGTTCTGATACATGTCAGAAGTTGTGCTTGTGACATATTAATGAAGCTGATGAATGGCACACATAGTTAATATGAAGTCTCACAAAACTCGTGAGTTTCACAGTATCATCATTAACAGGAATTTAAAATAGTGTTTTAAATGTTTTAAAATGTGTAAATTTCTTTTGTTTTCCTTTTAATGAATAGTTCCATTCGTTTATGACACACGTGTCAGTAAAAAGCTTTATTTTGAAGAAGTTATTTCTCCAAACTATGTTGCCAGCCTTTAAAATATTCATGCATTTGGATTCCAGGCACTCTACATGTCTTGGAGACATGCCTTTGTCCTGCGAAAAGTCACAACAAGGTGTGATGCAGTTCATAGAATCATAGAATGGTACGGGTTGGAAGGGACCTCTAGAGATCATCTAGTCCAACCTCCCTGCAGAATCAGGTTCATCTAGATCAGGTCGCATAGGAACATGTCCAGGTGGGTCTCAAAGACCTCCAAGGAAGGAGATTCCACAACCCTGGCAGCCTGTTCCAGTGCTCTGTCACTCTCACAGTAAAATAGTTTTTTCTTATATTTAAATAGAACTTTTTGTGTTCCAGCTTTCAATTTTTTTCCATTTTTCCATTTTTCCATTCCAGCTTTCCATTTTTCCATAACCCCTTGTCCTGTTGCTATCTACAAAAGAAAGAAGGGATGTCCCAAACTCCTGACATCTATCCTTTACGTATTTGTAAATGTTAATAAGATCTCCCCTCAGTCTCCTCTTCTCTAGACTAAACAGCCTCCGTTCCCGCAGCCTTTCCTCATATGAAAGATGTTCCAGTCCCCTGATCATCTTGGTGGCCCTGCGCTGGACTCTCTCCAGCAGTTCTCTGTCCCTCTTGAGCTGAGGAGCCCAGAACTGGACACAGGACTCCAGATGAGGCCTCACCAGGGCAGATTAGAGGGGGAGCAGAACCTACCTTGACCTGCTGGCCACACTCTTCTTGATGCATCTCAGGATGCCATTGGTCTTCTTGGCCATGAGGGCACATTGCTGGCTCATAACTGACTAATCTTCAGACAACTCTACAACAAAGATGAGGCATAAGATGTGTTGTTTATTTGCTTTGAGGAAAGTTGTAACTATGACTTTCCTACATGAGATTTGGATTATGCCCATGATGCTATTCCATGTTGCCTTTAATCTTTATCCATAATTGGTAAACTGAGAGCAGCAAGATCAAGACTGGCACTTTTTTTTCAAGTTCCCATAGAAAGCTGCCCTTGCAAGAATTTACTGCTGAAAATATTTAGTGCTGTGGCATAAAATAGAAATTTGTGAGTGTATATGAGTGCCAGTACTGAGCTGAACACAAATGCACATGGCACATGCACGCAATAATTTTATGTTAGCACTCTGCCTAAGGGCATTGTGGCATGAAGCACAGAACAGAGCTCCAAGTATTGCTCTTAGGCGGACTTACATTGTGATAGCAAGGACTGCCTGAGTCTCAGTTTCTCTAAGTAGAAGGTGTTCCTGCAGATTCTTATCCTGATCTGAGGCTCTTACATGAAGCAGTAACTTAAGAATGTTTTGAGAGTATTCCATAATGAATCATGGAAGATACAGGTATCTTAGAATAAATATGAGCATCCACAGCATGCAGTTTCTTGGAGGTGTAAAATCATATTTATCAATTCAGCCTAATAGCCAAAACATATATATTCCTATAGATTTTTTTAAGTGGGATCTCAAGCAGATTATCACAATTTTATCTTGACTGATAGTAGAGGCTTTCTCGCCGTCACATTTACAGATATACAGGAAAGGGAGACAAATGTCAGCTAAGGGTTTGCAGACTGACTTGGACTGTCAACAGCCTTACTCAATTTCAAGCAGACATAGTAGCTCAGTCTGTCTTCAGAAAACATGGGACACTCTTTTCCTGTGCAATTTTCCCAAATGAGGCTCACCTTTTGAAAGCTGAATAGCACCTGTTCTTTCACTAGGCATCCTTTGGAGGTGCCAAGAAGAAATAATTTGCCCATTGACTTTTAGCTCTTGTGTCTTTGATGCATAACAAACACATGCCATAAGCCCTTTAAAGAAACAGACTATTATTAATTAAAGAGTAACAGAGAGCCAAAGGAAATTCTCCTTCCCTTGGCTTAGGCAGCTCATTTCATATTGTTTTAAATCAAGGAATAAATCTAAAACGAAAACGTTCTCTATATAAATCTGCAGAAGATCATCTGAGATAGACAGCATCACATATGTTTATAGTTGAGAATCTGGCAGCCAGAAGATGTAACAACTGATGGTCAAGATGTTCTGGTTCAGAGTTGGAAAGTAAATAATTCCTAAGAGGAAGGATTCTACGGTTCTGGGCAGCTGATCCGGTAATAAAATAAATAAGCAATAAAATCCACTTCCTGTTTTGAGAGTTCACATTTCATACTGGCAAAATTCTCCTATTAAATTCAATTTCATGCTTCCATAAATAAACCTGGCACCTTTTTAAACATTTTTCCATCTGTTTTACAACTAGAAGTGTATTATTTAATGCACTCTTGGGATTCACACCAATGGGAAAAGGACTACTTGTGAAGAACGCAACATTTTAGTTGGAGAGAGTACAGAAAAATAATCACTGGCTTCCCTAAATTCTCAAACAATTGTAACAGAACTCTGATGTAATCACTTTTATCAGGAAGGAGAGAGAATTTTTTTTCTTTCCTTTTGCCTGTAAATGTTATTTTTGTTCAACATTAAATGGATTTTGAACCAGAACAGGATATCTACTTTTTGTTTATGAACAGATACTTCTCCTTCTGTGAGATATGGAAAATGGCTCCTATATGTGCTAACAGTGTAAAAGACTAATGAAGTCAGTTAAACCCAGCAACACTTCCAGTCAGAAGTTATCATTAGTGACAAAGTAGCTATAATGGCAATGAGTAAGTAGTTGTATTTAACTTTTAGTGCCATTTGCATTTATAGATCCCAAATTACTCTACAAAAGCCCCATTATTATCACCACCAGATGTGGTGATATATAACACAATATAATATCATAAAAATTGAAAGAATGTACCCCAATCATCAGAGACACTCAAGGATCTTGAGACACAAACAAGGGGACTGGATATTCGACTCTCTTGTTATCTCCATCTAGGAGCAGTATTAAGAAAGATAACTTATGATTCTCAGGGTTTTGTCCAGCTGTCCTTGATCTTGGACTGAGAAGCAGTAATGGAATAGAGGGAAAGCACTTAAAATGCACACTTCTTATTCACTGATTTTTCTGTTATTTCTGGTAAATAATTCAAAAGATATGTGGCTTAGTTGTTCATTTTTAAGTGTAAAATGCGAGTGTCAGCACTGAGGGCAGAGAAGTTCTTCTTAGCAATCCAATAAACAAAATATCTAATGAATCCACAAAGCTCTAGCACACCTAACTTGCTCTGGGTAGACAGAGTAAGCCTGGGAATAAAATGTGTTATCTTTGCAGGGACATGGCAGTATGTATCATGAAGGGATTAGAAATGTGTTGGCAGAGACAAAGGAGAAGTCTTGAAGCCATGTTAGAAATTAACACTGAATGTTTGTTCTTTGGAAAAAGAAGAACGCTGGGTGTGACAAAGGAAAAACTGTCTCATCATAGATGGATCTTTGCTTGGTATTCTTAAAATGAGATTTAGCTTTAACTAAAGTTTCTGACACATTCCTCATGTTCAGAGAAGTGCAAGTGTCTTCACTGTCCTTGAGTTGTCAAACTGAAACAACTGATACAACTGATGCAGCCCCACAACAAAAAGCATCAGTTCTGACACCCTCTGAAAAGTCAGATTGAATACTGTGGAAATAACAGTGAGTATTTTTCTTATTTCCCAGCTGACTTTGTATCTATTGCACATGAAGGGTACACACAGGCAAAGAGCACCTGCAGCAGGAAGACATACAAGTGAGCATCCTACAATTCACTTTGCCATTACTGTTACTGCTATGGTCACAGACATCCACTGTCACCCATACCATGGGGGCTCATTCAAAGCCAGGAAGTAGTTGTGGTTCTTTATCTTCTTTCACAGAAAATGAAAAAGGTTTATCAATCCCATTTCATTACTTTTCTACTTGGGTGCCCACACGTACACCTGCAAACCAAATATCCATGTAGTTAGACTCATCGAAAATCCTAACGTGACCCTCAGACAGCATGCAAGGATCTTCAACTCTAACATGTGCTGTGGGTATTCTCATCAGTCAAAGACCCTAATCCATGTGCTATAGGCTTTGAATGAGTTTGACCTCTTTTGGTCAGACATCTGTAGAGAGGCCTCTTGAAGTTTCAAACATGATGCATTTCCTCGGCATGCTGGATCCAGATGATTTTTGTATTGCTACACTGTAGAGAAATTTTACCTTTTTAAGAAATAGTTGGGGAAAATATTTAATACTGCATTTTTTATTTGGCCTCCACACTGTCTTTGTTGCTGGGGCAGATTTACTAGGGGAGCAATGGAAGAAGGGGCAAGAGTACCCCTTGTTTATATCTGCACTCATAAATTCAGCAGCTCCAGAGAACATTCCTGGTTTACTGGAAGTCAGTCAGTCATATATATTGTTAAATTGTTAGCAGAGTCTCTGGCATGGTTTTGACCCAGGTGAATGAGCACTTCCTCAAATAATTCCTGGTGAAGTGTGGGAGTTAAGGAGGGCCAGAGAGCCCTCAGGTGCATTACTTTGAGTGCCACCACATTGTTTTTGAGGGTAAGAGAGTTCAGAGGTAGAGGTACAGACTGTTCTTTGACAGACGATTTCATTGGCAGGGAATAACATTGGAAGTTAATTTAATGGAGTCACACAACCCTTATAATTTCTGCTTTACACACAGCAGTACCAGCATCAAACATCAAGAGCATTGCTGATCTGTTTTGTCCTGTATTAACATTGTATCTGCATCCAGTTGAGTACAGAATGACTTTTAGCTTAAGAACAAGAAAACTAGACTTTGGGTTTCTTGTAAGTCCCCTTCTGCTCCTGCTATTTAGATTTTCATGATTCCTGTAGTGTCAATAGCTGTTTTCAATAGACAAGACATAAAATTCAAAAGCTTTGGGTTCAGTTTGTCTCAAAGAAGTAGCTTGGTGCTTTCTAATTGCCTAATAGCAACATGCAATTTTGGATTAAGCTAGCATCTCCCACCAATATTGCCTTTTTTGTCATTTAGGGACTAACAAGAGCCCAGAAGTATTTCCTGCATTCACAGCTTGTAACCAATTCCTAGGGACTGAAGCACATAAATCTTTCTAGAATTTCCCAAGAAGAAATTGTCTTGTGGCAATCCAAATAATCAGTTTATTGATTCATATAATTTTCGTAGGTTTTGGTGCAACATAGTAAATAGAGGAATTGCCTTGGAGTTTTGTGAAGATGGGAAGATGTGTATATAATATATATATACATACACACATATACACATGCACATTTGTATTTGAATACACATATATAACAGGATGATAAAGATTATGTAGAAATTTTCTGCTGAGTAGCCCACCTGACTGGCAATTTTATATGCAAATAAAATGCAAGTATACTTGATGTAAAGTTCTGAACTACAATTCAAGAGTATTTAATTTTCTGCTTCTCCTCCTGCTGCTGCAGTAAAGCTGTTCCAGGATATAACTGCTGTAATAGATAAGAATCTTCTGATTTCCAGATTGAATTTATACAGAGATCAGTTTGTACCTTTCTGTTGTTTTGCCAGCAGCACCTTTCGTTTTAAATCACTGTGGCATTTTTCTGTGCTATTTATCTCTCTGATATATTTATAGAATGTAATCATATTACTTCTTGATTTGACTTTGCTGGGTTAAACGAGCTCTCATAACAAATTAATAAACACATTATTCTCTCATCATACCAGTAGTCCTATTTCTGCATACATCTTTCCTCAGTATGGGTTACCAGAATTTTATGTAAGATTACATCTAACATCTCATTATTTGATGATTTTACAGATTATTATTTTTTAAATGCCACTAATCATTATCTATCCCTTCATAATTTTCCCCATAATTTTGCAAAAGAATTTTTACGGTTGTTCACCACCTCAGCAATTTCCAGCTGATAAAATCTTCATATCATCATCCCCTTCCCACCCTCACCTCCAAAATACATTTTTTTATCTTATTGAATTCCAGCCGAGTCATACCATTCTCAATATACATATATCCTATATTTATATCCTTTGTGTTCATTTTCTCCTAATTCTGTAGCTCTGTCAGGCTTCCAGGTAGCTCTCCTGTACCAAAGCCATTATTAACAACAGTAAAGTTGCATCTCTGAAATGGTCACTAAAACAACAAATGATGTTCTGCCAGCCTGGAGTTCTTCTAGTGGTAAGTGATGTGATGCCCCTTCTGGACAAATTCTAAACAGCTCTGCAGTTTAGATGTGATCCCATCTTCTTGGCTTTGCTGATAATCTGTCAATGGCCACCAATATTAAAAGTTCTCACCACATTTGCCACATTTCCTTTTGTGGGAAATTAATGTATTTTAAAAATATGACCTCAGATAACTAAGAAAATCTTTCAGTAATTAACCTACATTAATTTAATATTTTTTTATTTAAAAAAAAAGTTTTAAGAAATCAGATTATTGCACTGAAATCTAGGAGTAGTTGTTGAGATCACTTTCTCACTGCACGCTTACTCTGTGTGTGATGTGTCTCCACACGTATGAACAGCTGGAACACGAAAAGTTTCATTTAAACATAAGAAAAGCTATTTTACTGTGAGAGTGACAGAGCACTGGAACAGGCTCCCCAGGGAGAGTGTGGAGTCTCCTTCCTTGGAGGTCTTCAGGACCCACTTGGACACATTGCGATGTGACCTGATCTAGGTGGATCTGCTTCTTCAGGGAGGTTGGACTAGATGATCTCTAAAGGTCTCTTCCAACCCCTACCATTCTATGATTCTATGATTAAATGAAGCATTAGGCATCAACCAAGCTTTATGTATTTTTAAAAAATATTTACTTCTCCATTTGAAAATTTATTTCCCAGTTCCTTTAGAATTATACTTATTTTCCACTTTTTCCCTCCTCACATCTCAATTTGTGCTTCTGCCTTGACTGTACTAGTTCACATTACTATACCTTTGTTCCCTATCCTTCTTTAAAATCTTTTCCTATTTCTTTGAAATCTGAGCTGACACATAACACAGTTTTCAGCCTATACTTGATTTATTCTTAATTTCTATACTATCCACACTACATTCTGGCCCTGCTTACCTTTTCCACCCTTGTTCTTTTTATTCACATGGCTGAAGAATCTTCTGCTATGTGTTTTAATATCCTTTGCAAGGTCTAACTCAGCTTGGTTCTTTGTTATTCTCACTATATCTCCACATTTCTTGGCCTCTAAGGCAGTTTTCTTTGATGATCAGTCATTTTTCCTCTAATCAGTGTAGACACTCTGCTTATTTCTAATATCCTTTTTTTTTTTCCCCCCCCTCTTTGTAACTATTCATCTGGTCAGATCTGGAATCACTTCCTGCAAATTTCCTTTTTTTCTTTCTCTCAGAGAGAGACTCATGATAAGTTTTGCACCCTAGAATTTAAGGCTCCTATACTCAAGTATCAAATTCAGGTCCAGCTAAGCTAACTGTCTAGTTTCCACTGTTTATAAAAATTTGCCCTTTGGAAATTAAGAACATTAACTTTTATGATTTAAATTTCCATTTAATTGAAAACCATATCTTGTAGTACATCAAGACCAGTGTCATTTTCCATTAAAAAGATCACCTAATGTCCAAGGTCTTTGACAATTATTGATATCAAACTAAAATTTTCATCGCCTTGAATCAAATCAGTGGCTAATCAGATAAAAGGGACACTACAAAATTGGGAATTGTGTCCTACTATTTTTTTCTGTACTTTTGACCTAGATATTATTTATTACTTATCTGGGCATTGCTGTGACCTAGTCTTTATCTCTCAGACACAACAGGCATAATCTGACCACGTCCATACTTGTCAAAATCTTTTTGCCTTCAGAATATGGTAGTGTGATGGGTTTGTGTGGAGTCTCCTAGGTCTAAAACATGACAGATGGCAACATCCAAACTCTCTGTTGGTTACTTCTGTGCCCATACAAAGTCCTAAATGGAGAACTTTTCCTACCCTGGTAACCACTTTTGGCTAGAATCATTGGTTAGGCACCATTTTAACACTTTAGTTCAGTGAGCCCATGTTGATATCCAAGCACTGCTTCATTTACAAGGTAGCCGAATTTACCTGCTGAGTTCAGCACTAACAGATCTGAAGTGGGAAGCCAGAGGAAGATTTCAGATCGCCTATTTTCATATTAGAAAGACAGCACAAAACTTGAAGAGATCCAAATGCCCTTGTTCTGGGAGGAATAGTAGTCTCTCTGATGTGTTATGGAAAAGCTTACCTCTACAATAGGATCCAGGCTTCTCACCTTTGTTGGAAAAACACCTTATAAGGAAGTCTCTGAGAAGCCATGAACAATATATAGAAAATTCTGAAAGATGGACAAGTTATGAACAATGGATAACCTCAAAGGTTTTTCCTAAAAATTAGACACATTTCTATAAACTATTGCATTTGTGAATAACATATTAACTTCATAGAAATAATGTTCACTTACTGAAATGGAATCTTAACAAAATAGAAAGACAAAACTTGCCAGATATTTCCTTCATAATTTATAATTTTGACAGTTTAACTTATACCTTTTTTTGTTGAAAAGTTTCACATATACAATATCATATATTCCTTTAAATGGAAAAAATAAGGTTCTGAGATCAACAACTATTAAAATCTGTACCAAAACATAAGGTCAATACGAGATTTAAGAAAGTCTGGTTTGCTTGTCTTGATCCCTTGAACTGTTGTGGTATCAGGAGCAGGCATATTTAATATACTGGGTAAAGAGTATGCATCATCTATCTAAGATACATAGAAGATAATTTATCAGAAAGAAACAAAGATCTTTTTAAAATGTTATTACTTCTGTAAGAAAAACAGGACTGACATACCTTTAAATTCTTCTATAGAGAGAATAACTGAACTGTTTTTACAAACATTGATTAGACGTAATCTCAAGAACCATTTTTATACAGTTTGCATTATCTAGTATTTCCTTCCAGCAGCAATATTATCCTGACCAATGCAGATTTAAGTGGGAATTAACTCAAATCATTTGGAACTTCTGATTTAACGAAGATGCCTTCTTCAGAAAGATGAAGCAGACATTAGCTTTGACCTAACAACATGTTCCAGGTTCTGAAGAAATAAGCACTTCTGTTTGTGAAATTTCACATTCATGTTTCAGCTGTGATCCCTTGACTACAAATTCACATACATGATCAGGAGCCACCACCTGATAAATGGCCATGACAAGACAGACTTGAAAAAAACAATTTCCTGATTTGAATGCATTCAAATGTGTGAAAAGCCAAAATTAACTGAAGATTTCTGTAAGCTACTTTAAAGATCTCAACAAGAGCAAGTCTCAAATCTCAAAAAACATGGGACCACTAGGGACATCACACACCAGACATCCAACTTCTGAAACTTTTTTGAAAGAAACAGAATGGAAAAGGATGCTATAGGAAGGACTAATTAATTTAAAATCTTGCAAAAATTTATCGTCTGAGATATTAAGTGTAGATAATTTTTCATTGCACTAAATAATTGATAAGGATCATAAGTGTAGCTGCTTTTCTAGTATAAAGAAGTCTGAAATTGCTTTTCAGGTAGTATCTGCAGACAAATATTTCCTAACAGTATCTCAGATACATCTTCAGACATTTTATTAACAGAAGAAATTGTTGTCCAGGACTCAGATGGTTTCTCAAAGAGCTCATGTAAACCATAATCTCCACTTTAACAGCCACCAGAAAATGAGCATTATCAGAAAACAGGAGGAAGATTATATAATGACACCTCTGAGACAATACAGCACATAGGCATTAAATTCTCATCAGAAAACTGATGAATTTTAAAAGTTTTCTGTTTTTCTAGGACATGTGTCTTTTCTGGCTGGTATTCTCAGCAGGAATAGTACATGTTACTTCTGGAAACGGCAGTACAGCTGGCCTTGGTCTAATAGTTTCCTGCTTCCGTTGAAATAAGTTTGATTTTGTTTCATATTTCATAAAACCTGGTTTTCACCTTTATCTCTGGAGTTCTTTTTTTTCTGTGGTTTTATTTTCTAGTCTCTCTCGAAATCTTCCTTGACTGCTGTCATATCTTTCAACCCCTATTTCTCTTATTTAATAATTTGTGTTGCTCCACAGATTAGCTTTTCTCTCTATATCATTCATTATATCAAACCATTCTCTTCATTTCTGATAACTTTGATATATCAATCATTTGTTTCCTCCAGTTTCTGTGGCCACTCTAACAATGTCACCTATAATGTTTCCTAATACTGCTCATTGTCATACTTAGGACCTCATTTTTTTCCCAACAGCATAGAAATCTTATGTTTTTTATTTGTCTCTACTCTGAGTGTTATTTAACTTGTCACTTCAACAAGAGTAAGACTTTTGTCTGCAAAAGTTGCTTGGGTTTAGATAATCTCATTTGATGTTTCTCAATTATAAGCTTTTTAATGGTTACTGCTGTGATATCACTGATTTGATGATTGGCACAACACAGAAGTTTTTAAATTAAAAGTAGCTGTACAAACAAACTTAGCCTTTTCACTTCTACCTCAAGACTAAATGTATCTTTCATATTATGCTATCTAGTTCCTATTAATTAACTGTGTTGAATTTAATGGGCACACTGACTTAAAATATTCTACTGATATGATTTAATTCCATTTTGCAAGAGCTTCAAGCGTATCCTGCAATGGTTTGATTCTTGGTTTTGTTAGGGTTTTTTTGGTCTTTATATTCACATTATGAGCATTATGAGTAGAGTTTCTCCCTTAGTTGTGGTCTACACTTAAAAGTTTTCATTTTTATAACTTCCTCTTTCATCATCAATGCTTCATTTTGTTAACTAAAACATATTCTTGCAAAATATGAAAACTAGGAGATAAAGAGAAGTAAATTTTTTTCATTGATATTGCTAGGATTCACAGGTTTTACATAATAGAAGATGTTGGAATTTCTCTGAACAAGAGATTCAGACTCCGAATGGAAAGTGATAGCTGTCATGTTTTTATATTTCTCCAGAATCATGTGACAATGCAGTAACAGGAAGGGGAATAGCATCATGCCTTGGAATTCTGACCCACAGCTGTCATTGACAACTACGCTATGATGAGATGATGTCATATTTTGTAACAAGACACAGAGCAAGGCATTACATGATTGTGACAAAAAGCTGTCTTTCTCAACAAACTAATTGAACGTTATGGTTAGCATGGTGTATGTGTGTATATATAGATACATGTATATGCATATATTTCTTTCTTCTTGTTTCTGTCATGTCTTCTCATCAGTTTGTCACATGGTAAAAGCCACTTCTATGGAGCATGTTTTCCATGGAAATGTCAGCTTCTTGGTTGTTTCTTATCAAACTGTGGGAATGTGCAGTTAAACATTTGAGTTGAGTTTCATCAGATTTTTCTGGCTTTTCCCTAATACTTCCTTGCCTGGAAGAGCACTACTCTAACAAGTGATCTTCTTTCCTACAGATTGACAAAAGCTACTTCCTTCCATGAACAGGTCAGATTTTGTGTTACTTCAGTCATATTTGGCAGACACAGCACTTTCAGTACTGGACTTAATTTGTTTAGAAAATGTGAATCCGTTCCACTTGAGATGTGAGATCCTTGGTTTCATGTATTGTCGTAATTTTACATTGAACTTTCATCTCTGAGGTGTTTCTGAAAACCATACTCATTGCAAGTGTAGAATTTCCTCTTTCTCTTAATTGGGAGTAATGATTTACTTCCCCCAGCTCAGATATTACACTTACTGGAAGAGAAGAACCTCTTTGTCTCAGCCTTTCACTCTGAAGTTGCTCTGTTTAGGATGAAACTAACTAAATGAAGTCAGAAATGGGATGATTTTGTTGCCTAGAGTTTGGGGGCATACATGTGGAACAAGAGAAGTTTGTGAGGAAAAATTTGAAAAGTGCTTATAATCAACTGGGGAATATATTTTAATCTAGATTTTCACCGGTGAGGTGCTATGATCCTTTCATCATCTGTTTAGGGGTGCACTTTCTACAATACATTTTGTGAAAGTCATTTGAACTACTTTAGAAAACCAGTGAATGAGACTTTTTTTTTTTTATAAATTTTCATTCTGACCAGAGTAGTCCTTGACTTTGACTTTGCTAATGAAGTGACTCCTGAAGTTTTAGATCAACCAGAATAACTTTTGCTGCAGAAAAACAATCTTCACATACACACACATAATTGCTCAACATTTCATTCTCTATACACATATCACATAACTGAGAGCAAGAAGAGATGGAAGAGTATTTGCAGCATTTGCAGCAATCTCTGCATAACTATACCATAGGCCTTGTCCAGAACAGGCAATGTTTGCTTTGCTTTGTGCTCATAAGGTTGTGTCATGGGAAAGCTTTGAACAGATTTGCAGGAGGATTAAGAAAGGACTCGATGAGAGAAATCCTGGAGAGCACAAAGTAATATGTAGTAATATGTCATCTATCTCAGTAAGCACAGACATATTCAAATGACTGGATGGTCTTCCTGAAAAGCTTGACAATGAATGGAAAGATAGGCCAGTAAGGATCTTCAACAAAAAAATCGATGTAACTAAGAAAAACATTGAATTGGTGGATGTAAAGAGAGAAATGCAAGCAACAATCTGGTGTTTGTGGAAACTGTTTGAACAGCTAGATTTTCACAGCCCAAAAAGAGAATTAAGTTTTTAGGTGAGGTGCAAGATACAAGGAGCAGAGAAAGACTTCTACCAATGTGGGTGGCAAGGGAAAGATCTCTCAGTGAACTTACATGGAACGAACATGTGCAATTCAGACTTATACTGAGACCTGGGAACAAAAAGGTGCTCAGGGTTCAAGGCCTGATTCTGGTCTATAAGGTGATGCTCTAGCAGTCTTGAGGAGCTGAAAGGCTGAATAGTAAACCACTAAAGCAGTGCAATTTCTAAGAAAGAAAATATTTGAGGAATATATTGACAGATAGCATGTCTCTTTTATCTGATTCTAGCCTTACCAAAAAAAAAAGAACCAAAAAAACCCCATAAAACTCCCAACCATTTTTGCTAAGCCAGTTGAAATTAAGATCTAGTTTGAAAGAAATGAGATATTTCATGCCCATACTGTCAAAGTTCAGAAATGTTATAAGCAACTGGAAATAGTATTATATTGTGGAAGATTCTTGGCAACCTTAGCTCTAGGTATTGCTAACTGTGTAACCTGTAATATACCATTTTGGCAGGGGCAAAGACTGAGAATATGTATATATGAAGGTTAAAATTATATTAAAAATAGCACAGAGAATTAGGGAATATTATGGCTGACAGACAGTATCTAACACATACAAAAAGTTTCTACAGAGATATATGTCATGAACTATTCATGGTGAAACAGCAAATATACTAGTCTTCTAATTATTTTAACATAAGAATTGGTTTTATGCTAGCCAAGCAAAAGGACCCTGTAATGGTACAGGGTAGGATAATAAAAGAAGAATGTTCAACCTTCCCTCCAAACTCATTTAGCCAGATTCTCTCCTAGCAAAATTCAATTGGCTCCAGAAGGGCTGTACCAGAGAGAAATTCATTCTAGTTTGATTTTTGCAATGTGAAATTCAGCTCACTCATTTTTCTATGCTTGCATTTAGCCTGATAAATAATGGCATATATCAGACTAGCCTTCTGCTGAGGAAGAATGATTCCCCAGAACTCATAGCTAGGTCCTAGCCTGTCTGAGACTGTCATGTAGGGAAGATCCATCCCCATCCACCTACCATTGTCTCATTCTTGGCAACAGATTTTGGATTTGCTCTCCATCAGCATGCTGCCCTACTGTGCGCAAGGCTCCCTGGTAACATCTGTCAGTACCAGCATTGTGAAATACAGCCATCTCACTGCTCAAATCTTTGGCATTCCCTTGCTGATTATATTGTTTTCTTTTACCATTAAATAACAGTCAAAATCCAATTTTTTAAACATTTCACAACTTCTGTTGTGAAACTCAGCACAACTCCAACTACCTCATGAGTCTGGCAAAAAACCAGTTTGTATTAAATGCTGCTAGAAACAGCCAGGGGCAGAGATTCTAGCTTCCTTGGTGTGGGATATACCCAGATGCTGGCTTAAAAATTCCAGTTACCTACAGAACAGATCAAACTGGGGAGTGGATACACTTTATATGCCCTATTTGTGAGATCAAATAGAACATGTAGGGATTTTAACAGCAAATATCTGTACATAAATGTTTAATTATTAAGAACTATTTTGTTACAGATATTTGAAAATGCCCTATTTGTTTTCCTGATAAGTCTGTCACTGGAAAATATAAAATAATTATTTTCTGCACTGATTTTCCATGAAGCATTTTTTCTGAATTTTTTTAAAGTGGAAAGATTCTGAACAAAAAATTAAGCTCCTTCTTTCTCAGTGTTCAGAGCAGAGAACTGTTGAATCCTTGGGGTTTTAATTTGTCAGCAAGAAACATGGAAGTTTCAGAAAATACGTATATTCTTTTTGAAGATTTGTCACAGGGCATTATTATTAGTCAGTATATGCTTGGTGATAACAATCACTAAAAACTTAGTCACCCTTCTCCAAAGTAAGTTAGCACTAAAAAGGGACATAAATAGGTATTTTTTAATTCTTTTTTTTCTATAACTGGATATGTTATTCATTCATACAAGTTCATCTAAAGGAAGAATTTTCTCATATAGCTGTTTGTTTATATTCGTCTTCCAGATCTTTGTAAAGCTGTCCATAAACATTTTAGATAAAAACCATAGAAATATTCAAGTTGTTTGAGACTTCATGCATACTTTGTTTTGGGATGGAACCAAGGTCTTTGGAAGAGTTCAATGAACATACAATGAAAATGCATGCCCAGAATCCCATACCAACAAACAGCAGAAAGGGCTCACATTTTCTACATTTCATAACTTACATAGTCTCATCTTCTACATTTCTACAATTCTAATCTCTGGAGAGATTAGATCCTCAGATAAAGTGAGTTATTCTGTGGCAATATAAAGAATTGTTAAGCTTTTACAGTTTGTAAATTGTATTTCCACCAGATGTCAGCAATGCACTCTCTAAATTTGAGCTTCTCAGAGGCCTCATACTTTCTCTGTTGTTACACAAATCGTGTGACATACTACACCATATTTAAGTAATTAGAGAAAACCAAAATGACCATCATTGCTTCTGAAGAGACTCATAACATTACTAAGCTTGTCCAGCTAATATTGTGATACTTGGTTTCTTCTGGGAAGGAGGTTTTATCACATACTGGACCTCCAACACAGTCGTTGGGTTTTTTTCTCACTGTTTCCATAGAATGCTAATTTTCTTGTTTCTGTGCATATTTTCATCTATTAGACTGTCCATAATAATGCATCTTGGTTTGTTTTGTTTTATTGTGAGACTACAGAGGGAAAAGAAATAGTAAATGTTACATTGTACACTGCTGCTGTACTGTTTACTTACCTGAAAGCTTTAGGTCAAAACAGAAGTACACCACACCATGGGGAGTGGTAGAAGGACTGGGGTCAGTAGTAGGAGTTATTATCTTCACAGCTTCATCTTCACCAGGAATTCAAATATCCAACTGTAACATCCAAACCAAATATAGAACATTGGCAGGCTCTGATTTGCCTTCATAGGAATAACTTTGCTGTTACTTATTCACTGAAACATCTTAAAGCTCACTCAGATAAAACAATAAAAAGTTGCAAAATGACCTTTACTCAGGTAATAATGTATGTGATGCCAAATCAGACATGGCAGTTTTTATTGTTATGTCATCATGCTCACAGATGTCAGAACACGTTTTTGTTTTGGTTTTCCAATGGTTTCTAGAAATTGTTTCACAAATTCTTTTGAAACAGCATTGATCTGTCACAAGCTGAACTTTCAGATTTGGCCAAACCTACACATAAAAAATTCCTCATGTTAAGGATAAAATTTTCTGCTTAAAACCACAAAAAAAAAAAAAAAAAAAGCAAGTCTCACTTCTGAGTGAGAAGGGAAGCCTGGGAATTTGTGTGGTTCAAAATCAAACTGACTCACAGTGGACTTTTAACAGTTCAGGGAGGTCTCTTGACTGCTGGACTAGAGATTGAGTTTTGGAACCATAAAAGCATTTAAACATCAAGCTTCATGAGAATGCAACACCAGATTATCTTTGTGTATTGTGTATTCTGAAGGCTTTGTCTTGATCAATGGGTAATAAATACACAAAGTAAAGCTGCTATACTCGGAAAAATAAAATGGAAATTCATGCAGTGACCTTTAATTATTACTTGTACTCAGGAAATGGAGGGTACAGATGCATTCTCTGATCAACAGCTAAATAAGAGTGCATTTGTTCTCCATTTTTCCATTAAAATCTCAAGAACTGCTTTTTTTCTTTGTGCCAATACACTACTGAAAAAAAATGTTGGAGACTATGGGAAAACTGATTCTTGCCCAATTTCAATTATAGGTTTGGCTGGTAGCACTCTGTGTTATTCAAGTTGTCTGATATGTGCCATTAAACAATACAGTTTTCAGTTGCTTATAACTTGGCTGGAATATTAACCATTCAGATTTAAATTTTACATTACATTGCCTATCTTAGGCTGATTTTTTGCTAACTGCCAATCAAACCATTCAGACTGTCCAGAGTAGGGGTTTTTTTAATGTTAATAACTTCTGCCCGTTGTTTCCTTTCATTGCCCTCCTTATGCTCTGTGTGTGGGAAGTCAGAACCAATAGTTAATGTGCATTTCTGCAGTGCTTCCTGAGCTCTGGAGATCAACACACATTTTCACAAATTATGAGCTCTTGAAAAAAAAAATCAACAACAAATTCAGTTCACAATACTGAATATCTTTACTCTTTCTTATCTCCCAGGATCTCCAGAGAATCTATACTTTCAGCTTGTACTGATGGGAGGCAACTCTACAATCTATTAGAAAGACATTGAAGTATGTAAATGAACAGTGTTGCCCAACTTAGTTTCCTCACCTAGCATGAAGGGCAAAACCAAATTTCATCTTTCCCCTCAACTTCCATCTTCATGGCTGCTTCTAGATGAGGCACCAACCTCCAAAAGTAGAAGAGTCATGTTCACCACGTTGAAAGCAATCAGGCAGAATGAAAACAAAAGCCTTCAGATGTGTGATTTTGAATTGAGAAGATGAAGAACAGAATAAGGTGGTGGCAAGGGGACATGAAAAATGAGACAGAGGAAACTGTCATGAGTTGGTGGAAACTAAGACTGAAAATGACACAGAAAACAGACTGAAATTTGATGGGGAATTGGAAACAGACATGAAATCTAGGCAGGTGTTTAGGGAGTTAAATCAAAGACTAAAGGAAGGTGTGAGAAAGCAGAGGGGAGGTTGCAGACCAGAAAAGCAGTGAGCTGAGTTTAAGCAGTGAGGAAGCAATGATCTGGTTGGATAGGTTTATTCTGCAATGTGGTGTTAGTCCTGGGCCTGAACTTGCCTGAAATGTGTTTGAAGGGAGAGAAGATGCACAGGTAAAGTTCATCCTTTAATGGAGTAAAGGTAGGCTTATGCTGTCAGTACCAGTGCAGTGGTATGGATGTCACAGATCAAGTTTCAGAATTCCCCAGTGTTTCAATTTAGAAGAAAGAGGAACACAGTTACTGGTCAACTGTGAGAAGGCGGCAAAAATTACTTTTCCTAAGAACACTGGAAGTGAGAGCAGAGATAGGGGGAAATTCAACTTTAGAAGAAAATGTTTAGTGTTTCAACAAGATCACTCTATGTAAAAACTCATGCCATTCACTACATATCTTTCAATGTCTAAAAAATATAGAGATCTCAGAAGGAAATACCTTCATTAATTAGAGTACTTGTCTGTGTCCAGAGCAGTCCTGACACTGAATGAAGAATCTGTGTGAGTAAAAAATAGCATTAACTATCTCATTAAAAACCTTCTCAAGATGTGTGCAAACATGACTGAGGGCAGTCTGAATTTAGTCTTTCAACAGTTTTTGAACACAGTTCTCTTTAACTTGTTTGTGTTTAATACACATTAGTGGAGATAGATTTATTCAAGCACTTAAAAATAAACTGTATAAATTCAAGCTACTGTACCAAAGTCCAAACCCTGACATAGTTTTTGTTTTCTCCCTACTCAGTCAAATCTCCCTCTAGGAGGATTAGGCTGGGTAGAGATTTAGCAAAACTCATCAACGACTTCATGATTTGGCTCAGACCTTAGTGAAAAATGAACTCTTTAAAAAGACTGTCATGGAACTTACATAAATTTATTGAGTCAAAGTGCGGAATATTCAGTGATTCATGGCAGTGTGGTTTTTATTAGAGCTTCTCTGAAACACAGCGGGCTTGCTTAGCAAGGGTTCACGCAAACATTTTCTTTGGTTTCAAGCTGCAAAGATTCACACGCTCCAAGTTTCACTTTAAACTTTGGGTCTGAGTCTTGGAAATGCCCTACTTTCACTCAATTTCTGTATCCAAACCATAGTAAAATAAATCTGGCGTGAATGTGAACCAAATTCAGGCTGGCTGAAGTTTACTCAAAGCTGTGAATGTAGTTTAGAGGCCTGATGTGTTAAATGGCTTTTTATTGTTCTTAACCATACCACTGACATCATGTTGATATTCACCTTCCTTCTCTTAATGTGCTCCAGATTGCATGGCACCTGTGGGAAACTGCAGATTATGATAAAATGAATGTAAAAATTGTGAAGGTAAAAGCATATCATGACATTTGAAGGTTTCAAAACAAGCATTTGAAAGATTTCTTCAAGGAGAAGGACTGTGGTTAGTAGATCAAGAGAGGTTCTCCTCCCCACCTACTCTGCCATCATGAGACTATAACTGGAAAGTTGTGTCCAGTTCTGGGCCCCTCAGTTCAAGAAGGACAGGGAAATCCTGGAGAGAGTTCAGTACAGGGTCACCAAGATGGTGAAGGGAGTGGAGCATCTCCCTTATGATGAAAGGCTGAGGGAGCTGGGGCTCTTTAGCTTGGAGGAGACTGAGGGGTGACCTCATTAATGTTTACAAATACGTAAAGGGTGGATGGCAGGAGGATGGAGCCAGGCTCTTCTCAATAATGTACAATGATAGGACAAGGGGCAATGGGTATAAGCTGGGTGGGTTGTGGAGTCTTCTTCTCTGGAGACATTCAAAACCCACCTGGATGAGTTCCTATGTGACCTACTCTAGGTGGTTCTGCTCTGGCAGAGAGGTTGGACTAGATGATCTTTTGAGGTCCCTTCCAGCCCCTGAGATTCTGTGATTCTGTGGTTTTATCCAGTGTTTTAAAAAGTATCCAAATGAATCTAATCTAAAAAATAACTAATCCAATAACTAATAAACAGGCAAAAGTATTATGCTTTTAAAACAAATTACATAAGCTATCTTTTTTCCTAATACACCCTTGTGATGCTAGGAATTCTCTGTCTCTGTAATGCTCTGACTGACTGCCCTTCACTTCCCAGATAAAAACACCCTTTTTGCTACGTCCCTGTTGGGCACTTCATATATTAAGACCATTGGTTACTAAGATACTCAGTGTCATTTCATCACTTCCTTTTTTTCTTCCTTACATGCATTTGTTGTTATATTTGCTCCTCAGTCTCTAGAATTTCACACTTTCAATTTTTGGATTTTTTTTTCCATTACATATAATTAATTGTTACAGCTCTTTTCCCATTTTATTTACTATGAATTAAAGTTTTAACTTCTTTACTCCTATTGTTTTCCTAGTTTCTCAGATATGCTTTGCAACCTGATCTTGCTGCATGCTAGTATCCTGCTGTGCTTTCACCTCTCCACCTCTCCAGGAAAGCCAGGGAAAATTAAACTGTCTTGGGAATGGTTCTACTTTGATTGGAAATAATTTTAAGCAGTTATAGACATAGTGAATATATTCACTGAAAGAAGGACAGTACCAATATGACTTGAAGAATAAGAGAAATGTAACAAGTACCTGCTAATAAAGGTGAGCTATGCTAGTCAGCAATATAAGCCATCTGAACTTTATAGCAAGGGACTTTAAAATAAAAGTCAGGTGGGTTGTGGAGTCTCCTCTGGAGACATTCAAAACCCACCTGGATGAGTTCCTGTGTGAACCTACTGTAGGTGGTCCTGCTCTGGCAGTGGGGTTGGACTAGATGGTCTTTTGAGGTCCTTTTGAGGTCCTTTCCAACACTTGAAATTCTGTGATTCTATGATTAATGAACTCATGAAATTGTGACATAAATATAAAATGTTTATGCAGTTCAGTTAAATATTTCAAAGCTAATAAAGTTCTTACAGACAGGTTTTGCTATGGGTAAGTGAAATAATTCACATACTTAAAAGTACAGCCTAATTGGGCACAAAGATACAGATATTAATTCAGAATGGCCTGCACAAGATTGCAGTGTGTAAGAAACAGTAGGGAATGTGATTTGTCTAAAATACTGCCTCTTCCCTTAGTAGCTTTGTCATAAATGCAGTTAAGGCTGCCTACTTCTTCAAGTATGGTCAAGCACAGCTAATAAAACCTACCAGTGCTTTGCTTAGCAAAGAATCTAATTGGGAGAAAAGAGATTTGGTCTGAAAGTTGCCCATTTTCTCTCCTTAAATGGGAAGATATGATAAACTAGGCAAAAATATAGGAACTCTCTGCTCATGTTGTTGCAGATGAAAATGCCAGGCTTTGCATAACACAGATGCTGCAGGAATAACCTTGACTTTGACTACATCTCTGATAGGACTCCAATTCTGAAGAATACACTGTATCTTTAGGTCCAAGTAGAAAATATATATAATATACCATAAGCTATATGCACCTTCAGAGAAACAAACACCCATCAATGTGTTACCAAGTCATGTTTTCATTCTGCGTGTTTTATATTTATCTCAAGAATACTTTGGTTTATTTAATGTATGCTGGCACAACTTCTTTAAAAGAGGCAAAGGACATCTCAGTATCTGCTATAGCTTGGTAGTTATGACATTCATGACATGAAGATGCATGTTTGAGCCCCAAAACTCTGAGAACACTATATCAAGTTTTCCTGCTTCCTCTGTGAATGGGCTAACCCTGAGTTAGGATATCAAACTTCATTTTTAGATGACTATGTTACATCTTGCATTTAGTGTTGTAATTTGTTGTACATTTTGACTTTTAGCATTCTTGACCTAATCTTTAAATTACAAATTATTTTAACTAGAAGCTGAACATTGAGTTACTCACCAGAGTCAAGACAGTGGTAATTCTGAGTACGCCAGTGGTAGGGATAAATGTGCCTGGCTATCTAGTGGCCAAAAAGAAAGATCTCCGTGCAACTACATTATCATATGGATTTTTTTTTTTTAAATCAGATGTAGGATTAAGACACAGATATCTTAACTAGCTTGTACAAAATCATGCTTGTGGTAGTACAGGGAATTGAACCTCAGTTTATCATACTCATACTCCAAACAATCCTTGTTTTCTCCTAAAGTGTGTAAAAAAGTATTTTGAGGCAAAAAGAAACAATGTCTGATATCATAAAAGGGCATGAAAAAGGAGAATGAGTGGAAGAGAATTGTTTGATTAAATGAATGGGCAGGATAGGTGATAGCATGGATTCCTTACATGTATTGAAAGATCTTCTGTGTCTGTGTCTTCTGCCTTCAGAAGACTCCAGTTTAACATCTAAATTGGGTCCAGAATTAAACAAAACAAATGTTAGTGCCAGCTTTTCAATGTACTGTATTCCATCTGCTGCATAACATCTTCTGGACCATCTCAGGTACACAATAATGTAATATATACTCATAGATAATTCACAAAGAAAGCGGTAAAATGCAGCTGAGAGCGCACATTTTTATAGAAGGCCACCATATTTTTATGCTAGAGACTAGAGGACTGCTGAAATAGTTTAGTAATTCTGGTTGAAAAGCACCAATGTCTGGATTTGTCTCAGCCACCTGAGAGATGTATATGGCCATTCTGGTTTCACAGAGTATGAATAAAATACACTCTTAATCCACAGATTCAAATAAACATCACAAATGAAATGCTGCCAGGAGATACTCATCAAGCTCCTTTGATTAGGTATGATGGCCAAGATGGCACTAATTTAAACTTGGGTGCACTGGGAAGATGCCTGAATCTGGTAGAAACTATTGCCTCCTATAATAGTATTGTAGGGCTCTGTGTCAGCAGTCTTCTCAGTTATTCCCTTGCAGCTCTGCATCTCTAGCACTGTCCATTTACTAATGGATGAAGTGGAGCAAAGGCAAAATAACAAACAAGTAACAAGAAGAAAAGCCTTCCAGTTCCGAATGAGTTCATCCATACACAAGTTGAACATGCAATTCTGCAGTAAATATGGATTTGTAACAATATAACTGGCTTCACCTTCAACCAACCACCTACTTGTCAAAAACATTTTTCAAAAACTAACAACGATCTACTTATCTTGCTCTCCCCTTCCTGCCCCACCCCACCCCCCAATTTTGAACAGGCTTAAGTTAGAAGAAAAAGGCAAACAACTGAACCAAATTTTTTAAGCCTTTTCCTTCCAAGTGTCTGTTCCTAGTTCCACCTGCAGATCAGTTGAGAGAACAGTTATTTCATTTCACTTCTGAGATAACTGGCATAACCACCTGCAGATGCCATCCCCATACGTGTTTCCACGATTTCTCTCAAAACTTAAAAGAAATAAAAGTCTTAACTATATGCAAGGATCAGGGGTCTGAAGACAGTAACAAGTCTCTTCTCCATCAGAGAGACTGTCTAAAATGAAGTCTCAAATGCTAAACACGGATCTCATTTATTTATACTTTTCCCTTTGCTTCCCACAAATGGTTGAAGTAGTGAGCTTGGTTGGTACACAGTCAGAATCCCGGTCTTCCTGCTTACACATTGCCATCTTTGCAGGTGATATGAGAAGCATATGCTATTTTAAAACAAGTAAGATGAAGCGTCATTAATCTCATCTACCCTGTCTCATACAGGCTGGCATATTCTGTTTGTACTGAAGCACTATTCAAAAGTCAGAGACAAAAATAGTTTTTTCTTATTCTATTTTCTTGACAAGCCAAAGCAGATGAGAAACATGTTTTTATTCTGTCACAGAATTATAATGTTTGTGGGAAATAATCACATTTTTTAAATTGAAAATACTATTTTCCTGGAAATGTAAAAATCTGGGGAAAAAAGCAGCAACATAAAGCAAAAACACTCTTTCCCTCTGCAAAATTCAGTCATTTGAGGAATGAAACCCTATATATATATATACACATACAAAAATATGAATATACATATTCTTAAGGTGAAAAGTTAATTTTCTTTTGCTTAAAAGTATTAACATTCTGACTAAATCTTGAAGCTAGACATACTACTCTGAAAAAAGTCTAAATGTAAATGGAGAAGAGCAGTCTCTTGCTGTAAAGCAGAGGTGGATGCAGCTGCCATCTGGTTAATAGCATGGTAGTTCCTTCCACACATAACTTGCAGTACACGTAATGTGACCACCTCACCCATTTGTGGGAAGGAAAGGGTAAAGGATAAATAAATCAAGTCTTCACCTAGAATTTAAGTCTTCATTTCAGATAGCTTTGATGGAGAACAGGCTGGCTGGTGTCTTCCCTGCTATGATCCTTGTACACAGCTGGGATTTTTATCTCCAACAGTGAGAAGTCATCTCAAAGTAGGTGGGTATCAGTACCCTTCACCTCACATAAATCTGCCCCAAAAGTTTATGACGTAGGACATCATTACTCCTCTAACATTTTGTTTACATGGAGATAAACTATGCCATAGTAATAGTATTAGATTTGCCATGTTGAGGCTAACAAACAAAGCAGTAGCTTGGTAGGAAAGGTATCTGTTCATCCTGTGAATTTTTTTTTGAAATGTCACCATTTTCCTTCTCCCAGCATAAAACTGAGTCCTTTCACATGTTTCCATAAAACTTGACTACTCTCTGGAAAGCACCTTGCACTCACACAGCTAAGTAGACTTGTGGTTCAGGTCTTTGCATTGCTGTTTCCTACATCTTACCAGCAGTCACTTTGCTGTTGACTTATCTGACGAGAGGAAGTATTTATGTCTTTCTTTCATCTACCAGATACTCTTTTCCTTTTTTATTTTTTCATTTTTATTTGTTGTATTTCTATAAAATATTTAAGCCCTAGCAAGTAAGTGTTTTCTAAAAAGAAAAAGATATTCTGCTTGTAAATTCCTAAAGTAACACCTCTAAAATATTTTTAGCAGGGAAGTGTCAGAGAGAGCACCACAGAGAAACAACAGACACCAATATGGCCATTTTAACTATAGATATTAACCATTCTTGTATTCCCCACGATGATAACAAATTGTCTAACCATCTTCGCCCGTCTGACACCTTTAAATGGGACACTCCTCCTCTCAGCTTCTGTATACTGATATGAATCAATTTCAAATGATCTGATAAGTTCATGCAGCACATTCCATCAAGATCCTCACATCCATGAACGTGGGCTGACACCTAAAACACCTTAGAAAGTTTCCACTGTAAGAAAACCACTATTCGTTATCACATTTACGGCAAAATGCACAACATCACAGCCAACAGTTTTTACACTTGTTGAGGCAATGGATTGAGGAGGGATTTTCCTCAGAGGCATTGTCTTCACTGTCCTTCTGGCCATGCAGTTCTGCATCACACAATTGATATGGCTTAGTCCACTTTGCTGGAATCCACCACTGTCTGCTTGATTGCAGCAGTTCCCTCTGAAACGGTTGGTGAGACGAGACAGAGTAGGGGGGAAGGGGGAGGTGATGTGCGCTTTCAGCTCCCAGGTCAGCAGCCCCGATGCTCGCACTCACACTATTGCTGATGTTTTTGGTGGTGTTAAGGAAGAATAAGTAGGTGACTGCAATTCAGAATCTGGAGCAGCTGACAGTCCACTTGCATTGTCAAGAGTATGTCGCAAGATCAATTTATTAGAGTCATTAGAGTTATTATTCTTTGTAAGTTTTTCCTCTTCTGGTGGAACTTTGGGGTCAGAGGGAGATTTTAGTGCAAGCAGAGGTGGAGGAGACCACTCCGTTTCTCCCAGAGGGGAAGATAACAGTGACGCTGGTAGTGTGAAGGGAGCAGCAGCAGCGACATGGGCTGCTGGTCCTGGTATGCGAATCTCCTCAAACATTAACACACTCCCCTTTTTCTCCCCAGAAGTTATAGCTGCAAAGGCATCAGCGGCAGCTTTGCGTTCAGCCTTTCACTCTTGTAAAGTCTCTTTGATTAATTGCCTTATGGTAGCAAAGCACCATGCCTCCCATGATCCTAGGCTTGATCAAATGCTGTAGCTGAATCAGTTATTATTCACTTTTCCTGACTCCCCAGTAACAATCGGTGTAAAGCCTGTTCGTCATATTTAAGTCCAGAGTGTTGTATCACTTTTTAAAAGTTGTCCTGATGCGGAGTTGGTTTGCTTGACTTTCTTTTTGTTTGTTTTTGGTGGTTTTTTTTTTTTTTTTGCTCCTTCTTTGCAAAGGTTTTAATACACACACACACACACTGAGACTCTTGATCCAGCTACTGGGTGTGGACCTTCAGCCAGACGCACTCTCCACACTGCCGGCACCTCTACCTCACTGCTTTTTTCTTTTAAGGTGTTTATCATGTCTCTCCAAATGAGACCTAGATCTTTACTGATCTTACTATTGTCCATCAACTCATGGAGTTTGTTCATGCTGGCTGCCAGTCTTTCTTAGAAAGTATGCTAGCCAACCACTGCACCACCACCTCAGTCTCCATCCCTCAACTAGTATTCCTGGGTGCTGGGGGGGTCAGTTTTCCTACCTTACAGGAGGTGACTCACAAATTCACCCTCGGCTTCCGCGGCCCACTTGGAATGCAGTGCCAACTCCTGTCCAGTGTTCTCTGATCGTCCATCACTTGCTGCAATTTGCCTGCAATTTGCCCACAAGAGTCAATAGTCCCGGTTCCTGTTCGGGCACCAAATGTCGGAGAGAACATCACGGAGAAATGACAGACATCAATATGGTTAGGTCATAACTCTCCCCTTTATTAGCGAGCATCAGGCTTTTATAAGCAATGCAAAGCTAGCTTGGTTACAATAATTCTGATTGGTTTTTTCTCTAACAGCTAACTGTACTATTTGCGATAAGCCTTGTGGCTTCACGTACTCCTTCAGGTTCTGCTTTGCTACATTCTTTTAAGCTTACACAGTTTCTTTCCCACACGCACAGCTGCCTTCATATCTACATTCTAATGAGCAACTCATCCTTGACTATTCTTCAGGCCCACTGTTCACTGTGTGATGTAGCCAAAGCCTGAGCCTGCATCTGAGGCTTGTGTCTGAGACTCATGCAGTTTATGGTCCCATATAACCAAAGTCTGGGTGGGCCATGCCCTTTTTCCTTCAGGTACATTACTACAGGGAAGTAAAATTTAATTCGCCAATCCTTAATAATGTACTCTCTGTGCTCCAGGTAGCCTGAATATCTTGGCAAGCAAGGTTAGTAAACAGAGGGTAAATGACACTGGAAGAAATATCATAGAAGCTTTCATAGAACCAGTTATGTCAGAAAAAACTTTAAAATAATTAAGTCCAACTGTTAAACTAACACTATCAAGTCAACCACTTATATTCCTAAGCACCTATCTGCACATCTGAGATTGCACTCAATGCTCTGATCCAGATCATTGATAAAGGTATTAAACAGAACAGGCCCCAACCCTGAACCCTGGGGAACATCACTGGTGACCAGCTCCCAACTGGATTTAACTCTATTCCCCACCACTCTCTGAGCCCAACCATGCAGCCAATTTTTTACCCAATGAATCTGTCCAAGACATGAGCTGCTAGTTTCTATAGAAGAAATTGAATCTACACATATCTCACCATAAAATCCATCATTTGAAACATTGATTTTAACACCCAAACCTGGTATGATATTAGTAGAGTTAACAGTTGTCATTCAGGGTCTTTCCCTTGTAAACTTTGGGAAAATTAATCAGCATTTGCACTGTGTACTGAAGTGAAATGATATCCAGTTTTATGTTTGTCTATTTACAAGACTATAGTTTGTGTTTTAAGTTTACCTGATTGCCTAGCTTAAGGCAATCAGGTGGTAGAAAATTTCTTAAGGTGGTAGAAAATTTCTTAAGGTGGTAGAAAGTTTATGTGAGATTATAGGGGGATCTGAAACAGGAAAACTGCATATTTTTCTGTTTAAATTCAGGCTTGTAAGTGGGTGTAAAATGATACCATTATGATCTGGTTAAATTTAATTCTGTAATTTGCCAATCATCACATTTTGTATCTGCTTCTGTGCCTGGTCTATAGGGTATACACATTAAAGCCCTATTAATCCTATAGGCACATTTGCGGAGAAGCATGTTATTTAATCTGGTGAGGTATATTTGATCCCTGTTTTTAGCTCTAGTAGTGGTAGTCCCAAATTGGGATAGTCTGAGAGGTTTTGAAGGATTACATTTTTGTGGGGAAAAGTTTTCAAATAACACATGCCCAGGTCTTGTGTATAAGTGTGTACTAGGTATTTTTAAGCCCTGTGGCTAGATGAAATCAATGGGCACAAATCTTCTAAACCACTGCAACTTTTTTGAAAAATTCTAGTGTGCCATTACATTTCACTGTAAGATTATGAATGAGAGATCTATCTCTCATTAACCACTTGACATGCATCTTTTACACTCATAGACTAAGTCTCCTTTACTTTACAATGGGAGACTCTTTCTCCAGGTTAGGAATTATTTTATCAATGGGTCCATTTTTAATTATCTCTTTCCAGAGACTATTCTGTCCACTTCTCTCTAACATTAATCATAGAATCATTTAGGTTGGGAAAGACCCTTAAGGTCATTGAGTTCAACCATCAACCTCACACCATCAAGCCTATCACTAAATGATGTCCCTCTGCACAGCATCTACGTATCTTTTAAATATCTCCAGGGATGGTGGCTCTACTCTTTCCATGGGTAGCCAGTTCTAGTACTTCATAACACTTGCAGTTAAGAAATATTTCCTAATATCCAATCCAAACCTGCCCTGGCAAAACTTGAGGCCATTTTCTCTTGTTCTTGTGAGAAGAGACCAATCTTCACCTCACCACAACCTCCTTTCAGGTAATTGTAGAGAGTAACCAGGTCCCTGCTCAGCATCCTCTTTTCCAGACTGAAAAACACCAGTTACCTCAGCTTCTCCTCATCAGATTTGTGCTCCAGATTCTTCACCAACTTCATTACCCATCTCTGGACACACTTCAGCACCTCAATGTCTTTCTTGTAGTGAGGGGCCCAAAACTGAACACCAGCACAAAGTACAAGGGGACAAGCACTTAGTCCTGGTGGTCACACTATTTCTGATACAAGCCAGTATGCCAGCTCATGTTCAGACACTGTTGACCAACGTTTTCTGCCAGACAGCCTTCCAGCCACCCAGCTCCAAGCCTGTAGCGTAGCATGAGGTTGTTGTGGCCCAAGTGCAGGAATAGCATTGTTGAATTGCATATAGTTGTCTTCAGACCATTAATCCAACCTGTACAGATCCCTCTGTGGAGCCTTCCTGCCCTCAAGTAGATAACACTCCTGCCCAACTTGGTGTCATCTACAAACTTATTCAATCCACTGCTCCAGGTCATTGGGAGCTCAGTGGGCTTGGTATCTTACTATCAAAGGCTGAGGAAAAAAAGTAATTTTCCTCATCCTTTCTCATTCTCACTATGTTTCCCCCCTTATCCAATAAAAGATGGAGCTACTCCTTAGCCATCCTTATGTTGCTAACATATTTGTAGAAACATTTTTTTCCTGTATTTTAAAAATTAAATATCAAACAAACAAAAAATAGAATAAAAATCAAAGAATAATAATGACTTTTCAGAATGCTAAAACCCTCTTGATATTACTCATCAAGGTAACTCAAATGAGGCTACTAGACCTACCTCTAGGTAACTGTGGATTCTACTCCCAGTGGTGAACAATTTTGAGCTATGTTTAGCAATCTGTTTACCTTCTCTACTTTAATGACCTCTCTGTGCTCAACATGCAGAAGCAACTTATCACAATAATTGTAGAGATATTGCAAATTTGATGTGGTGTTTTTGTTTCCCATCACTGTCAAGGCAAAAAAGAAAGAAAAACAATAAAAACACAGAACCATTTCCTTCTGTTCATATAGTGCAGAATAAACCTTCAGTTCATGTAAAGTTTTAAAATCGGTGGAGTTTTGCTGACTTGCCCCAGCCGAGAATTTGTTCCAGTGTATTTATATGTAAACTCACACAAATATTCTATGTGGATGGGGTTATATGTGAAAATCAATATTAAATTTATCATATTTAGCTGCTGCAGACCACAGTGAACACTTGCTCTCTAATGGTTAAATGCCCTTCGGATCTGAAGCCCTTTGATTTATTGGAAGAAACCTGCTGGGCAGAACATACTGTGGAGCTGATTAATGTCAGCTTCTGTCATCAGTTTCCACTTAGATTCTTGGCCAGCTCTGACATCTCCTCCCTTAAGGATCCATAAGAATTTGAGGACTGATCCAAGAGCTTTACTGGCATGGGATTTGCAGAATGTGGTGCTTGCAAAATAAGGAAGATGAATGGAAGTAAAATTCCATGTTCTCTACTGGACTTGTTTCTTTAACTCATTTCTCTGGAGAAAGAGACCAATGCCAGGACCACACCAGCAAGGGAAACAAATCAATAGCATGTTCACTGGTTTTGTTACAGATGTCTTGCATTTCCTTTGCTGCTTTATATGCTCCCTTGTAGCCTGTCAAACTGGAAAAGGACTGCAGTGAGAATGCAGAGCTACCATAGCTGTCTAGATTTACACTCACCATTGTACAAGGAAACTTAGGAACTACAAGCCAGTTGGTAGTGCATAACATTTTTGAGAGGATAACCACTTATCTGCACAGGGCTAATAAAAAGTGGCAACCACTGTGATATGCAGGTTGATTGTTCATGAGTAGCGTGAGCTATTTTAACAAAAGAACACGATCACCTCTGTTTTTTCTCCTTATCCTCCTTTGGGAATGATAACTGTTTATGACAAATAATTTTCCTATGTTCATTTTGACACATATCCCTTGCAGTTTTTCATTTAGAGAAAATGACTCATATTTTTTCTGAGCATAAAATTCTCTTGTTGCTTGTTACATACAGGAATTCCTTCTGCTACAGGAATCACACTTTGCTATAAAAATCCTAACAGTGCTGTACCTGTGATGAACATATTCTGACTGGAAAGAAGGAAGTATGAGTGAACAGTCAGATGACGAAATATGAAAAACATTGGAGTATAATTATACTAAGCATTAAAAAGTCATGGAAAACCTAGATTAGGAAAATGAGCTGCCTCTGAAGTCACTTTCAAAATTTTAAGAGTACAAAACTACAAAACTTCTAACAACTTAAAGATAGAATTTCCTGCCCTGCATCTCACCAATGACAACTTGATTTGGTAGAAATATGGTCATTTGGATGAAGAATATTACACAGCTCCTCTTTAAAGGACATAATATTTCACTGTTAGCAATCTGCATTAATAAGTCTAACCTATTCAATCCCTTTTTCTTCTCTTCCACTTGTGGTACAAGATGAGCTGTAGAAGGAAGGCTACACAAAGATGGAAGTTTTATTTACTTTCTTGTTTTTCTTTATGCCTCATTTGCCTAGATTGCAAAAATAAAGGAAAGAAGAGAGGCTTTTTTTTTTAGGAATAAGCAAAAAAAGTTTATAGGCTTCTATAATACTATACAATTAAACAGATAATTTTCAAATGTAGCTATAGGATTTCATTGATGATCTACTTTGTAAGGAATTTTTCACTCAGAAAGAAACTAGATGTCTATAAAGAAGAAAATCGAAACATTTGTGTGAGCATTGCACACACAAAAAACGACCTTTCCAATGGCAAATTAAGTCAATAAATAGATTTCCAATAACTTTAATGTGCTTTGAGTCGTACTCAAATTCATCTCAAAAGTAAAGAAACTCATAAAAACCAGTGTTTACTACTCAATTTTCTGAGACTGTAATTCCAGTTCTCTACAAAATCCAGCCATTTTCAGGGCTTCAGTCTCAGGGAAAGCCTGTGAGGAAAAGTTTTTTGAATCCAGAATGTTTAGACATAATGAGTTTAAATTAGTGAACTGGCATTTTTTGACAAAAAATTGGTGAACTGAAACACTTCTGATCAGATAACTCTACTACTGATAAAATTAACATATGACACAGATCACATATGACAACACATGACATAATGTTCTGGAGCAATTAGGAAGCTGGGCCAATTTAAATAAAATGTTTAAATAAAATATGCAATACAGCCAAACATGAAGCTATGCATTGAAGTACAAGGAATTAAGAACTTGCCTTCATTATCCTGGGAAACAATGACTCCAATAAGATAATTTTTTTCCTGGTGGAACGCAAACAGTATAAACCTGTATAATGTGACCATTGAATTTCTACAGCATAAATTGATTTTATTTTGTATGCAACTCTGGTGACTTAATGCAGAGATTAAAGGAGTTGGGGTTTCCAGGGTTTCAGTGAGATAAGAAGTTGGCTTGATTAGAGTGCAAAATTGGGGAAGAAATGTTAAATAACAATAACCAGGGAAAGCTGAGTTACTAGCTATAAGAAAAGGCTTGTGGATAGAGCCAGACTATCCAGTTTAGAAATGGGGGGGAAATATGTTTACGATGATGCAATAAATGAAGAGATACACCAACAAAGACTGAAGATTTCCCCTCTCTTGATATTGTCATAACAAAAAACTGTAAGACATACTTCACTCATTTTTTAGCTCAATATCAGGATAACAGGAGAAAGTCAAATTGCCTGCTACATACAGAAAATTAAGTTGGATATGTCCATCATGTGTCTATGAGATCTTTGAAGTAGGAAGTGTCAGTCATTACTAAAAAATAGCTAGCTAGAGCCTTGTCATTATCAATAAAATAGTTTAAAAGCCATTATAGAAAAGTTTCTGCTAACTATGAAAACATGATCCATTCTAATTTGTGTACAGTGTTAATGAAAAGGACCAATGGCTCGTTTTCACTTCCATTGATTCTAATCCAGCATCCTCCATTGACTCTGTTATGTGTAGTAATAACCCCTTAATCATTACCAGAGTAGAAATCAAACTCTGATTTTCTCCATATAGCTTTCCTTTGGTCAATTATTAGCAGCTGCATCCTGGCTGTTCAATTAGATTGAAGCTAACACCTACCTGAATGAAAACTCTAAAATCTAGCACTGGTAAGAAAGACAAAGTAGCTGTCCTCTTTATGAGAGGGTATTTGTTTGACATGTTTGCATGACTGAGTCTGACGGTCACAGCTGATCTTCCAGGGTGCAACAGAATTGAGGTTTTAAATTATTTTAAATTATTAGAATACCCCTGAGAGACCCCAAATCATCCATCTAGCCAAATACAGAATTCTGCAGAAGAGTCCTGTCAAAATGGCATCATCATGCACAGAAAATACACTACACCCTTATGTTTTAAACTCCTAATTGTAATAATGACTCTGGCACCAGACCTTTCTAGAGGATTGATGGCTAGCTGAGGCTAATGGCTCTCAGCTGAATTTCAGGCCACAGATCCTCCCAAACAGTCATTAATCTTCAGGAAATGTCCTGTGCTTCCATCAGGAGTGTTTAAATGTGTCTGTATTTTTAACTAGATTATCCATAACATGTTTCTGAGATCAAATGGATAGAAAAGTGATTTTTGTTTTTCTGACCAATATTAAATATTGTCGTTAATTCATTTTCACAAGGCTATTTTCTGGTCCTTCACCTCACCAAAGTTTTCAGTGACCTTATTGAAGATTGGCCTTTACTTAAAGTTTAAATATCAAACTTGATGAAAATAAAAAGCAGATTTACCCAGCATTGCCCCAGTCTAACTCCCACAGAGGTCACTGAGTTGGTCTAAATCATCATTTAGTTTAGTTTCTCACTTTACTCCTTGATTCTTGTCTCCTGCAGACACATGCTGTGCTGTTAATTTGCTCATGGGTTCTTCTCTGAAGTGAATCAATTGTTCTGGGGAAACAAAACCTTATACAGTTGTTGAGACAGCTTCGGGAGCCACTCACAAAAGGTCATACAGAGGAAGTCACGTTAGGTTTGTCTCTGTCTTTCTCACACAGTCAACTAACATGTTCTACTAGGTTTTACATCCTCAAACATCCTCTCACCCCACAGCTCAGTTCACACAGTTAACATTTACTAATTCATGCTAAGAAAACACAGTACTGTCAGGCTGTAACACAGTCCTCACAATTCATGACACTGTGAACTGAGCTAAGAACCATACAGAAAAAGATTGTTATGATTTGAGGTCACAAGGGAATCACAGTGGGGCCCAGCAGAGGTCCAGGACCTTGGACTACTTAGCGTTGATGCAGACAACCTGAGCTAACTCTGAGCAACACAGACATAAACCACCCTTCACCACTTGGACTGGGGGCTAGGAATCAGTCCCGGTATTGAACACACTTAGCAGTGCAGCCAATAATAACTTTTCTTGGGAATAAAATGAGACCATGACTGAACAGTTTGGAAATAATGTCCTATCATCAATTTCACCATAAATCGACTGTCACACCAGACCTTCAACAATCAGGGAGTTACACATGGCTCTTCGTGGTGTGATTCCCTTAAAGACAGTTTACAAAAGTCACCAGCGTTTTTCTTCATTCTGACATCATGGCTGTACTGCACAAAAACCCTCAAAAGCCAAGGTCGTGCCTTATTTGTCATGGCCTTCAGGAGCACTTAGGTAAGGGATTTAAGAGGTCTGAAAGGCTATAAAGCAGTAGAAGTTTGGACAAGTTTGAATACTTGAAAAAATCAGACACACAATAATATAGGAGAGGCTCTCAAATAACAACAAATGTGCACAAATGCAAATGTTAGACATTTGCTGAAAGTTTCCAAAATAGCATTTGTTTACACAGCTTTTCAAGAAAAGAGATTTGATAACAGTGGAACGTTGACTAACCTTTCCAAATACTTATACTGGCTTGGTGGTTAGCTTTCGTTACAAGACTCTATGCTATGAAAATGTATAAAGGATTTGCTTAAAGACAGACAGATATGAGTCTTATGTATACCAAAATGTGACAGAAATAAGCATCATGTTTGAGCTTATAAATACACTCTTGAGCCTAGATACCATTCTACTGCCTACCGTTTCCCACCACGAATATGACACCTTACAAAGACCCATAAACTGCATCAGTTGTATCATCATAGATTTCCCCTAGCAGTATTATGAAGGCATATTGCATACCTAAGGAACAATCTGAAATTAGATGCCAAGGAAACCTAATAGTCTATTTTCTTACATCTGTATTATTTCACTCTTCAAAAGTTTAGGGCCAAGAACAACCTCAAATGCCAATTCTTAGTAAAAAATCAGTGAGTGCTGTTAGAGCTAGATAGGGTCACCCTTCCTTGAGGGAATTTTGTGATGAAAAAACAGTAAGTGAATACCCTCCATCCACTGTGTGGTAAATCTAAAACCTTCTCACATTATGTTTTGCATAGAATTTTTGTATAGAGGGGGGAAGGCACATGAATATTATTTTGAGTAACCCAGTAGTAATGATGCACAAAACCACCTCTGAGGTCCTGCACTCAGTGTCACTGTGAGTGAAGACACATTGTACTCAGGCTTCTCAGATGAGTGCCACAGTCACAGAGTACATGATTCTCAGACTTGAAGAGGGTTTCAGCAGGATTTTCAAAGTCAATTCCTCTCACTGTCCCCATGGAAAGACTCTATTTTGACATTTTCTAACACAAAAGATTTGACTTAACTATTCCCACTTAGCTCTACTAAATGACTAGTCTGCCTCTGTGAAACACTGAAATGTGGGAAAACTATATTCCCATTGGTGATAAGAATTTAAAATATAAATGAGCAAATTTTTTCTGCAGTGGTTAATGCATAGGTACTTACACAGTTAACGTGAAGGATAGAATATTATGGGATATGCCTTTAACTCTCCAACATCCAAATTATATTTTTTTGGCTAAGGAAAATTACTTGTAGATATCTTTATTTTTTTTCAATTTCTCTTAATACCTTGGACAAAATTATAGGTGGGTTATGGACATTTAACTGTTTGGTACTTAGCTGAAAACAGATTGAAGGAAAGATGAATTTTTTAAACTACAGAATGGCCAATTTTAAGAGGATTACACCTATCAGGAAAAGGTTTACAACAGCAATATTATTTTTAATGCTGTGGATAGAGCAGCTGCTTTGTAAAGTTATTAATTTCCTGTAAAGAATATTGAATGGTTAGCAATCAGAATGCAAGGCAGGATGGAATTACACAATCATGTGTGTGCATCTTTTGTGCATTAATTCTGCATAGAACTCTGTTCTCTTTTAAAATGATCAGTATTGGTTCTGTTATCTGCACCCAAACCAACATCCACAGGTAGAAAAAGGGGTTAGAAAGATGTAGGTCAAAATAACAGCTGATTTTAAGGATAAGTTTTTGCAGAATTTCAAGCAGGATGGTTCTCAGAGTGATCACAACTACAGCTGACAGTCATCTCAGGGTGCAATCCTTCTCTCAGGGACAAAGATGATGTGTTTTGGATAGAAGACCACTGAATGTTTCAGGTAGTCAAGTTGTTCTCATATCTGACTCAAATGCAGAGTCAGGCCTTGTTTTTCCTTTAGACCATAGATTGGCTGCACTCACTTATCCCTGAAAGCTGTCATTTGCTGCTTTTGCATACCATAGACTTTTACATGTCTTTGTTCTTGGAGCTCCTATGTTTGCAGGGGTTACTGTATACCTGGCTTCCCTTGAGGCATTTAATTTTTCCTGCTCCAAATATTCATCTGAGAGGTATTTCATGCTTATGAGACTTGCCAGAATCCACCTACCAGATAAATCCCCTGTGATGCTGGAATTCAATCACAGATCACATGCAAGACATTCAGATGTGTGCACCTCTTGGTGCATATGTAATAAGCCAAACATATTCCAAGTACATCAGATTTTCTGCATATCTACACACTGCCTGGGCAGCACATGGGCATTAGTTTTGCTCAGGAAAAAGTGGAGAGAAATTTGGTAATCCTGCCTACCTACACAATGAACCAGAGCTAATTTTTTCCCCATGGTCTTTAGTGAGCCTTCATCCAAAACAGTTTCCATGCTTCATTCACTATAAAATCTTAAACAGTCTTTACTATCAACACCCTTCTCTCTCCTTCATATTGTAATTGTCCTTTATAGAGCAGTGAATGAATATTTTTGGACATAAATATATGTTTAAATTGTATATCTCATTTTCTATCATCCTTTTGCTTGAGGATTTTTGCCAGCTGCCTGCATCCACAATGATTGTAACAGACACAAGGAAGAAAATAAAGTCTCGAATTTATTTGGAACTGAGGAAAGAAATCTTTCCCAAATTTTCTACTGAGAGATTTGCCCTTCAACCTGGTGATAAATGATACAGCAAAGTTATCACATCTTGTTACCACAAAGTTACCACCTTCTCACTCGTTAATGTTTTTCATTCTAATTTTCGTCTAAGCAGTTAATTTAGACAAAACTGGAGGCAGACAGTAGGAAAAAAAATAGATTTAGTAATCCCAGGACCAAAAGACACAATATCCTTCTTAATTTTACTGCTGCTCAAGACAGGTGTGTTCTTTCCTGCAGAACAGGAGCAATGAGAGTGAATGAAATCCCATCAGGGCAACGTGGCAGATGAAGAAGGGAGATAGAAAAGTGTCATGTTCACGTAAGAGTGTCTTGAGGTCTTTGTTCAGAATGGCAATATTCTTGGGACATTTGAATACTATTGAAGGAATTAAGTGATTTATAGTTCGTTTCATATATTTTTTATCTATTGCAGTGTCCTCTTAGGCTAAGAAGCATATTTAAGTTAGCTTGCCAAGAAATCTTTATGGTTTGTGTGAGATGGACTTCCATCTAAGTAGAGAAAAAAAAAAAGTGTTAATTGAAGCTGTATTTCTGTTGAAAATGATGGCTTTGAATAAGGCAATCAGCTAGAGCGACACTCCCTCCCTAGCCCAATTTAGCCCATTAAACCACAAACCCTGAGCAGCTTGGGCCAGATTCCCTAGTGTGTTCCAACTCCTGTGAGTTACTGGAAACATTCAAAGAAAATGGACTTCAGCCAGATGCATCCAGCTGAGAGTTCCTTGCAGTGAGTGAGCCCTCAGTGTGCACAAAGGCATCACAGATGGTTCCTGTGCTGCCACCCCCTGCTCCTACCTTTTTTGGCCCTGGCACAGGGACAATGTCACAAGGAAGGAGAGAATGCTGCTGGCTGTGCTCATCTGACATGCAGGCCTCCAAGAATCAAAAATACCAGGAGGAAACCAAAACAATACATGAGCCCCAGTAAGACACCCAATAGTAGTGGTCTCTACTTGACAATCCCTTGACAGCCTTCATTCATCAAAGTCATGCTAAGCAGAAATATGGGAAAATGGCACTAACGTGTTAGGCCACATTACTCCAGTCACCAAGGAAACTAAAATTTTGTGTCTTTTTGTAGTTTTTAATCTTAGTTCCTGAAAACACATTGCAATAAAGTAACATCACAGATGAATCTGGCCACAGAAGAAACAAGGTGGGCAAAATCCAGCTCATAGGCTGAGATACCTCAGCGTAAGCATCTCTATGGACATCTAGTTGACGCTGTCAATGGAGGTTATGGAGCTATCCTTTTATCCTGAAGCAGACATGAAGGATGTGGTTCAGTTGTCTAAATGCAGATATACAGGGTCATTTTAGATACCTAGCACATCTCTCTGGCCTTTGGACACTGTACCTGAAAGGTATTAGTCACCTGTAGGTTGTGTTCTGTGTACTAATTTGTGCTAAACTCTTAGATGCCCTGAGACATTTTAATGGCACTAGATGCCTAACAATGGGCATATTCCAGTCCTCAGTGGATGGTCAGACAAGTTGTTCTCTTAGCTCCTCTGACTGTATTACCTCTATTGACTCTGACTCTGCTGACTACTGACTAAAGTCTTAGCTTAAATATCAAGCATGCCTACAGATTTCCACAAGTAGATATCTGAGTTGAAGGGAAAGGTTCAGTTCCTTACACAGAGGTATCTAGTGTCATTTCACACGTTCATATATCCTAACATTTCACCTCAGGTTCCAATTGCAGCTCCTGAAGATGCTAAGTACCCTGTATGTCCTGTGTCGCATCTGTCAGTGCCGTAAGTATTTCTTGGATTTCCTGGAACATCTCAAATGGTATTTGGCACTTATGTTTATGGAACTGAACTGATCCATAGGGCTCTTGAATTGGAACTGAATCTCGACGATGAATTTTAAGTGCCTCAAATGAAATCTTGCCTGAGATGACCAAATGGATTTTTCTGGTATTTTGATAGGATGGCACCAGAGGAGACATTGAACATTGCTTATTCACAACTCTATTTAGTGTCCTTGAATTTCCTAGAGAACATCTGATTCTGCCTGTTCATGTATGTCAGCAGCTTCTAATGACAATAAGTCAGTTGCAGCTGTGACACAGTCACTCCAAAGCACTTCATGCCAGGTCAAAGACCACTGTGACTACCTTTTGCAGTTACACCCATTTTTCAGGATAAATTATTTCACAATGTAGAAGATATTGGAATACTTCAGAAGCTGACAGAAAAGGCTCTGAATGAAAGAACAGAACATGTCCGCAGTGGTTCAGGTTGGAAATAGTAAATTACAGGAGAAAGAACCTTTCTTATGAAGAAAGAGAGTGGGATGGAGAACCCTTACTGTATTCATGTCAATCGAATGAAACTAATAAGAGCATGCTCCCTTGACACCTCTGTTTCCAGTTTCTCCTTGAAGAACAGAATGCATCCCTCCCAAATTTGTGGAACCAATAAACATTCTGTGACACCACATCCATAGCTATCATTGCAAAAATGCCTGGATCAAAGGGACATTTCTAAAATGAGAACAGAATTTGTTGTAGCCATGACAGTTAAATATGTCCGCTACTCTGTCAGCCTCCTAGGGCTGCAACACTCAAGTCCACTTAAATGAAAAGATACATGAAAAGTCTTTCAATGTAGAGTGAGATTGGAAACGTGAAAGAACATTCAGCATAGTAAAAAAAGTAAGTGAATCATAGATTTTAAAGTGAAAATTTTTAGTGATAAAAAATATTACTAATATGAGAAGGAACAACTTGTAAGCATTTTTTCTCTTATTAATGCCTTTAGGGAATGTTGCTTCTGACTTTTCTCTCTAATGATGTATCAAATGTAATTTTTTTTTCCAAAAATTGAGCTATTCAAGAATTCTTTTGGGTCTAAAAATCAAACTTTACTTGAAATTTAAGCAAAATTAGATTTGCCTGTGCTGATGTTTTATGTCTTTTTCTGCCTCTGAAAGGAATTTACTGACACTACAGTAGGAACCTTTTAGTAGGATCTTTTTAGAAACATGAACCTCTTCAAAGAGGAGATTCATTTCTCAGAGACAGCAACTATGACAGACTGTGTGGATCTGACTCACCAGGTTGAAGGGAAGCACAGGCCATGCCACACGTGAGATTTTTCAGATGCATGTTCTCAAGAGAGTGTGCACATTTGTTTACAGAAGGCTCCACAGTAACTTTTTTTCCAGTGTTGTTTAAAGCCAGTATTGAAACTCTACAGTTTTATATTTTGTCCAAAGATAGGACTGCCATGACAAAAAACAAAACAAAAAAAACAAACCCAAAAAAATCCTTGTCCTCCTTGTTCCAGATACTAATAATATTTTCTTAACTTACACCACCAGTGACCATCTGTGATCTAGTGCCTTCAACATGGCCTTCTCCCACCCTGCCCATAGTTCAGGACCAAATTTCAATCTCCTTGGGGTCATCAACCCCTGACCTAGTGATGCTGCAGCACTGTTGTTCTCCAGCTCCCGTCAGCCCCAATGCCTCTGGCTGTCCTGCTCCTGGATGGGGAGTGGGATGGGACAGGCTGCCAGGTAGTGCCCTGCTACCCTGAGCAGCCCTTGCTGTTCCTGGTCCCTACCCTGGGGAGCCCTTGTCTCTACTGTGCCCTTGCACACAGGTGTATGACCACACAATCAGAGTTCTCACAAAAGCTCTGGCATCTGCGATACCTGGTGTTGTCCTTAGAGTTAGTAATTTCCTGTGTTCAGTATTAATGGGAATGGCTCCTTAATCCTTCAAAGTGTTAAATGTACCAAATATTTTGACTGTGGCAAGTATTACTATTAATAAATGGCAGTGAACAGTGGGTTTCCTGTGTACATATGCCCCTCTGATGAGGTACACATAACATGTGGCTCCTAATACCAAAGATGGTGTAATCCTTCACTTGTCAGCACCACACTAAAGGTCAGTCTGGTTTTTCTCACTTTACACACTTCCATCTGTCAAGGGATGCTTAAGTCACAGCTTATTCTCACATCTACCCCAAGGCTGTCTAAACTTAAAAACAGCCATTTGTTTATCATGTTCTGTTTAAAAAAGGAGGCTTTTTTCACAAGCCATTGGTTTGGCATGAGAAAAGACTTAGAGGAATCTTTTAGCATAAAATCTAAAAGGGTGACTATCATCTTTCTTGGGGTTATAAAAGCTGGTGCTTCCATAAACTGAACTAACATCTCTGTATTTAGAAGACACAGGGCATCACTGATGTTCTCCATAAAATGACATCTGACTCACCAACTAGTTCTGTATTATCTAGTAGGTAAATGTGTGTTAAGGCAGTTCAATCAAATCAACAGGCAAAGGAATTAGGCCATATGAATTATTATCTAGAGATAGATACAGATAAAAATACATTTTAGTGAAAATCTCACTGGCAATGAAACAAAATATAGCATTTGATTAATAAAGTGCTCAAACATAGGGATAAATTTTGAACACAAAAGCTGAAAATGGCTTACGGTTGACCTCTTGCTCCAGTGCCTTGTTGAACTTTGTGGTCTCTGTTACAAGGCAGGTTCACTTTAGAAATTTGTGTTTAAATACAGAGTTATCAGATATTTGTGAAATAAATCTTGTTGTAATGACAATGATAAGTGGATTACCTGTTCTCAAAGCGGCTAAGGCAAAGGGAAATGTTTAAATCTTTACTACTCCATTTTAATGTGAGGGAAATAGATGACAGAAGGAAGTTGTATGTGATTGGTGGTACTTACCATATGACATTTCCTGATGAGTTTAGCTTCAGAACAAATATGTCAGTGATTTTTTTGGTTAACTGATATCTGGCACATGTCTCCACATAATTCAGTGTGCAGCCATCAAATGGAACATGGATGGAATTTGGGGGTGTTTTGTCTTTATTTGAGAAGAAAAAAGTATAAGAGAACTTGAGCAAGATTCAAAGACTGGCTGTAAACGAAATGTCATGGGGTGATGGGGAAGATATTGCATCTTTTGCATTAATGTTATTTCAGCCTTAGAAAATTCAATGACACAGTTTAAGCAGAGGTTAGGCACAGGACAATCAGGACCATACAAAATAATTTCTGGGAGCAGCTTGAGGTTTTAGAAAAACCAGGACCATTCCTAATAGCCCTTCGGGTGTAACCTTGCTTCGAAGGTTACAAGATTTTAACACTCCAGGGGGGCCTAGACAGGCCCATTGTCATTCAGGTTAGATCACACTTTCCAAGTTACAAGGATAAGGGTGTCCTAGGTGCCCTTGAAGGAATGATATGATATTAAGATGTTATATATCAAAGAAGCCTTCCAGATGTAGCTGAATTGCCATGCAATAAAACAGTGTTAGATGCACTGATTTCCAGCCTTCTGTCTCCACAAAATGTGAGCATATGTTAAGAGCTTTGTGGTCCAGGAACAGACTTGAGAGATTTAGGACTTCCTAAAAATTCCCAGGTATGTGGGATGTACTGAAAGGACATGCTGGCAACTCTTACTCATCAGGCTGAAAAAGACTATCATTGTAACAGCTTGAGTCATCCATTAGCCACAAACAATTTTTCTTGAGTAAATTTTCAAAATTGAGGAAAAATCTGTAAAAGTTCTTTGCTTCATGGTCTAATTTTCTTTTCCTGAAGTTACATGGAGTCTGAAGACATGACTCAGTTCAGAGTAGTTCTTGATGGTCACTGTATGCACATGTCTTGCAGCAAAGTTAAAGCAACAAAAAGCACCAAAGCTACAAGGTATTAAAAAGTTAGCAAAGTTCCATAAAAGTCTACATCAAATATTGCTTGCTGAAATTATGAATACAGTTCTTAAATCACCTTTCCTCTGTTGCTTCTGAGGTATTCATTACTTCTCAAGCGAGCTGACCAGGGGGTCTCACCTGGGCATTGGAAGATAAAAAGGCTAAGGTCAAGCTCTGACAGTTAAGGACAGTAGAAAATATTACAAAATTTGTGGTGGCTGAAACATCACAGCAGTTATGCTGTCTAAATTGTACTCAGCATGCTTGACTTTGAATGTACAGTAGGCACCCTGAATACTGCAGCCTGAGTAGAAACTGGGTAAACCTGAAAAGCAAAATGGAAACCTCTTTTGCTAACTTAATGGTACAAAGAGCCATTCATAGAAAGGGTTGCCAGCATGGAAATGAGGCAGAGTTGCATTTGCAAAAGCTTATTTGAATCCTCCCTTTTCTTTGCTGTTTATCGCGTTCTAATCGTTATCATATCCTCACAAACACTCACAGTTATGTACCAAGCAACACCCTGTACAGCAGCAAGCACTCTTTTATGTTACTTAACTGTCAAGAAAAACCTCGTGCTTCTATTTTTTATAGTCACTATGTCTTGACCCAGCTGAGAAGAAAAGAAAACACAGTGACAGTGCCAAGAAATATACTGAGTTGCAGTCATCATCAGAGTCTTCCATTAATCATGGGCAGAACTACAGTAAAATAAGGAACATCTTTTTTAGATTCTCTTTGTTTAAGTCTCCTAGGAGATTTATACAAGCTCTGATGTATATCACGAACCTAGAAGATATATTTTTAACGGCTTGCTTACTCCACCTGAAATTGAGCAAACATGTACAAATAAATAAAATAAAGCTGACCTATGTTAAACACAAATGTCACAATAGGGTAAACTGCATGCTAAGGAGTTTTCTTTTTAAAATAAAAGCTAACCCCCTTTTCTCTTTCCATTGTTTGCAGTATTTTCTAAAGTTAGAAACAAAATATTCTCTCTCTGCTGACTTCATCCTTCCCACTTGGCAAACGTTGATATTTCTGTCTTCTCATTGGAATGCTACCAAATAAACCTATTTCATGTTTCTTCGCTTTTGCACTGGAATCACTAACAGTAAAGCTGTCTGTGTTCCTGCACTCTTGTAGCAAGGCCATTCTTAAATAAAAGGACTTGTGTCCTTTCTGCTGGGCAACATTGTTATGGAATGATGAACCTGTATCTGTCAACCTGCTGGGGACTTCATGCCTACTCAGCTCTTTGTGAGGCAGCTTACAGGCTGCTACTCCCCTGAATCTAGCCATGCGGTGGTCCCGAGGTGTCTTCATGCTTCACTTCTGTCTCTGCCTCTATTTGCTCATTTTCTGCACCAAAAAATTCAATGTGGAAGATTTTCTTTGTAAATCCTGAGACTACTTCCATGTAAATATATCCACAAGCATGGTATTGCCAGCCTTGAAAAATTAAGATAGAGCTAAAGGAATTTACTGCACGTGAATAAGTGAGCTAGTATTTTAACTTTGTAAAGGTTAAATTCCGTTTTATGGAGATGATAAGCACAAGGGTTATATGGTGTCTATCTACCTCATATTTTCACACATGCTGGTGAAATTTGATTTTGTAACATTTGTTTCTGAAGTGTTTCAAATGAATATGAACATGAAAATAATACAAATATTAAAAAATACAATATTAAAAGTAGGTGAATCATTACTCTGCATCTCTTAATCTGATCTCAGTGTACTTTCTTTCAAAAGTTAGTCTTATTATGCATTCCTTTATGTATAAACTTGCAAAGCCAGTAATAGAGTTGATTTTTTTTTTTTTGACTAGTGATTTATCAAACTTAAAGCTTCACAAGAAACGAATTCAGAAGAGAATAAAGCTGGTTCCACAAACAACTGAGGAGAAGTGAGTTTGGTTCACTCTAAAGTCATCATTTCTGTATTTCAAGGAATGAAGGATTACAGGACTGTTAAATAACACATTTGTACATGAAAAAGGATTAACACAAATATCTCTTTGAAGTCAGTTGCCTTTTCTTTCTTCTTCCAAAGCACTGATAGTCTGTAACTATGTATTTTAATGGTCTCAATGAAATAAGAAAAAAAAATGAAAATCCTATTTCAAGTCACATGAAGTAGCAAAATATTTATTTACTTCTTATTACATAAATTCTATGCACTGGTTCAGAAGTTGAGCAGCTCAATATCAATGGTCAGGAGATGTTATAAGTAGTATTATTCTCATTTTGCATTTGGAAAAATAGACTTGTATTCAGTCACTTGCCCAGGGCAACATAAATGTTCAGAAACCACCTGCAAAGAATAAGTAGTGTAAACCAGAATTACCGAGAGGAGTCCATGGCTCCCATCCAAGAAGGCTGTGAAAGCAGCAATGTATTTTTTAATTTAATCTGAATTTCTGTTCAAAAGAAAACTAAGATTCCCCTATGGAGGAAGAAAACTCTGGTTTTAGACTCATGAAACCTGAGTCCATATCTCATTTTGCACCAAATGAATATAGACAAGCCTTTTTTGTCAGAGCAAAATCTGAATTGTGTGAATGAAATGCAATTTACAGTCTAAGATCTGGTCTTTGTTAATAATTTGTTTGAATCTTAGTACTCAAGAGCTTTACCAAGGATCATGCCCTTTGAAGGCTCAGTGCAGAACGCATCACCCAAGACAGCCCAGATCCTGCAGAGACCTTGAAAAAGACACTGCTAAAGGGAATAAGAGCAGGACATGTGGTCAAAGTCTTGAGAAATTATTTGCCAGCTACAATTTTGTCTAATTTCTCAGTAAAAAAAATGAGTTCTGTGTTTTTTTCATTGATTTTTTAATCTGCCTAAGTGGATTCTGTGGGATAGAGCTTCTTGGTAATTAAAGCTCAAAGATTGTTTTTTTTGTTGCTTTTAAGAAAGAAAGAAAACTCCACATGACCTCTGATTATGTTTGAGCAAAACAGAAACAGGTTTCAGAACTGAAACACAGCCCCAAAGTGATTTACATCTGCTCAGTGGGAACCAAAGGAGGAAGGAAGTACTAGCAGTACCATCTTCCAAGACATGTCTGGTCCTGTTAATATTTGTTGAGCTGTGGTATAGTGAAAAAGTTCCAATACTGTGAAAAATGATGTGGCAGAATATGTTAGCAATTAACAGCAATGGAAAGCTCTTAGTCCTTCATACTATCCACATTGAGATCTGGTCAAAGGAGAGAAACTGGGTTTCATTTTGGCTGTAAGGCAGAACACAAGTAATCTAAAATGAAAGGAAAGAAAGATGGTTCACAATGGCTAATCCCTATGGAGGACCCAATTTCCGAATGGACATTTGTTTAGAAACGAAACGTTAACACAAAGTCATGTTGACTTAACTTTTCTTGATCTTAATAAAAGAGGCACTAATCTGTTGGCAGTATCTGTGATGGCATGCATTTTTAATTCCAAGTGTCTAATGACTGCAAGTCAGCTTCTCAGACATCATGTAAGCACCTTGAAATGTGCAAGTTAGCAAGAAAACAATTAATCTTGTTTGCTTTGTTATTCACATTTTTTATTTCCACTTACAATGAGGAAGACAGTCACTGCTTTTGAATGGAAGCTAAAGCAGAGCAACCTCTGTCCACAAACTGAAAATTGAAGAGAAGACCACCTATCTCACATAAGATATGTAACAGTTACAAGGCTATGACAGTAAATACCAGAACATCTTATGGGGACTTAAAAGTCAGGCTGCAATAAACTTAATTTTAATGTGAAACTCAGTGTTGATGCAAAGGACTGGATGCACTGATGCAGAAGGGTCTCATAGTCTGTGCTTATATGAAGGCAAATATCACTAATAGCAAAAACTCTCTCTGGTGTATTCCATGGCTCACTTCTGGTTTTCACATTGCTCCTGGATAAGAACATCATATGATTTCAGATACCTATACTTCTACTTTTTTCTGATGTGCTTCTGCTTCTTCAAACCTTCACTCCCTTCGCTTTCATGCCCTTCTACCTCCTATCACTGCATGTCTCATTTTTCAGGATTTATCTTTGAAAAAAGGAAATATTCCTATGCAAAGAAGACTGAAAACCTCAAAGAGTGCATCCACATATCTTTAGTAGAAAGGAAACTGTTCTTGTTTGGAAACATAATGTGATAAATCCCATCTAACTTCAAGGAGTTCTAAGTGTAGCCGTGTGGGTGCACAACCATTGTCTCGACTGCTCTTGAAGAACATGGACAGAAGTCTATTTGAGATTGTTGACATCTGCCTGAAGTTGGAAGGTTAGTGTCCTCAGTTGACAAACTCAGACATCTACATATACAAAGATGAATACATATTGTTCAACGCTGTCTGCACAGCTTTTGGGGCACAAATTAATAAAGTAATATGCCCTAAAATAAATTATCAGTGTGTTCCTTATGCCTTAATTTTGATCAACCAGTAGAAACTCATTAGAGCAACATACATGTACTTGTGTCTTGAATGTTGTGTATGTTCAGAATACACAGGCATTGAGACATGCTGCTTTTGTTCATACATATCTTATTCCCTCTCAGTTCCTGTGTGGGTTTTTTTTTCATGATACATTTATTGAAAGAGAAGGACGTGACAAAAATCTAACATAGAATTTGAGTGGGAAATTTCAGAGCATTGAGGTGTTTCAGGGAGAGAAATATCTATAAACTATTTTATCTGAATAACTGCACTCACACTAGAGGTTTCACTAGTATAAATTCTGTTAGCTTCCATGTCAACATTGTCAAACTGGTACTAGAGTTGGCCAGAAAACAAGAATTTTATTTTGCAAAAGAAGTCATGGTTTCAGAAACAATTTTCAGTCTGCACTGGGACAGTGTTGAGACCATTTCAGAAAAATTTTCAGAAAAAATGCATGTGAAAAAGTCTTTTCCCCTAGTATCTTATAACTACCCCATGTGCTCACAGGGACTACTGTATTGCAGCTGTACTAGTAAATGAAATTGCCTAGGGACTGCTGTCTGCCCTGAGGCCAGCTCACACGGTTCGTGTTGACATAGTTAATTGCTTTTACCCCCTAAAACATGCTGACTGCATCTATACTGGCTCAAACTATCCCCTCAGCTGTGCTGGGACATTTTTGAGAGAGAGGTAGTTAGCCCAGGCAAAACTATTGCCAAGGACCATGCTAACAATTTAAATGTACTGACAATTCATCGGCCCATGCTCAGGTTTGCCCTGGCCTTGTTTCACATACTGAAATAAGATTGTCAGGAGACCATACTGAAGCCCTTGCTCTTGTTCTTCTGTGCCAAAGGAGTTTCCCATGCCACTAGCTATTTTGAGGAGGGATTCTCTCTGCCTGGTTTTGATGAGAAATTCCAGCCTCAGCTTGCAAAACTGTCCTGACAAAAATTTAAAGGAAACACATGCACTGGTGTAAAAAGTTCAGATGAATCTGCATTTTTCTTCAAAAAATCATGCTGATGACAAATTCTCCCAGTGCAATGATTGATTTAAGACATGCCTATATTGAAGCGTTCATCTGTACTTCAGATCTTGAATGTGTCTGGCTGGTGTTCCAAGGCCATAGTTGCTAATGCAGTTCACTCCATAGTAATTATGTTGTGGTTTTATCTACGTAAGAGCTGGATTAAACAATCTTGCAGATATCAAAGTGTATTAGTATTCTTTTTTTTTTTCCCTCCTTTTTTTTCCTCATTGTCTCCCTGACTGTAGAGGTTTCCTTCACACCTAACACAGTTGATAGATACAGTGTGTTTGGAGATTATTAGTGGACATATGCTTTGTCCTACACTAATTCCTATGAAATGTGCCTCTTTGAGCATTCATCAATACAAGGACTAAGTATGTAAATAATGATAGAAAAAATAAACTAAGGGATTTGACTGGACTGAAAGATAATTTGCATTTTTTTAAGTTTTCCTCAGATATCCTTATATTGTCACTCTGCATTCATCTTCACATTTATCCTTTTCCCTTATTGTTTATTAAACAAGTCATTACTTCAGTAAAGAGAAGCATATTCTCTTAATTCCAGCTCACTTCAGAACCTGTTTTCACACCATGGAAAAATGAATAGCAAAATCTTCAGCATGTTTGAAGTGGTTTTAAAATTCTTTATAAGACAAGTTATGTTTATCAGTAGCTTTAACTTCAGGGGATCTACAAAGGGAATGGTATGTCAGCAGAAGACTTATAAGTCTCGCTAACAGTATCAAAGACATTAGGGCTTACTCAATGATAGGATGCTAAAGTTGCATACTAAAGATAGCAGACACATGCTTCATGGAAGTAGCACTACTGAAATATAAACAAGTCCCCTTCATCCAGACATTTTTGGTTATGTTTACAGATTAAATCTCAGGATGTGTATATTAGATGTTCTTGTTTCAGGATATTAATGGCAAAATGAACCTGTTTTTGATGTTTAAGTCACATTAATGTCTGATGGACTGTTAAAATGTTAAAGGGTACACCAGACATGCTGTAGTATGTGACATATGTTAGTTATACCATACTAGCTAGGAATTTGGATTTGTTTATAATGAACATAAATTGACTGAATTTAACCCCCTCTACCTCCCCCCAAGAGTTAAATCACATTAGGTTCCATTTCCTCTGAAAGACAGTTTTGAAAAATTAGATGAAACTTGAAAAGCAGTTGTATTCAGATTTCAACAGTAGTACATGAAAGTAACCTGCTTAGCAATATGAATTTATATGACCTGTGCACAAATAATTAGATATCAGAACAACATTCAGAGGCAGCTGCTTGCTGTTCAAGCAGTTTGGTGTAACAATCATCCTAACTCTCAAGCCACCTTCAGAGCAGTTGCAATCATCACATTAATCATTTTAATCCTGGACACATTTGTGCTGAGGGTCATTAATCCACTCTCTGTTATAGAAATGCTGAGTGTGAACATTATCAAAACCAAACTCTAGTAGAGACAAACATGCAGGTAGGAAGGCCAAGTGAAGTAGGATAAATTAGCTCAGATTTTAGAGATTATGCTAATGCCTTTCACAAAAAGCAAGGTTGTCTCATTATTTCCTTATTCTTCCCACCTGTGTCTATCCTGCATTTCTTTTTTTACACTAGTGTTATAAATCATTTTGGAAGGAGACATATTGCTACGATGGAGTTTCATCACATGAAAAATCATGACCAGGTGAAATTTACCTTTTTTTTAAACCTTTTTAATTCACATGTGAGTATGTGTGTTGCAACTGGAGGGAAGGATTATTTGATGGTCCAAAGTTTTGGGGTTTGCTGATATGGTAGACTCTGGAGTGGTTTGGGTAAAGGAAGCCTTTACATAGCTGTCAAAGACTATGAGCTGCATACACACTGGGAACTGCTATAGCAACAGAAGCCTTCTTCACTTAAGCTCAGTCTACCAGAAGACCTTACAGGGAAGTGCCTGTCTCCCTGCAGAGTTCATCTATAGTCAGGGTGGCATCTCAGCGTGGGAGGTAATCACCTGTGTTGACCCTCACTCACGAGAAGACCCTAAGTTGTGACCTGGAGGGCAACAAAAACCAAAGATGCTTAAGTGCCAGGGACTAAATCTGGGATGAGTTCTAGTCTGCTAGTGAGGTAAGCAAGGAAAACAGTGGCTGAAAAGCGTGGTCAGCTCTACAGAACCTACAACATTCAGAAAAACAAACAAACAAACAAACAACTCACTGCTGAGAAATATTTTAAAATATTACCAGTTAATTGAACTCATAGGCTTTGGAAAAATCAGGCAGAAAATACTTTTCTCTTCACATTCTCTGTCCTCTCTGTAAATATACCCCTTTCTCTCATGCCAGGCCGCACAGCAGAGGTGCTGCAAACAGCAAAGACATCTCTTCTGGCTTTACAACAACCACAAAGTCCATTCTCTCAGAGAAAATATTCAAGAGGACCCTCCAGATGGTATGTATCATTTTCCACTACTATGAAGTGCGCTATGAAGCAGCACAAAATGAACTCAGTGGGCTGAGGGATCTGGCTTCTTATAGCAAGTTTGTATTCAAAGACACACTTATATACAGTGATGGTAATAAATAAACATATCAAATCTGATGTCTCTGAATCTGTAGTTGTGTAGAAGTACTTCCTTTCTGGTTTCTTGAACATGCCCTTCACAGAGGCAAATGAGAACAGCCATGAACTTTAACCAGTCAAGTATTTTAATGTTATAAACTAACACAGCTGTATTTTCAGAGATGATAATATTTCATTTTAAGTTCTCTAACCACTTTAAATTTTGCAAGGTGACATAAAAAATACTACCAATTTCTTCTCAGCTTCACTTGAAGAAAAGTGTTTCAGTACATGGTATTCTCACAGTTGTGGAAACAGTGTCCTGGCCCAGTAAGTGTGAAGTCCTCTCTGAGGAACAGTGAATCTCTTTTCCTTTCAGCTTTTAGAGAAGTTTATGACTGACACACTTTTGGTGGAATATCAGCAATAAGTCATATCTATGTAGAAAATAAATTTGCAGAGGGTTTTCAGATTTAGTCTTAGGCCAGTTAGGCATAACTTCCGAAAAATCCAAAATTATCTGGAAGAGTAAGTTTTAAGAAAAAAAAGGATCGTATCAGCTGAAATGTCTCAGAGAGGAACATATTATTATGGTTGACTTTTTAATTGTATCGAGAACACAAAATGAAACACATCATAAGAACATTAAACATGAAAAACTATTTTGAAAGGAAATATTAGATGCCCAGTTCCAAAATTATAAACCAGGACATTTTGGCAATGTCAGAATATTTCTATCTGCCAAAATTTAACTTCAGCATATCTAATAGGACTGTGCAAAGAATTTTGGTTTCAGAACAGCTGCATGTTTCAGTTCATCTTTTTTTCTAGCTGACAGTAACATAATAGTGACTCTAAGAACATATGAGAAATTCAACTGTACCTGCACATGTTCCTAGTGAAAAGTAAGTGACAGTCTCAACATTGGTTTCTATTTTGAGAAGCATTGAACAAAGTTTCAATTAATGTAAATTTGACTTACATACAATTAAAATAATACCATATTTGGAAAATGAGTTCTTATAATAGCGTAAGAATACGGCTGGCATAAGAGCTGACTCAACAAGTTCTGGTTTTAATCCTAGCCTCAGAAATTGGGACTGATATCACCTTATTTTAGTTACTTAAATATTATTCCAGGTCTCTCTTTGGCTTAGCTAATGCGGGAAGAGAGATGCTTTCAGTGGAAGATGAAGCCTATCTTAAAGCAGGTGAGATAAGTTTCCCTCTGTAAATTTATGAAGCCTAGGTGAGGTATCTGAGGATGCTGTCACATTCTGGCTCAGGATTCTAGTTTTTACAAACTGCCAATAATCGCCTATTGGAAAAAGAAAACAACTCACAGTCAGTGTTACAGTAGTTCTTGATATTTCTTAGGACATCACTTATAAAACCTCTGCTCAGAGTGATATCCCACCTTTCTCACTCTATGATAAAAGAAACAAGATGGAAAGGAAAGACTTAAAGCAGACCTTCCTCAGAGCATGCCTCATCCCTCCACACAACAGCAGTAAAGGGAGCTCTGCTGGTGCTCCCAGCCACCCAGCTCAAGCTAATGGATGATAACCTGCCTCATTGTTTTCTTCATGCATACAAGTTCCTAGAGAGGTTCAGTCCACTTCATACGAGATGAGAAAAATGTGAAAGCAAAGAACTTCTGTTTCCTTTGGTTTAGGCGTTCAGAGGAATTGAAATGAGAAGAACCACTACCTTAAGAATAAAGCTTATGATACAAAGTGTTTTGCCCCAGAGGAACATCCTAGCCCTTCAATATCTGTTAGGCACAGTCCTTTGACATGTCTAGGACAGGATTTAAGCATAAATGGTTGTCAAACGGCTCTCACAGTTTTATGGTATACTATAGATCTTATGGGAGTTGAATACAAAACTTGTCTTTAAATGAATCTGAGTAGAACTTTGAGAGGCTACGTGGATCTCAAATTTGTCTTCAGGGTATACAACAGTTTGTAAGACTGCTACTTTTCTGTGACATAGCTTTTATAAGGGTAGAGCCAGAATATTAAGCTCATTGCTTCCAGATGGAAAGGTTGGACAAGACAGAAATCCTTGGCATTGGGACCATGGACAGAGTGGTGTGATATGGACATGACATATTGAAGTAATCTAGATAGAAGATACAATGTTAGCCAAGGTTGTCAGTTGGATAGTTTTTAAAACATTATATGGTTTGTAACAAAGTATTGTGTATCCTTCAAAACTCTCCAGATTGAAATCCTGGAAAGACTGTGGGGAAAAATGTGATTATTTTGCTTAAGTTACTAGAGTTCATTTTATATATATTAAGAGCTTGGCATCATTTTCCTGAAAGAAATTTTAGGCCAGCAATTTATACCATACGAGCAACGTACATCATTCTAGCAGCACTTAAATGAGTCCAGGTGCTCATTTGGTAACTTGGGATCTTGTGTGTTCTTATTCATGGCCTATACACTGATAATAGTGCAATGCCTCAAATAAGCATGCAACTCAGATATGTTTCTTGAACCACACATCTGTTTACAAGGGATGCTTTTGCATGAAATCCGCATGGCTACACTGATGGTTTTCCACCAGGGGGCATGTAAAGCCCACAAGATTAATCACTCTTCCGTCGTAATTTTCTATGGATGCTTTGCCAATGGAGATTGCTTAAAGCTCATTCAGCAACCAGAATCTGCACTGTACAAATCCAAAATGTGTATTACCTAAGCAAGAAGCAGGAACAAAGGCAGACACGTTGAAAAGCTTTGAGAAGTGGGCAATAGATATAGTCCATCACAAAGTCTTTGTTGTCCAGGTGACAATATAAATGCACTGTTTAATACTGTTTCTGTTTGCAAAGTGCTTGTTCATATGTATGAGACATATGTTTTCTCTGATTTCAGAGAAATTTTACTCAAAAACTTTTCACTGGAGCTGTTGTATACAGCAGAGGACAGGCTTTAACCCTTTTTGTTGAACAAACACACCACAAACTTTATATATTTCAATACTTCCAGAATGAATGCATCAGATACTCCAATGATAATTCTTAGGATGTCACTTTTAAAACCTCTTCTCAACACAATGACCCACACTTACCTGGATGTATGAATCAGGCAGAGAAAAGTATTTAGAACAAACCCGTGATCTTTCCTTTCATATAGAGGCCCCATCAGGAGCACAGAAGCCATTGTGACAGACAGATATGTCAGAGATGGCTATATTCCAAAAAGATTTTTCAAGACCACTTTAGAGAGGTACAATAATTATTCCTGTGGATTTCCCTATATTTGATACATTAGCTCCAAAATTGTAAATCTTGGATCATCTCCAGTCCATGATAAGACACCTCATTACAAACCAGTGTATTTTTAGTTTTCTGATCAGCTGCAGTCAATTGGGTTTTGCCATTCACTTCTGTTGTCCAAATGCAGTTTTAAGATAATATTTTATCTTACTGTTCCAAGATTCCACTTATTTGACTTTAAAGGAAACCTGTCTCCATTAATAAAATTAGTAACTCTACTTAGGAGGACTGGTTTGGCAAGTTCCCAAAATCCCACACTGTGTGGGTTACGTTGTCTGTCCTGTATGCAAAATAAGGTAAACACAACTACAAAGCTATTTGCACTACAGGGAAGCTTTGAACAGGGTACATGTTAGATATCTCAAAAGAACTGTGAAAATCTGAGAAAACACAAGGTATATTCTTTAAAGTAAATACATCTATCTGTTAATATCTTTTCAACATTTGTAGAGTTTCACTCTTATCCAGGTATTTCACCTTTATCCATTTGCTAATATTTTTTGGTTCTACATTCAGTGTTGAGAAAGAAATATCAGGTGAAATTGCAATGAAAAGCTGTTAATACTTTTTCTATGTACATAAATCTTTAAAGAATAAGTAGGTCTCAGAAATAGACTCAAATAGGTCCTTGAGAAGCAATGAGATACAATGTCAACAATCAGCCTGTTGTGCAACAGCTCCAGTCGTGTACAAGGAATTCCAGGGCTTTGGATTAAAATATTTTGTAGTCTTTACTTTTGTAGCCTTTCATTTTGTAGTCTTTACTTCTCTACTCTTTAAGTACTGAGCACATCAAAACCAAAGGGCAGAAGGGCTCAATTTTTAAAGAAAACATTAATAAACAGACTCATGTAGGGTTGCAGGAAGATCAGAGGACCCTGTGGCAGTAAGTAATAGCCATTCCACTTTCAGGAACAATTATCTGTGAAAGCTTTTTGAATGACCTATTTTCTCGAAAGATTGTAATGTGCTGCTTAAAGTCAGGCATTCTCTTTTATCTAATTGACTTCTGCTCTCATTAACTGAAACCTATACTAACTTTTTCACATTTACAGAACTGTACAACAAAGAAAAAACCCAAACAAACAAGAAACTTATGAATTATTTAATTTTATTTTAACCAAAGAAGAAATCAGTAAATTTCAACTGATTAAAAAATATTACATGATTTATTTATATGTGAATCAAGACCAATACCTTTGTTTTAAACAAGGCATATCTTTCTGATAGGTTCTGAACTGTTGTTTGAAAACAGGAAAAGATGACTATTTCTGTCAGTCACGTACTCTCATAGGTTAGTGATGGTTCAGGCACTTAAAACTATTCTACATTCTTATTGAAGAAGAAGTTATAATATATATGCCTTTATTAGTGGAGTTCACAGCCTACGGAATAAATTAATCTATTAACAGCCTGAATTACTTAAATCTGAGAGACAAGAAAACTCCACAGTCCTCTGGAACCAAGTAAACTAGAAGAGTTTTGGAAACAGAGGCTAAAATAGGTGTGATTTATCTCTTTCATAAACAGAAAATAAGACTGCAGTAAGAACTTACTAGGGAGTGCTGAAAGATCCTCAGACATTGCTATTCATCAGACCAAATTAAAAACATATTTACCATATTTAACACCTCACATTTTGGATTTATAAACATTAACTATAAAGGAAACAAAGCTGGCAACAATAGTCTTTCTTTGGTGCATTATCACAGAATTAAAAAACAAAAGGAAATACAGAGTTTGAAGATCGTGAGAAACATGCAAGGATGTCAAAACAGTAATCTTATGATCTACTGGAGGGAGTACTCAGCAGCATGTGAAATGTTTTATAAGGTAAATAACTCTGAACTCTGTTCAATGCAAAAAGGTTCTGGTATGCAGGTTTTGGGTACTTTAGGCTGGAAAACCCTCATCAGAGGTCTCATAGGCTCTGGAAAGGGTACTTCAGCTCTACTCCTGAAAAAAAAAAAAAAAAACCACAGCACTGGCACCAACATATACTGCACTTTATGCTTCAGTAAAGCATGGAGCAAAACTCTGCAGAGATTTGTCTTGAAGTAACATCATTTACCTCAGAACTGCAGGAGTGAGGGAATAGCAATCTACTGGCAATGGTAGAAGAAAAAGATGGAGTTTCACTGAGCTCTGTAAAGAGATGGACAATCCACCAGCAGGGAACCTGTGTTTCCTCACAGACTGTGATTTCACTACATCTCAGTTCCCTGGAACCACATTAGTGTGTCTTGCCACAATTTGATACTTAGTTCTGGGCTTCACTGTAAAACCCTGACACTCAGTGTTTTCAATATCTCTCTACTTCCTATGATGCTGCTAGGTAGTTTACAGACAGCAGATTCTTAGGAAATAATAAATGGAAAATGAATTTGGACTAGTAGCACTTTCAGGAATAAACATGTAGGACTCAGATGAGATGCAACCAGAACATTCAGGAGGAGCCGCAACAACCATTCTGCTGTTTCCCTGCATTTGTAGTCCTATCAGAGGCAGTCCTAGTAGAGCAAGTCTAACACCCAGGAAATCTATTCTTCTGAAGGCTGCACATGTCAGCCAGAAGCAACAGGTTTTCTACAAGAATCACTGAAATTGTGGTGTGTCTTATGCCCAGGGTTAGATGGGAGGATCATAATGACCCCCTAGACTTAGAAGTTTATGACTCAATGGTAATCTGTCACAGAAAAATATAGTAGCAAATAGATTTAGAAAAAGATAATTTTGACCGAAGTGGTTTCAGACTGACATTGAAAGGACTTCCCTCTACAAGAAGATACATCAAATGAAGGGAGATACATACTTACAGGAAACAGAAAGGTTTTATAAAGGCTTAAAACTTGAGAAAAGCATCAGTTATAGACAGATTTCCTGCAGCTTTTTAAAATACAGTCTAGTAACAGCTGTCTCTAGTCCTAGGGAAATATTCCATAATGGAACCCTGTCCCAAGACACACAGATTGATTTGATCACATTGATTACAAAAGCAGAAGGACATTTTTCTTTCCTGAATGTGGAATCTAACCTATTATTCAAGACTTTAGCTACTTGTGTATCTGAAATAATTTCTACTTTCACCCAGAAGTCAAGTGACTTTGATGAAATGTAAATCTGCAGCAGTCAATACCTGTAATTGTTTTTCTTTAGTGCATCAAGTTCAGCTAACAGTGAGGTAGGCCTTCCTTAGCTTTGCTGACAAGCCAGTAGGTGTAGGTGGAGGCTCATAAGTTGAAATGTTTTAGTGAAAGTTGAAATATTTGTCTTGATGTTTCTGAATTCCTTTGAATTTTCTGACTCGTCAGCAAACATTGATTGCTAAAATCTTCAATTTTGAATGATAAGCATATACCTTTACTCCTTTACTAAATTTTTTTCATGTGTTTTGTATGTAGCTTTTGCTTATGCCAAAATCACTGCCAAGAAAATACATGCTTTTAAGGGAGATTCTCTGCTAAAACATTTTTGATTCTCAGAAACTTAATATTCTTCACCTTTGTGATCTACCACATTCCTAAACCTTCATATACTTCCATGCAGGATGAAACAAACCATGGCAAATGGAGATGTCCAAGACACTGAAGTGGAAAGTATGTTATTTACTTTCATCTGACTTTACACAGACACAGCAATTTGTGAATCCTGTCCAAAGCAGTTTCTGAGTTATGACCACACCACATATTAAGGGGAGAAAGAAATGCTTGCAAGATCCTTTTATCATTGCTATAGCATATGGAAAGCTAGAGCTAGATCCATTCTTGGCTCCACAACCTATATTACAGGTTTATTACTTCTTGCATTCCTATTCTGTGTGTGAGTTGTGAGACTATGTACAGCATGCACTAATACAGGATGAGGGAGACAAAGAATATTCTGCTATTGCTATTTGCACTTCACAAACTGGGAACAGCAAAAAGGGTCCATTTTTCAAAGCTGTCTGAAATCTGGAGAAAACACCACTTAGGTGCTTCAAGTTTATGCTCTTGCTTGGTTGCTATGTAAGTTTCCTTAGGAAGCCAATTCCTTCACTGGCAAACAAATATACACTTATTCCTAATCCTGATACTCAAGCCTGAGGTTCTGAGCAAGAAAAAGAGAGCTCTTTATTTTTTGCTACAGTTCCATTTCACAGACAGGGCAAGTGAGGGCAGCATGCCCCTGCTCCTATTTCTTCTCATTTCCCTTGGACTTTGAGGAAACAGGTTTGAGTTCTGAGGCTGAGGGTATTGGGTGGATAATGAACCAGGTGGAAGATTTTTTCCCACTTACTCTTGAAACAGGTGATTGTTCCTTGTTCTTTGTTTTTTGACTTAAGCAGGATGCCAAGAGCCAAGAGCTCCTACTTTTCTCAAGGTAAATCTACTGACCATGTCTTTCCTGGTATCTTCTGCCTGCACACATCCAGACATCACACCTGAGCCTCTCCCAGTCATAAGCTACGGATGAAGACTGAACAGAAGCTGGAACCCATGAAAGGGGGCAGCTCCCAAGGCTGCCTGATCCACAGTACCCAAAGGAGGTCAGACAAGAGCTGACCTTGACAGGAGCTGACCCCTCCCTTACCATCTTCTGCTCACCTCCCATGAATGTTCAGAACAGAGTCATTTCTCCTGGGGCACAGTGGTCTGCTGGTGCTCAGAACTGGGAAGTGATGGGGCAGCACACAGACTCTGTGGACAGCCCTGGTAATAAGTGTTCCCACACGACTGTCCCTTCGTGAATCTGATGTTATGCCCTTTTTGGAAAAGGGACTTGAATTCATAAGTTATTTAGAAGCTTTAGTATGCTCCTCCCAAAGCAACTGGCCCAAGGTCACAGAGGAAATCTGTAGCAGAACTGGGAAATAAATCAAGATATAAGTCCCAGTCCGGAACCTCAGGCACAAAACTACCATTTTTCATAGGAGGCTTAAATATGTGATGAGTTCTTTTATAATCATATAATTTCCTTTCCAATGCCTTAAAGTTTTCTTGTTACAATCATTAAACTACTAGCTGTCCACTTTTAGCAGTTCTGCAGGAATTCTTTCATGTCAGTAGTGTTTGATAATAGGCCACATATGAGATTCCAAATTTACTTTTTATTAACCTTTCATTTACTGATGATAGTTCTCTCAGTATGTTTTGTTCTTATACCAACCTGCACCATATGTTTATAATCATCTGAAACTTCTGAGTAATCCCATTATTTTTCTATTCCCTCACACATCATAAATGTGGGCTGGGTTCCAGGATAATTTATGCAGGATTAAAACATGGAATTGGCTTCAATGCTTCATTGATGATGTCTTTAGAGTTTATCTCCCAAATTTGTATCCTTCTCAGCACTAAAAGGCTAGGAGATGATGATCCCAAACACAGTCACACACACTCACAGGCATATTGAATATCAAAGTAGGGTAAGAAGAGGAGGCAAACACAGGATTCATCAAGGAAAAATAGCTCATTCAGAGCTTATTGAAGTCAAGAGGAAGACTTCCTTTCACTTCTCTGTGCCTCACACTAGCTCACTGTGTCTAAGAGGGAAGCCTGAAATAATTATTGTACTGATGAGGTGCAGGACTGCAGAAAAGCTTTTCCAAAGGGCAGGCACAAGCAGCGAGTGTATGACAGAAGAAACAGTGAGTATGTGACAGGAGAAATAGTAACTGAGAAAACCCTAGAAGCCTAAAGAGAACAAGATCCAGCCTATAAACCCAACATCAGGCAGCAGATAACACCTCCCTGAGTTCACTGGTTTTAATTACCCTGTTTTCCTCTGCCCTAAAGGTGAGAAAACATCAAAAGTCTTCCCTCCAGAGAGTTCAGCACTTTCTTCACTTCCTGTGAAGGTCCCAGACTGGCTACATCCTTCAAACTCACTGAAGGGCCAAAGGGGTCACAAACACAATATGACCAAAGTTATATAAGACTTAAAGATGTCGAGAGCACTGAAGCTGCAGATGAGGCCACAGGGTGCAACCAGGGACTCCAAAGTCAAGTACAAACAACTGGGTGGCAGCAGAGGAAGGAGAACGCTTTGAAGATAATGAGAGGATAGGAATCACCAGGAGCAGTGCTTGCTGGAGGCAGCTTTTAGCAGCTGGCCCAGAACTTGGCAGTCAATTTTAACAACCATTCTACCAAACCTACTGAACCATCTCCAGCTATAGAGCTGTGGCTTCAGGCCCTGGGCCAAACACACATCATGAAGATGGATTTGTTCCTCTCAGCATGTCGCCTTTGTTCCAGTAGATGAGGTAGTCTTTTGGTAGGACAGAAGACATAAATGTAGCATGGAAACCCTAGGTTTCTCCAGAAAAGTGCAGCCTTCTGCCTATAAAGAGAAAATCAGATGTTTTGTAGAAATTAATACTTTCTGACTTCTTTACAATTTTTCTAAACTGTCACAACCAGCCAGCAATGTGATTTTCAGTGGTAGGTACTAGTCTGGAACAAAATAGTATTAGGAGATCTGAAAACTCATTTCTTGTCCCACGTTAAAAAATGCAGGCAACTTGTTTACTGAACACTAGTAGCATTCACAGACTTTTAGATCTGGGAGAAGAACGGACAACTGCAGTTAAGGGTAGTTGAAGAAGCATGCTTGGAGCGTGGAAAGAGGGTGGGATTTACTTTTTGCACAAATTGGCTTACACATAGGTTAAACCATGGCAATGACTTGCTGGGGTAGGAGTCTAAAACCGAAATCAGGAAAAAAAGGAAGATGGGTATGTAGATGTGAGACAAGTGAAAAAGGGAAGAGTGGAGACAATGGTAAAAGACTAAGTCCTACTTGGGAGAAGAGATGGAAGATTCTGGCTACAAATCAAACTCTTCTCCACAGCCCAGGCTGCACCTTAACATTGAGTCTCATTGTGTTTCCTATATTTCAAGTAAATTCCAACAACATGGGCTATGATTTTGCAAGATAGTTTCTAGAAGGGCCCTTCAAGAAAACACTTTAGTACTTGAAGTAGGCTGAAAGGTGTGATGGAAGCAGAGAAAAAAGAGGTGAATTACAGCTTGGGATAATGTAATCAGACTCAGTATCGGTACTAACAATCAAATCTGACTTATCCCAGATGAGAGATGTACCTTATGAGAAAGAAAGTTTTTCTTTTGCAGTTAAAGAATACACAGTACTGACTTCATATGACAGTTGTAAATATCACTGCTTCAAATTGTGACTTCAGAGTGCAGGACATAAAAACCAAAAGCCTTTTAGTCCATCTTTCTCTGTATATTTTTTTGTACCTCATGGGAAATAGTCTGCTCATATACTTATTACAATTTAGCTATATGCCTTTTCAGTGCAAACTGAATATTCTCACAATCCGCTCCTGGAGACACCTCACTCCGCATAGGGCCCTTCTGGGCAGTTGAACTGAGTGTTAACTGATGGGAAGGGGTTGTGCTGCAAGATTAGGATGAGAGGCCGTGACAGGGTGCTGGCAGAAAGTCTGGATAATAAAGGATTAATCAGGCAGTTCCAGAAGTATTCATAGTGATGTGATGCACAGTGCCAGGGCTGCAGCAGCTCATTCTTCTGTTTTTAATGAAAATGAGGTCTCAAGTCCACTATGGAGAGAGGAACAACATCTGTACTAGGAAATTAAATGGGCCAAGGACCATTATTTGTCCCTGAGGCCATCTGGCATGGCATGACTCACATTCATACTGCAAGGCTTTGTCACCCCTCCAAAACAGAACAAGAGGTGGTCACTAGCCTGTGCTACCTGAATTGTGCCAAGACATTATCTGGGAGGGTGTTTGATGCCAAAAACAGTACCAGAGAGTCAATTTAAATCTCTGGATGACTGGGTGACACTAGTGGGTCTATGTCCAGGCCTTGGTTAGTCTACTGATGTAGTCATTGCCAATTAGTCTTACCTTCTCCTTGGTTACTACGTCTTTTACCTTCCTTGATAAAAGATTTACTGAATAACAAGAACAACAACCACAACAATATACAGCTATTACCTTAATAATTATCTGGATAACATTAGGATAGCACTGGAACATGCTCTTAGAAAAGCAGGTAAGACTTGGACTATGTAAAGCATCTGATTTGGAGAATAAGCAGGATTTGGAACACTTTGCCAACCATTAGCTTATTTTATGCAGTTAGAGTGCTCTTGAAGGACATGAAACTGGACTTTTGTAGCCCAGAGTGCACCACAAGCTTTCCAACTCCTGCAAATAAGGGTCTAAAAGAGCTACATTTTTTTTAATAGCTTCAAACCATTGTTTTTAAATGCAAACAAAAATTACAGGAATATGTAAAAGTAATTTTATTTGGGAGAAGGGAACTGAAAATGTAAACACGCAAACATGGGAAAATGGTGAATATGTACTGTGATCACTATAAGTTTTTTTAAAAAGAGAAAAGGATAATGGGATAAATACTATGATACAAACTTATCAGTGACAGTGCAATGCAGACAGCTCCCATAGCTCTGAACATTACAGGCTACAGCTGTTTGTGGCTGTGGGCTTTCTGCCTGATGATCCCTCAGGAATCTGAAGAGTTGGAAGCAGTATAGTTACAGCAATAAAGTCTTATTTGAGTTGGAGGGATCTGAGGTGGGTACTGCTATGGTTACTGCCTTGTGAGAAGGAGCAGTGTTTTGAGTCCTTGAGGACCTTGCTTTTGCAGTCTGATGACTCTATGAAGGTACTTGAGGCTTCAGGATGATGCCAAAGAAAGGAGAGAGTGGGAGGGAAGCTTCAGTGTAGCATGTTTTCCATAGGGCTGCTTGACTGTTCAAATCTTATTAATCTCCCTGTCCTTCCCAATCAACTCCTAGGTCATTGTAAGGTTTCTCAGTCAGCTCCCCACTCACAGAGAGACAGTTCTCTGCCAGTTCCTGAGCTGCATTTTCACGTGTTTAGCTGCAGCTCTGAAAAGTTGTGAGTTCTCCAACCATTTCCTCACCCTCAGATTTTGCAAGACATTTTGATAAGGGAAATGTCTCTGAAAGATGCTTTGTTAAATTCTGCTCATAGTTCAAAAAGTAACCAAGGGTTTGTTTTTTTCCCCTAGTTTCTATCACAAATAAACAATTCCCTCCTTAAAATGTCATACTCATAATCTCTTGTTAGCCTCAGGAGATTGAAGGTAGCAAGTCCTTTCCAACCTGTGTTCATAATGCCTGGAAGTCCTGTTGCAATGAACAATCTTTGCATTCCAAAGGTCTTTTCAGTGAGCAGCCAACTGTTTCAAGTTGCTGGCTTGGTGTTTTTTTCTATTTGTTTCTGTCACAGCAATGGTTTGGCAAGCATAGACACCAGCTTTATCTTTATGTGCAGGAAATGTTGAGGTAGGATGAGGGCAAGACTATTTAGCCAAATAGGGAAGTAGGCGCTAGTTGTTCTGGGCAGATAAGTTAGTAATGGGACTGACATCTTTGCAGCTATAACTCAGTTATAATATTGGAGGATTTGTCACTGATCTACCAGCTCAGAGAGCAGTGAAAGTAATTACTTAGGAGGTCTAAGGGGAGCAAAGCAAGATATTTTCTGTTGTTAGTCGCCTGCTGTTTTGAGTGACTGGGAAAGTTTAGACATTAATTCTGGAATAAGTGTAAGAGATATAGTACAGTGTTAACTGAGCTTATATGTCCGATTTCTAGACTTTTGATTTGTGGTTAAACACATGAAGTTTTGAAAGGGCTACTTGGTCCATTTACAATTAGTATGACTCGAATACACTGGTGTCTGGTACCTGCTGTACAAGCAAAAGACATTCTATGGTCTTGCATTTATAGATATTACAGGATGGACTTTGAAAGCACTTCCGAGGTGTCTTAAAAGCACTACAGTGTATGACTAATGGAATGATTTTAAATATTTTTCATAAACTCATTTATTTTGTATTTGTTACATACCCAATGAAGGACACCACGGTAAAGTTACCTGTGTTGGATCTGGAGCTTTGGAGCTGAGCAGTGCAATGGAAGCAGAAAGTCCTATAGCAGAAGGATATGGAGACTCAAAGCATTGAATGTGCAGCAGTAGGATAAGAGTTGTTAATGATACCAGGTGCAACAGTGTAGGTATAGCACATCCCAGGCTGAGTGCACAAAAGAAGGGAGATGTGGGGAGGGTTGCAAGTAGAGTGACAGGGAAGGAATGGAAAGAAGTAGGATAGAAACACATAATGTGTATTATAATCAATGGCAAACTTTCAGATGCTATAGTCAAACAGTTGTAAGGTTTTCCTGAGTACACACAGAGACTGTGGTAGGAGTGACTGTTCCCAGACATATTTCTGTCACTCAGGAATCAGTAAATGTTCTGCTGGGAAGTCATGGAGTTTATTCTGGCTTTCTGGACTAATTCCAAAGAGAAACATCTGTGTTTCAACCTATCTGTGGGTAATAGTTAACTGTGAATTTTACAGGAATTTGAATTTGTAATCAAATATTTACAAGTCACCATGTTGCCAAGGTGCATTCTTGCCAAAATGTCCCTTCCTGCACACGGAGAAGCCCACGTCCTGAGAATGTATGGTAAAATCAAACAATGCTATTCTTCACTGTGATTGTGGACCATGCTAGAATCAGACACAACATTGCACTACTTGAGTTTCAGTTTCAGAGCCTGAGCTTCATACTTTCAGAGAAAGTATGTCTGAAAAGTCCACCTTACAGCTACAGTACTACTTAGCTTCATTGAAGAAAATCCTTACTATAATAAAATTTTACTAAGAATAACAAAGAGGTCTTTTTTTTCTTCAGTAGTGTCAACTTTTATGAAAAATGACTGGATGCAACAATCTTACTCATCTTGCTTTGCATAGTAGGTGGCAGATGTCATGTATACTTTTTCCCCAGTCTTTGCTTTCCTGGTGTGAGGGTGTCATGGTTTAGGTCTGCGGTTTAGGGAACAAAAGACCACGATTAGCCTCAAGTACCAAAGGCTTGAGGATTGCTAAAGGGTAGGGAGAGCTTATTTGCTGCTTAAGGTGCAGGACAAAACAGACCAGACTACTCAGCTTGGATAAGAAAACAGAAAATAATGTAGTACTAACTAAAGCATAAAACCCCAAAACATAACCAAAACAAAACAACACNTGTCATGTGCCATGGCCGCCTCCTCACACAGTCTCTCGCCTGTCCGGGCACACTCACATGGAGCTGCTGCTGCTACTGGCTCTCAGTTCTGCCGTTGCCATCCATGGGTTGCAGGGGTACTGCCTGTGTTCTCACCACGGCTTGCAGAGGGGTCTCTGGTCTGGTGCTTCTCCTTCCTTCCTCCTTCTCTGACTGTGGGGTCCACATGGTCGCCTCCATCTTGTACCACCCTTACACCTCCTGCCAAGCACTTCAAATTCCTGTCCCTAAATAGTGATCGCAGAGGTGTCAGATTGGCCCAGCCAGGCCATAGGTGGGTCTGAACCCAGGAGCCGGGGTAGAGTCCAAAAACTTTTGCCGAGTCTTCACTGCAACCCGCTCCCCCTGTTACTAAGCAAAAGCAACTCTTTGCTAAACCATGACAGAGGGACTCTCCATATAAGTAGAAGATATTGGTGCTCATTTTTTTTTTAAAAAAGAGCATTTTTTTTGCTATAGGCTATAGCCTAAGCCCTTTATAGTGACTGGTTCTAATATGAACATATATGCTGAACCATAGATTGAGGTATTTTAAAGACAAAGATTATCCCCTCTGGCCTAGTAGACAGATGCTCTTCAGAAATAGAAAACAGAAACATTTTCATTTTTTGGACTGCACTACTCTCCCCATAGTGGTATTTTCCCATCTCTCTTCTGGAGTAATTTTTATGATCAACTCACCATTTAGCACTCCCTTCTGTTACCCTTCCAGCCACAGAAATACATCTCTGAGAGTGTAAAACTAGTCTTTTGGACCTAGCAAAGAAGAGTAGCAGGCACTTGAAATGAGAGAAGAGGATTACATTTGCTCATTCTCCATTTTTGCAGTATTCTGGCTTCTGACCTTCTGGTTGTGTGTGGTTAGAAAGGGTAGGTGAAATTTAAAAGCAACTGCTGTTGGCAAAGTGAGATCAGAGATTGCCATCTCCTCATGGACAAACATGTGGTGCCTGAGTCTTAGAAAAGGAGTTATGGAAGTACCATTTCCTCCTAAATTGTTTAGGAGGATCTTTGTTCCTCATTTGCTTTCAAGTGATCTGAATTGTAGTAATCTATTTTTTTCTCATGCACTGCTTACATCTGTACCAGAAGGAGAACTTGATCATCTGCTCATTTTTAATTTTTCAAACAGTCTCTGACAGATCTTCCCAAACAACCCTCAGCCACTGCTCAAAGCTTAAAAAGGACTGAAGATCAGTCTTGGTAGGTAGTTTGGATGTATCTGTGATGTTGTGGAGATTATGGGAACTCAACAATATAGGCATGGCCAGACTGTACCTTAGAGCCAGTGGATGTGCTCCAGTACTGCTGAGTTCAGCTATACAGAGATATCTGACTTCTTGCCACAGATCTTGCCAGTGCTCAGTTAGAAGTGAATGATACCATGCACAGCACTGCAAAGGTGAGCTGTTTCTCTTGGTGCAGTGATCAGGAATAGTGTGACCCAGAAGGGTTGTGAGACAAAATAGGCAGGAGAGTGAAAAACTGAGAGCAGACTCCCCTCAATGTCTCAGCAAGTGCAGACCTCTCAGAAGGAGAGATCCAAGTCCTCCTTTCCTGTCTTCCACTTTCAATCTCTGACAACAATCTAACTTGGTTCTCTAGGATATTACCAGGCATCCAAACTTCAGTTGGTCCAGGATAAAAGACTGGAAGGAGGCAAATGGACACTATCACTTCTGTAATATTACCAAAGCATTATGATATTAGTGAAAGATGATCTATATCATGTTGTGATCCATGACTGGAGTCTGCTAAAGGACATTTTATATCTTAAAAAAAAATAAAAATTAAAATAACTTTAAAATTTGACCTATCTAAATGTTAATACAGTTTTGGAGTCAGATATTGCCTTTCATACTAGCATAAATTACTTTGTGGAGTAGTATGTGACTAGGGCTATTCAGTGACATGATAATAAAAATAAAAATAGTGTCACTATAGTCCGGGACATTGCTGAAGACAATAGGGGAAGGTAGCCAAGGAAAAGCTAGATGTGTACACTGTTACACAGAAAATGTTCCGCTCAGCAAAATCCACAACAGCAACATGAAAAAAAATCACAAAAAATAAAAAGTCTCAAAATCTCACCACAAAAGCTAAGCAAAGCTAGGAAACACTAGGAAACTAAAATTTGCAGTAGGCTGAGGAAGCAAAAAAGAGAAAAGTTTTATTCAGAGCATCCCATTGTAGAGGCATAGTACATTCTAGAGGAAAAAAAGAAAGAAAGAAAGAAAGAAAAAATTTTTGTTGAGATTTTTAGTATTGTATTTTAGTTCAGAATTTGAGGAAAAAAGTTAAAAAATTTGTGACATTCTTTGGATTATTATGTAATCTGCATGTACCTGTATTTTTGTTAGCACAGAGCAGCCATCAATAGCAAATGCTAGGAATTCATGAATCCAGACAGTGCCTAGATAAAAGCTATCAGAGGAAACAACATAATAATGTTGCTTATGGTAACAATAAGAGGATTATAGAGACATACAAATTTTTACATGTTTGACGGTCCAGCATGCAGGTGTGTGAACAGGTCGGTGAGGAACACAGAGGAGATGCTGGATGCTGCTCTCTGGTGTACAACTGGGGCACAGCAGAAAGAGAGGGGTGAGACAGATTGGGAAGGACACTGGTGTAACATCTGCTTTATTTTTTTAATTTCTCTCCAGATCACTTCACAGTTTTCATAAATTGAAACATATAGCCTTGGAAATTATAGTATTTTCCAGTTTATCCATAGTACAAGGTTGAAGATTGATGACAGAGGAAAACATGTACCAATGGATGAGTGTCTTCCAGAATGCTTTTAGGAGGATCCTCTGTTAAGGAAGCACATAACACCAACTTCTCAAGAGACTGTGGCTGGAAGTTTACTTCACATGAATGTGAAGGCATCAAGCTTTCCTCATGACTAGGAAAATGGCAAAGGCACATCGCTTTACTGATGCTTATCTCACAAGGAAGGTTAATAAAGGTTTTCTGTAATTCAATACTGCTAAATTTATCTTCATTACAATATTTTTTCTCTAGTCTCACAGTACCATTATTAAGAGAAGTAATAATAAAGCTGTTGTGACTGTATAAAACAATTCCTTATTTATGTCCTGCCCACTATAAATCTTCGTCCATTACACAATTTCTCTGTTAGCGTACCTCTGTGAGTGTATAACTGTTACCATCCCAATGTGCAAATGGGAGACAGGCCAATCAACTGGTATCCTAGCTTGTACCACATCACAGAAGAAAAGAAACCCCTGAAATAAAAACTTAAGCTGGCTATGTTTATCCTGAATTATACCTCAGTACTCAGCATCTTTTTTTCAGCAGGTCCCTAACCTTTATCAAAGACTTTAATCCTCAAGTCTGCCTAAGCATTCCCCAGGTCCCTCAGCTTTGTCCCTCAGCTCCCAGTTGCCTCAGTTTTGGCAGCACTGAGCAACTCGATGGTTAAATTGTTCCTGTGCCCTGAAAGGAGGCACAGATTAATCACCTCTTTGTTCAACCTACTCACAACCCACAGTCCAGAGCATGGGCAAAAATTCATCATTCCATCTTTTATCCAACACCACTGTCACTGTAGTGTATATACAAAACATGTGAAGGCCTCTGAAAGTAGTACCCCAGCAAACAGCCTTGGCTTGTCTTTCAGGGTATATGGGAGGATTGAGGGGTAGAAGAAGTACCAGCTGTAGTCAGACAGTAAACAGGCAAAACCAGCTGCATGAGCTGTAGAGTGAGTATGAGAGGATTCTCCTAGGAGGTCTATTTATAGTTTCAGCTTCATCTGGATCACATAAAGCATTCACTAGCATCTGAGACTCCTTCTCCCACTCAAAGATGCTACAGAGCCACATTTGAAACTTCTAGAATTCTTATGCACAAGAAAGGCTTGAGCAATGATAGCCATAATCTCAAACAATTACTGTAACTAATGTGTTGTCAGTAGTGACAAATGAGGAGGAAATAATATTTTTTCAGCTATGAAAAAAGGACTGGACTAGATTCAATGCTGAACTGATCCCTGGATCTCCAGCTCCAAAGCAGCATTTAGAAATGTGAATCCTAAATAGGAGGGATGCTCTAGTTCCAGAGGAGCAGAATTTTAGCCACATTCCTTCTTGTTCACCCAATTTTTATTAGTCATATCAGTCAATTTTCTATTAAGTTACTTGGATTTGACAAATCATACTGCTCCTGTGCATCATTGGAACTCAACTGCCCTTTCCAATAGTGCAGACCAGTGTTTTTCTCCAAATCTCTCCTGTCTATCTATAATACTTTTGCCACTAGTCTGTATGAATTAAGAATTCTGGGCCATAGAATCATAGAATCATAGAATCATTATGGTTGGAAAAGACCTTTAAGATCATCCAGACCAACCACTAACCTAACACGGCCAACTCCACATCACTAAGTTAAACCATATCTCTCAGCACATCATCTATGTGTCTTTTGAATATCTCTAGGGATGATGACTCCACCAGCTTTGTAGACAGCCCGTTCCAAAGCTCAACAACCCTTTTGGTAAAAAAAATTCTCCTAATGTCCAATCTAAGCCTCCTCTGGTGCAACTTGAACCCATTTCTACTTGTCCTATCATTCATTACTGAAGATAAAAGAGATTGGTCCCCACCTCGCTGCTACTCCCCCTACTACCCTTCAGGTATCATAGAATCACAGAATCATAGAATAGGTAGGGTTAGGAAGGGATCTCTAAAGATCATCTAGTCCAACACCCCCTGTAGAAGCAGGTCAACCTAGCTCAGGTATAGAGAGTGATCATCTCTCAGCCTCCTCTAGGCTTAACATAGCCAGCTCTCTCAGCCACTATTCATAAGGTCTGTTTTACAGACCCTTCTCCAGCTTTGTTGCCCACCTCTAGACTTGCTCCAGCACCTCAATATCTTCCTTGTAGTGAGTGGCCCAGAATTTGACACAGTATTCTAGGTGTGGCCTCACTAACACCAAGTACAAGGAAACAATCATTTCCTTAGTCCTGTCGACAATACTATTTCTGATACAAGCCAGGATGCCATTGGCCTTCTTGGCCCCTTGGGCACACCGATGGCTCATGTTCAGCTGGCTGTCGATTAACACCCCCAGGACGTTTTTTGCAGGACAGTTTTCCATCCGCTCTACCTTAGCTAAGTCTATAGTGTTACATGGAGTTGTTGTGGCCCAAGTGCAGGACCCAACACTTGGTCTTGTTGAACCTCATGCAATTGGCCATGGCCCAGGGCTTTCCTTCCCTCAAGTAGGTCTATGCTCCCACTCAGCTTGGCATTATCAGCAAATTTACTGAGGGTGCACTTGATCCCCTCATGCAGATCATTGATAAAGATGTTAAACAGAACACGCCCTAGAACTCAGCCCTGGGGAACATCACTGGTGACTGGCCAATAACTGGATTTAACTCCTTTCACTGCAATTCTCTGGGTCTGGTCATCCAAATTGTTTTCCACTCATCACAGAGTAGGTCCATCCAAGCCATGGGTAGACAGTTTCTCCAAGAAGATGCTGTGGGAGAATGTGTTGAAGGCTTTACTGAAGTCCAAGAAGCCCAAATCCATAACCTTTCTCTCATCCACTAAGTGAGTCATCTTGTTGTAGAAGGAGATCAGATTAGTCAAACAGGATCTGCCCTTTATAAAGCCATACTGATTGGGCCTGAAGCATTGATTATTCTGTATGTGTCTTGAGATGGCACTCAAGACAGTCTTTTCCATTATCTTCCCTGGTACTGAGGTCAGATTGACAGATCTGTAGTTCCCAGAATCCTCCTTCTGTCCCATCTTGTAGGTGGGGGGTCACGTTTACCATTCTCCAGTCTACTGGACCTTAGTTAGTCAGAAAAGGATGATCATGGATGGAGTTTGTCAGAAGTAATCTGGGTTTAGCAGGCACAGAACAACTATAGAGTAAATCAGAAAGAAAACGTCCTTTTCTTTTTACAGTCAGGTATTACTTGTTTCCCCATGACAAGGTAACGTGTAACTTTTTTCCAGTGATGGAAGAGAAAAAAGTATCAAAAATAAAGCAAAAAGGGATTTTATTAATTAATTTTAAGAACCCAAACAAAAAAATAAAATAATCAAAAGCTGTTCTTTTCCTGGACAGTGGCAGGTCACACATTTTAGCAAACTACATTCCTACTCTGATACACGATAAATTACAAACAGATCAACGCAGAGAAAGGTGTTCTACAGGTTAAATATTTTCTGAAGCAGTAATTTTAGATGATGCTAACAGACTGTGACTTGTATAACTCTCCTGCAGGTTTCGAGAAGACGGAATACTCTAGAGTTTTTCTGCAAAACACCATATTTTCATAGTACAAAGTGTTGAAAAATAACAATTCCTGTAATGATTTGTATTTACATAATTTGGAGTGTATGTATTAGGACTATTAGTGGCAGCTGACAAAGGGTGGCAGATGAACTGCCAGTATCCATAAAGTTGAGGTTTTGGCACTTGCTAGGGATGAATATTCCATATTGAGATTTTAAAACTTTCCGTAATTCTTACATATATAAATTGAAATTTTGACACCTGCCCTGTAAAGTGCAAGTGCGAGGAAAGGACTCACAGGCATAATCGTCTTCTATATATTTTTTGAACATTCATGTGACTTTTCCAAATAATTGCTCTTTGAATTTTATACATTGTTATACCAGGTGGCAAACTGCAATGGAACAAACTGTGTAGTACCTTGTCATATAATGGGAAAGCATGTAATATCTAGCAAGACATCCAATAAATTCCACACCTACTACTTCCTGCTTTTGAGTGGGTTATTTACTAGACTGTCTGTGTTGGATTTGTGTTTTCTATTTGATAGCTTCATGGGCTCTCTGATTTGTGACATTGTCTTATGTCAAGACACTTGTGCATGGTTTTATCAAGGGTGACAGTGATATATTTAAAGAAAAACTTCTGCCTACATTTTGTGGTGAGTTTGGCAATCTTCTCTTTTCCTAACTTACTGTATCCTCCAAGAAAGAGGAATTAGGTTTAAGAGGCTATGCAGCTGTTTGGCATCTGATATTCAGAGCTTATTATTATTAGCACTTAGTGATCGCTAACCAGCCAGGTCGCTCCTTTCTATAAACATTTTGTACTTTTTTTTTTTTTCATAGAGAACATAAAACTTTCCTCTTTAAAGTCCAATGAAGGGAGATGAAGACATATATTTTTCAAATGTTAATAAAATGAACTTTTTATTATTAATTCAATGACTGATTAAAAATATTTTTTATACCATACAAGTGCTTCTATGCGTATTATAGGGTGTTTCATTTGTGATCCAGTTGAGATAGAACAGTCCCATTTCACTCAACAGTCCCACGGAACAAACTCAAATTATTCACAGAACCCTATGTAATATAAACAGAAGCACCTCCAAGTAACATATATGTTTATAGTTTTCCATGCTATGGAAAATAGAGATTCATGTTTGCAAGGGTTCAGGGAAATCTTTTGGCTTATATTAAGCAAGGGGTCAAAATAGCTGATCACAGTGGTCTCATTGGTCTTATGATTAACCTATAATGAGTTATATCTTGCATAACTGATGCAAGTCTCGTTACATTGGTTCCAGTTGGTAGTGAATCCTCATAAACTGGTATAGGACTTTACCCAATATCCTTTCTTTCTCTTCATTTAACCAAAATGGGCAAGTAAATCATGCTTATTGAACAACCATAGGTAAATTCTGAACAAGCTTCCTCACAGATTTTGTTAATTCAAATCAATTGTTTTGTTCTGGTCATGCAGGACAGCTCTTATGTTTTCAACTGTGCTGTACTGAGCACTGGCTGTAAGCAATTGGTGGGTGACGTCCTCATGAAATTGAATGGAATGCAACAAGCACAGTTTTCTAAGTAAATGTTTGTACAGATCTCCAGCTCCAATGGTCAGTGTCATCTGCTTTTTTATTTGAAATCACATCTCCTTCATTTTTTTTAAAATATGGATCTAAAGTAGTATTTCCTTTGCCATGTGCTTCCTTGGAACACACTGATGTTGGAGCCTCAAGCTGGTCCTGAGGTCATGTTCTTAGGACAACAATTTGCCTCAATCTGAATTACATATTTGGTGATATTTACTGCTGAAGACAAATTCAGTATTTTACTCTTTAACTTATCTTTTATCTGGAAATCCTTCAAGAACTATATAAATGTTACTGAGATATGAAAAGGCTCCTGAGAAGGGGGGAAGTATTGATTTAAATATTCTGCAGGTGAAGAAATATGGCAGACCCCACAGTTAAAAAGTAGTCTCAGCTTCCAATCTCTTGTCACAGCTACTAATATTATGGAAAAGACACCAGGTTAAACTAAAAAGTCTTATTAAAAAGTCTTTTCAGTTGCATTTACATCATTATGATACTGCTGAATACACTAAGTTTTCACTCTAGAATTTTGGTTGGCTGTATCAGCATGTCACTTTTAAAAATCCAAAAGGAAAACTTCTAAAACAGAGATTTTTTTTTTTATTTGGTTCTTTTGCTTTTTTCATTTATTTTCCAGGACTTTCTGTTCTGTACAATGTAGAGGTGTTTCTAAGATGAGTCTCACCCTCAGAGATACAGTGCTTTCAGTTTGCTGCCAGTGGGCTTTTGGCCAGTTGTCTCAGCCCACAGAACTGGCAGAGTATGCTCAAAGCTATTGGCCAGGAACCCTGAGCCATTCCCAAAGAAGAAAAATAATTCTTAAAAAATAGTGATCTGGCCCCTACAGCTGAGGAACAGTTTCAGTACCATTCCTGTAAGAAGTAATTCTCCATCAAAAAGTTTTCTACCTAAAACCAATGACTGCAACAGGGTTTGTATCAACTGCTCAAAGACAGTCTAGCATGAGCCGTTAGATATGGTCTGGGAATCCAGACTGACTTCTACTACTGGCATGTGAGTTCATGGGAAAAAAAAAATCTGAGATTTTCATTCTTTCAACTCCTGTGTCTATCAAAATCGAGTAATTAAATGGGATCCCTTTATGAAGCACCTTGAAATGTGCAATCTAACAGCTGGGTGTTATTATTAGTCTGTGCAGTTGATGTTTTATACTATATCCATGTCAACGGTATAGGAATGATTTCCAAAGGTAAAAATAAACAATGTGATTGTTTAAACCTTATTTCTCCAATAAAGGAAGATGTGTATTTATTTTTAGTTCAGTATTAACAAGTATTAGCAAAATCCAGACTGGAAATATATGCAGAAAGGAAAGTGCAGGAAAAAAGTTTGGATTTGGACTGAAAAGTGATTGTGAGAGTTGTATATTTTCCAGTGGAATTAGTTTTATGATTCCAATTTATAAATGTTATGTAAATGAGATTTGCTGATTGAAAGGCTTAATATTGTCGGGAAGGCACCAGATTTCAAGAACTAAACGTAGTTGTTAGAAAGGCTTGATATTTGACCAAGACAGCTGTAAACTCCTCTCCTCCTGTGTTACGAAAAACAGAAAGGTTGCCTGAGACTACAGACCAGTGCTTTGGTGGGCTTTTAACATCATTCCAGAGTAAGTTACAATTATATGTTTGTTCTCTTTTTGTATTGTATTGCCTCAGTATTAGTTATTAAGGCTCCTGGAAATACTGTTTGAAGAGTTACCTCTTCTTTCTCTGGTCTTTGTACTTCCATAGATCCTTTGTCCGTCTTCAACCCATGAAAATTCATGATGTTTAAGGCATTGTTCTGCAAAAATCCTTTGAAGGAAGGATGAGACATTGAGGCAGAAGTGATGCTTCAATTGCTATTCTATATGCTAAAAGCATTTGTCCCAGAGAGTGATTCAAGCCTGAGCAGTGTAGTAAGGTCACATCCAGACTATACAGAATAGGCTGATCATACCCGCACAAGACAGTCCTTGGCCAATGGTTCTCCTCTGTCCCTGTGTAGTATCTCTGTGGCTCTGGGACTTGATTATTTTACAACTTCTATCAGTTCATGCTGTTAAAAACAATTTCTGGGCTGTTCTGCAGCACACTAGAACAGTACTTTTAGGGCGTGTGACAATGTGCAGTATACCTTGGCTCACCACATGATAGTGTATGACGGAAATGTTTGAAGTCTCCAAGCAGTCTGCTGTGGGAGCATCAGAAGGCAGTGCAGAGCAAAGAGATCCACGTGTGGTACACCTATCTCTTCTGCCTACTGGGAGCAGTTCAGGAGCAAAATTTCCCCAAGAAATGCACCTGGTGTCTTCTAAGGAAGTTAACAAACTCACTCCAGAAAGAAGCCCAGCAGTGAACTGCATTACATTTACACAGACTGTCAGGGGACCACGATGGTTGAAAGAATAGGAGGCATAATCATTGGAGAGTACAAACATACTCAGATAAATGATTATACATATTCATGGATTGAGCTAATTTATGAATGTGATTAACAGGCTCCATCCTTCAGAAGAGTCCATAGAGACAGTATAAACACAGCTCCCTGAAGCAGCCAGTGGGACTTTCCCAAAGGGCCTGTGGAAACACAAGAACTTGAACTAAAAGAGAACAATGCTAAAGCACCTACTTTGTTTCTTCTACACAAATGTGACTGCTTTTATTCTTATTACTGCTGCTGCCTTGTGTGTCAAATGCCAAGAACTGGGTCTTCATAAACAATTATTTTGGAAGATGAAATATGTGAGGTAATTTTGTCTATGAAAAGTTCTTTTACTGTGCAGCTAAAGCGTGAAGCAGGAATCTGAAGCTCCAAGTGGGAGAGCAGGGAAGACCCTGATTTTATAGACTTCTTTATTGAAATCAATGTACTTCAAAATTGCAGTCAGCTTGATCACATCTACTTCACATTGTCTTTGGCCTGGATGTGGAGTGCCCAGACACCTGGTTATGGGTCAAAGGCAATTTTAGGCAACCACTAAGTCCAAGCTGGGCAGGTCTCTGGCTGCATTCTTGGCATTAGCATCCACCATCACACTGAACATGCCAAGACACAAATGCAACATACTTTAACTTGTCAGTCTACAAGTTAGATATCCAAATTTATCTGCAGATATATCCCTGATGACTTCTTTGTTGGGCTTTATTAATCTTTTCACAGTGGCCAGCATGCAGGCCAGAGGATGTGTGTGGCTGTTAGGACAAATCACTCGCTCAGGGACCTGCCTTGATCACCTTGTTTTTTTGACACTAAATAAATCTGAAATAGGCTGACATTCACCTAGATATCTATTTTATTCCTAGTGTTTCCAGGAAACATTACATTACTGCATACGCACTGTTAAATTTTCCTTATTCTAATGAATAAGGAAAACAACATTCCACAATGCAGCCTACTTAGTAGAAAGGACTACATTCAGCCAATGTAGCTGAATTGTATTTGACTGGCAAAAGTGTAAAGCTGCAAACTAAACAGTAGTTTCTTCTAAATAATGACACTGCAATTATCCGAAGTGTTTCTCCATTCCTCTATGATATAGCTGTTTGTGGAGTCTGCTATTAACAATGACATCTGATGACTTGCAGACCAAACACAAAATAGTTAATTGTTTCACATGAAGTAGAGGATAATTGTTTTTGGAATTTTTATTAACAGATCTAGAAGCTGCAGTAGTTTATGCTTCTACTGACTCAGATTTATCAGAAACATTAAAAATGGTGGATAAAGGAGAATTTTGGTTTACATTTTCTTTCCACTCTGCTACTGCACAGAGCCAGAGAGAGTTGAGTCCCACTGTTCCTACAAAGTGATGTTATCCTTATAGCTACTTGTGTCAGCCAAGCCATACGGACCATGCATTTGAAGACTGACCTCTAGTTAGGGTTATATTTTCACAAAATTTTAAAAACAACAGGTTCATTTCCTTTTGTTTATCTATTCCTTTGTACAAATAAAAGAAGTTGAAATAATATGAAACATGTCAAGTTTTGCTATCAGTTGGACTAACTTACATAGGCATAGAACTATTCTAAGTATTTAGAACCTTTAATTAATGTGTTTTCATAAACAGACATTTCTAATCTCTTTGGACTTTCAAGCAGATGTTTTTGAATTAAAATCATTCTATTTCAAAAGATATTGCTGAACTTATTATTATATTTAAATAATACATTCCTTTTGATCACAGTATTGTGACATACCTCATATCTTCATTGTTTCTGTTATTTCTTTAGAACACCAGTGACAGATGATATTGTGTTGGCACTGAATCAACTGGTTATGCTGGGCACTACTCTGTGTTATGCAGTGTTTATTAAAATCAACACTGTAAACAAGTTCAAGCTATTATTTTTACACAGGAGGCCTTTAAAATAATTTGTGCTGACAGAAAGTCTACAAACTCTGACCCGCTTCAGCAGTTTGTCTGAGAAAGCAAGAGTAATTTTTCAAATAAAAGTCCTTTTAGAATTAAACCTGGTGAAGAAAATAAAGGAAAATAAGAAGAGTTTTTTTCAGGTACATCAGCAGAAAAGGGAAGATTAAGGGGAATGTAAGCCTGCTGCGGAACACACAGGGTTCCCTGATGACAGAGGATGCACAGAAGGCTGAACTACTGAATGCCTTCTTTGCTTCAGTCTTTATGGCCAAGGCCAGCCCTCGGGAAGCCCAGTCCAGCAGGGATGGCCTGAACAGCAGAGGACTTGCCCTGGGTGGAAGAGGATGAGTTTAAAGACTAGTTTGCCAAGCTTAAGGCTCATAAGACTTCAGCAAGGCCTTTGACACTGTCTCCTGTAACATCTTCATCAGAAAGGCCAGCCAGTGCGGCTTGGGTGAGTGGATGGTGAGGTAGATTG